>JASVER010000254.1:89175-108569 GCA_030449065.1 Oceanodroma leucorhoa | reverse complement strand
CCGGCCCCCGCCCGCCGCCCCGCAGCCCCCCCGCCCCGCAGCGCGGCCCCGCCGGGATGTGCCTCTGCAGGCAGCCCCGGCCCTGCCCCTGCGCCGCAAGCCCCGGCCTGCTCCGGCGCGGCGGGCGCTGCTGCGCACCGCGCGCGGCGGCACGGGCGGCCCACGCACGGCCCCGAGCACGCGGGCATGGGCGGGCACCCGCGCGGGCACAGGCGAGCACCCGCACCGCTGCCGTGCACATACCGCCCACGCGGGCACGGGTGGGCACATGCACGGGCGTGGGAGAGCACATGCACCGCTGCCGTGCACATACGTGTGCACCGCCCACGCGGGCACGGGCGGGCACACCCCCGGCATGGGCGCGCACATGCACTGCTGCCATGCACATACGTGTGCGCATGCCCACACAGGCATGGGCGAGCACATGCACTGCCACCGTGCGCACACAGGTGCACCACTCACGTGGGCACAGGCAGGCACGTGCACAGGCATGGGCGAGCACATGCACAGCTGCTGTGCCCATATGTGTGAACACCGGCACACATGCACAAGCAGGCATGGGAAAGCACGTGTGTCACATCCGTGCACGTATGTGTGCACAAGCATGGGTGAGCACAAGCACCTCCCCTGTGCACATACATGTGCACCACCCACACAGGCAAGGGCATGCACATGGATGGCATGGGCAAGCACACACACCGTGGCCATGCACGTATGCGTGCGCACACCCATGCGTGCATCGGCATGCACAGCTCAGGCATGGGCAAGCACATGCACCACCTCCGTGCAACTGTATGTGCATATGGCCACACATGCATGTGCATGCACAGGCAYGGAGAAGCACACGCACCAACACCTCCACACACTTGTACACACGCTGATACATGCACACAAACTATACGAGTATGCAACATGTGCTGGCAGCCCAGAAAGCATGTGTGCCCCCAAACACACCGCTGGGAGGGAGAGAGGGTCTGGCCCCACTTTCCATCCCGCAGTGTGCACAGGGCCCCAGCCCTGCAGTGTGCGGTGCCGTGGCCGCCAGTGCCCAGCCCTCACCCGCTGCTGCTCTGGGACCCCCCATGCGGGCAGCCAGCCAGGCCCAGACAAGAGTTCCTCATCGCCCCAAACCGCAGCCCACCTCCACAATGGGCCATGCCCAGGGGCAGGGGGCCTGGGGCTCCCTTGTCCCCCACCTTGTGCGTGGCTTTGCCCTTTGGGCTGTAATAAGCAGGGAGGCAGGGGGGCTGCTGTGGGGTTTGGACCTCCATGTTTTGGGACTCACCGTTTCCCACATGGGGCAGGGGGCCGGGGAGGGGCTTGGCTCTCACTGAAGTATCACTACCCACCACGTCCTCATCCTCCCCCAGCTCCTGGTCCCTCAGGACCAGGGATGCGGGATACGGTGGGACGGATTGAGGATCTGTAAAATGGAGAGATTATAGTGATGGGGAGACAGACAGCAGGGTCAGGGGCTACCCCAGCACGTCTGCGTCCTGTTTGCACCTCTGGGAAACCCAGGAGCCCTGCATGCTACAATGAGCCTGCTGGCCTGCAGTTCCCCTGGGGTCCAACGCAGGGATCCCCAGGACACACCACCCCATGGCCACATCCCATGAAGGCACTGAGGGCCCTGGCACCCAGCAGCCTGGCCATGCTCCCTGTGCCCTGGGTCCACGATCCTGCCTGGCAGCAGTGGGAGCTGCATGGAAGGCCAAGCAGGTCTCGAACGGGCCATGGGGCACAGACACACGCATGCACGCGTCCCTCTCCCTGTGTGCCTGCGGTTGTCCATATGCATGGGCTTGCACAAGTGGCCCTGCCCACCATGCACATGCACGCACACTCACCCATATGTGCACGCATTCACCCATGTGTGCTTACCTGCCTGTGCATTTGCTCACCTGCGTGTGCACACACACATGTGCATGCATTCACATGTACACATCACACATACGCGGACACATTTTCACCCTCGTGTGTGTTCATCCACACGTACAGTCACTTGCCACTGGTGCTTGTGCTCCCCGGCATGGGGCAGTGCTCCTCCCTGTGCACGTGTCCCCACACACACAGTGTGTACTCACCTGTGTGTGCATGTGTGCGCACACGTGTGTGCGTGCATTCACCTCTGTGTGTGCACGTTCAGCTATGTGTGCTCACACACGTGTGCATGCATTCACCTGTGTGTGCATGTGTTCACCTGTGTGCACTGACGTGCATGTGCCTGTATTCCCCCATGCAGCCACACGCTCATACTCAGCGTGCTTTCAGCCATTCATCTACATGCTCCCATGTGCATGCATGCATTTAGCCCGGTGTGTGCTCACATGCATTCACACACACTCACCCCTGTGCACATGTGCTCACCCTCACATGCGTGGGCTCACACGCAAGCATCCTCCTGTGTTTCTGTGCCAACGTGCGTGCGCATATGCTCCAACACATGTGCATGCACCCACGGATGCGCGCCCATGCCCACCCACACGTGCGTGTGCTCACACACACCTGCACGCATCCACCCCCACGTGCGTGTGCTCACACCCGTGTGCTGGTGCCATCCAGCGGCCGGCGCTGCCCTTGCACCGCGGCTCCCCCAGCCCTGCTCGGGGTCGTGGGGCTGCCAGGCGTGGGCAGGGGGCCCGCGCTGCCCTGGCACGGGGAAGGGGTGCCAGGCCCCACTCCATGGTGCCCGGCTGGCACTCAGAGGCCCTGGGGAAGGCACGTGGCCAGCAAGGGGACAGTGGCCGTGCCCACCCGGCCCACCCTGCTGTGCTGGGGTGAACCAGGGCACCCCAGAGCTGGCTCAGCAGCACTAGCACTGCGCCACCCCCCTGGGCACTGCCACCGCACTGGGCCACCCCTCCCCAGTGCCACCCAAACGTTCTGGCAGCGCTGCTATGGCTATGAGTGCCAGGTACAATGCTACAACTGTCACCCAAGTGCTGTGGCCTCTCCATGTGCCCATGGGGAGGGGTCCAGGCACTGCCCCCTGCCCAGACGCAGCCTGGTGGCACTGGGTGCAGAGGACCTCCCTGCCCATGGCTGCACCCCAGGTGCCTGCAGTGCCACAGGGGCATTTGGGTCCCAAGAGCTTGCCAGGGCTTGGCTCACCCCAGCTGGAGCATCCCCCCCACGGCGGGCACCCGCCAGCCCCAGTGCCACTGACTGGGACCCAGGGACAAACCACACGAGACACGACTTGGACAGTTGTGCAGCTGCTGCTGCTCCTTTAGTGTGAGAGAGGCACAACAGCATGGGGCAAGGCACAGGCACCAGCACACTCCCGCAGCACAGTGACCTGCTGAGGCTGCCAGTCTCCCCCGAGAGCAGCATTCCCCCAGGCTCCCAATGGTTGCAGTCTTTGGTCCTAGTAGTGTCCCTGTGCAGGCATGGTGGCTSACTGAGACAGGGGCATGTGGGGGACCCTGCTCCTGTCAGGCACCGTTGTAGGATAGGGCCAGGTAGGTGTGGGGTGTAGTGTTCAACGGGCTGGGGAGGGCCGACGGGGGGAGCAGCCATGCAGATGGACTGCTGCAGTGCTGAATGGGCACGCATGGGTGCTGCCTGCACCCTGGGGCTGGGCTGCCCTGATGTGGCTACCCCCAGAGAGGCTGGGGCCCACCCTGCCTCTCCAGCCCCAAGCTGCTACCGGTTGCATGAAACCCCTGTGCAAAATCAGCATCGAGGCGCCTGCCCATCCCACGGGGACAGAGAGACAGYGGCGGGGCAGCGCGGTGACCCAGGGTGAGGTCCAAGTGCTATTTGGGGCTGCTGCGGCACAGCGGAAGGGGACAGGTGCCCCCTTTTGTCCTTGGTTTTTCCCCTATTAATCCCTCCCAGTTCCAGAGCAGAGGCTTGAAGGAAGGGCTGGATGAGGCCAGGTGGTCCCCGTGCCCACAGCACTAGTGGCAAGGGGTACCTGCAGCCCCCAGTCTACTGCTCCCAGCACCCTATCCCCTGGGAGGGCACCATTCCAGGGGCACCCACAGAAACATCCAGCACCCACCAGCACCCACCTTGGCCCCCTGTGGTGCCTTGGAGCAGCGGGGAATGGGTTAAGGACCCGCTGACCGGGGCCATTGTTTCGGACACAATGGAGAGGAAGAGGATGCTGGGGGCTGAAATTCCTCCAGCTCCCACCGGGCAGATGGACTGAGCTGGACAAACAGCCATGATGGAGGGTGAGGATGGTTTAACCCTTCCAGGCGCTGTGTGGGGATGCCTCAGGACAGCCGTGGGGCGTGTTTAAGGCACGTGGGGCAGCATCAGCTGCAGGACAGGCACGGGTGTCCAGGACAAGGTGGACGGACCGCCGTGGGCACAGAAAGACCCAGGGGGGTGGCAGGATCCAACCATCTGGTCCTACTAGGCACAGGGTGCTGGGTGGCCATAGAGCCCAGGGCAGCTCTGTGGCACGACCCCCTCACAGGCGCCTGGACTGGCACCCCCTCCCCTGCTCAGTAAACCAGAAAAATAAATAAAAGGCAGGGACTGGACAGATGGACGGACACAGGGAGAGCCCCCAAGGGGCCAAATCCGCTTTGGCAGCAAGCTGGGGCCATGGCCAGGGTCCTGGGGGGAGACTGGGCAGAGCCTAGCAGCCCGTGGGGACCTGGCCGAGGCTTTCATGCAGGCAGCGGAGCTGYTCCTGGCCCAGCTTTATCTTCTCCTCCAGCTCCCGCTGCTCGGTRATGAGGGCTGACTTCATCTTGATGAAGTGCTGGTAGTCCTGGAGGTGCTCGGCGGGCAGGTACCGCGCCACCATGGTGCCCACCGCCTCCTCCCGCCGCCCCACGTGCTCCTTCAGCTCCTTGGCGTCCTCCAGCTGCGCCACCAGCAGCCGCTGCTTCTCCCGCAGGGCCACCTGCAGGCGAGATGGGCAGCGTTGGTGGGGGGTCCCACGCCCTGATGCCCTGTGGGTGCCCCCCTGCCCTGTGCCCACCTTGTCCTCGGCAGGGGCGTGCGGCCCCAGGCTGCCCAGGGCGGTCTCCACCCGGGCCAGGCGCCCCGAGAGGGAGAGCAGGAGGTTCACCACCTTGTCCAGGTCGCCCACAAAGAGGCGGTACTTGTCGAACTCCCCCGGGGTGCAGAGGGCTTGCAGGCGGGCAGCCACATCCTCGCCCAGCGCCCCATTGGCACTGATGTCCTCCTGCAGTCCCCGCTGTGCCTCCCGCAGCACCGCCAGCTTGCGGCTCAGGCTCTCAATCAGCTGCAGCTGCCGGAGGGAAGGCGTCAGGGGCGACTGGGGCCACCCCCCATTGAGACTGGGGGACCGGCACACGGGTGCACATGTGCCATGCTGCACTGCGCCCCACAGACCGCGAGTATCTGGCGATGCCCCTGCTTCCCATGAGCATACAGCAACGCCCCCAGTCCCCACAAGCACCCAGCGACGCCCCCGGTTCCCATGAGCATCTGCTGATGCCCCTGGTCCCCATGAGCACCCGACAAAGCCCCTGGCCCTCGCAGGCATCTGGCTATGTTCCAGCCTGTGAGCATCCAGCAATGCCCCTTGTCCCTGTGAGCACCTGGTGATGTCCCTGGTCCCCATGAGCATCCAGCGATGCCCCTACTTCCCGCRAGCAAGCAATGATGCCCCCATCCCCATGAGCATCCGGCAATGTCCCTGGTCCCCACAAGCACCTGGCAATGGCAGGGGGGAACCCCGAGGGCATCGTCCCCAGCAGTGCCCCCTTTACCTTCTTCTCCACCAGCTCGCGATCCACCTCCTCCTCATCCTCCGAGCTCCCCTCCACCACCTCCGGCAGCTCCTTCACCTTGCCGARCGGCTCGGCTTTGCCTGCTGCCGCGCCGTAATGCGCCAGGTAGGAGGTGGAGCTGGCAGCGCTCCCGGGGGGCGGCGAGATAGGCTCGAAGCCCTGCCTGCGGGGACAGGGGCTCAGTGCCGGGGGTGGTGGGGTGCAGCCTGTCCTCGGCACGGTGACCGGTGCCGCGCCAGCCCTACCTGTCCTGTGCCAGGGCCTCCAGGCGCCAGTCCTGCTGGAAACGCTCCCGCCAGGCCTTCCGCTCCCCCGGCACCAGCAGCTCGCCCATCACCTCAGTGGTGGTGCTGAGGGGGGCCAAGGGGGCCAGGATGCCGGCCAAGGAGTGGTCCCTGCCCGCCACGTTCCACAGCAGCTCCTCAGAGTCCACACGGCGGGGCTGGGGCTGGCCCCCCTGGCAGCTCGCCGCCTCCACTGCTCCGGAGCTGGGCTTGGGTGCCTCCGGGGTGGTGGGGCCAGGACCACCATGCCGGGGAAAGGGGCACTCACCCACCCCATGGGGGCTCGCCCAGCCCCGCTCCTGGTTCCGGCCAAGCCTTTGGGGCTGCTCCTCCATCTCCCAGGGGTGCTTCACCTTTGGCCACTCCTCCCCGGCCGCTGCCGCCCTGCTGACACCCACCCAGGGGCATCCACGTCAGCTCCCCCGCCTGCCCATGGGGGACGGGGACATGCAGAGCCATGCCAACCCCAGGGAAAGAGGTCAGGGACACCCCCACCCCAAGAAAACCCCACAGCCCACCGCAAGGGGTGGATGAGGATGCTCCAACGCAGGGTCCAAAGGGCCATGTGGCCCCAAAAGCCACCCTGCGCCCAGGCTGTGCCCGCAACCCCGCTCCCACCCCCACGCCGCAGCGGCACTTGCCTGCAAATCTTGGTGCTGCCAGCATCGGGCTCGGGCGTCCTGCGGAGCGATCCAGGGGGCTCAGGTCGGGACCAGGCACCCGGTAGGGCAGGGGGGCGAGCTGCATGCCCCCGGGACCGGCCCCCCTGCTCCCAGGTGAGGCTCTGTGACCGCTCGCGCACGGCCTCAGCAATGCTGCGGGACGGCACCGCGGCGGTGGTGAAGGCAGAGCTGTGCCCAGAACCATCTGGCAGGCGCTGGGACGTCCGGCGCTGCCTGTACTTCTCCCAGTTGGGAGGAGGTGGGCGGGGAGGCGGGGGGCCCTTCTTTTTGGGGATGCCAGGGGGGTCCAGCTTGGCACGGAGAAGGTCCCTCCGGTCGCGGCCCCGGGGGCTGGCGGGCTCCAGGTTGAGGTGGCTCTCGGAGAAGGCTCTGCCCCGCAATGGGCGGTGCAGGGGGTCCGGAGGGCTCTCGGAGGAGCGGGCCAGGCGGTCGCTATCCCACGAGAGGTCATGCGTGGACGTGGCCCGGTAGCAGGGCGGCCACTCTGGCTCGGCGCTCTCAAAGCAGGGGCGGAAGGGGCCGAGCCTCGGGAAGCCCAGTTGGTAGTGGGAGAGCTCACTGGGGAAAGAAAGGGGCACCCATCCCCCCCAAACAGTCACCCCTCCGGCAGCTTATGCCCACCCTTGCCTCAGTTTCCCCAGCTGGAGTCACCCAGCCCTGCTGGTGGGGGAAGCTCAGGCTCTCCCGGTGCCCCTGTACTGGGCACAGACCCCCAGAGATGCCCCCAGGCCCCTGGGGATGGGTAAGGAGGGACCCACCCCACCATGGGCACCTCCTCGCACCCCCGGGCCCTGCTTGCCCAAGGCGACACGTGACGTGATTCGCAGGGCACAGTGTGGCTGTGAACAGGGCATTACGGGAGGTGCTTTTGTACGTCACCAACCAAAATCACAGCGGTCCCCACGCCTCACTGGCAGAGGTCCCCACTGAGTAGCATGCACATCCCGGCACCCTGGCACCCAGTGCAGGTTCACCTGATGGACTGGCTGGCTTTCCTGGTTATCGCCGGCGGTTCCCACTCATCCAGAGGAAATTCCTGAGTGGGGGAAGGAGAGCAAGTCTGAAAGAGGGGTCAGCATCCCCCTTCCCAGCACCCAGGCTCCCCAGCACCCCCCATCCCTGTCCAGGCACAGTAGGCATGCAGGGGGTCTGCAGGGCCCGCCATGGGCACAGTACCCCCCACCCCAACCCAGGGTCACGCTCCGAGRGTGCAGGGTGGTGCCAGTGCTGCTCTCCAGCACAGTCCCAGGGGGCTCACTCACCGGGGCGAAAGCTCTCCGAGGGGGCCAGGCGTCACTCTCCTCCCGCCCGGGGCGGGGGGCCGGGCAGCAGCAGTCGGGGCAGCGCGCCCAGGGCTGGGGGTGGCAGTGGCAGGCACGGCCACGGGGCAGTGGCGGTGGGCACAGGTCCCCTCCGCAGTAGCGGCAGGGCTCGGGCCGCAGGGAGCCCCCGTAGGGGTAGGAGAAGCCCCGCAGGTACTCCAGCTCCACTGGCCTCCCCAGCGGCTTGTAGCAGGGGGGCTGCTCCCGGCAGCACTCGGCATAGGGGCTGGCGGAGCTGGGGCGGCCAGGTGATGGCGAGCTGTAGGACTGGTCCACGGAGAGGCGGCGGGTGTCCCGGTGCTCAGGGCCGGGCGGCTGGAAGGCACCAGGATCACCCGCTGGGGGCTTGCCGTGCCGAGGCGGCGCTGGCCGGCTGCTCTCCTCGAAGAACCGACGGCGGTCGGCGAAGGGCAGGAGGACGGCCTCGTCACTGCCCCGTGGTGGGGAGCTGGGGGCCGCCGGCCCCTGGCCGTACGCCTCCAGCTCGCCAGGGCTGGGTGAGCGTTGCCGCTGCAGCTTGCGCTCTGGGGACCAGCGCCAGCGGCCCCGGCCCATCGCCACCACCCGCTCAGGGGACGGGGGCCCTCTGGGGACTGGCAGCGGGTCAGGGGTGGGGATGCCCCGGTCCCCCGAGCAGCCAGGGTTCCTGCCGTCCTCGCTTGGCGCAGGGCTGAGACGCTCGGCTGGGGCGCAGGGTCCCTCCGCTGGCACACTGCCCTCAGGGGGCTCGTCCGCCTCCTCCACTGGCTCCTCGCCAGGTGGCGGGGCGCCGGGACCCCGGCTCTTCTGCAGCTGGGCCTTGCGCCGCTGGATCTCGTTGCGCAGGCTGGTGGCGAAGCGGTCGCTGCGGCGGCGCATCTGAGCAGAGCGGTGGGGAGGACCCCCTGCCCGTCGGCCCCCTGCCCGGCTCTCCTCCTCCGCTGGCCCCTCGGTGCCACGCACTGGGCTGGCCCCCTGCCCATCTGGCCCGCAGGCTCGCTGCAGCTTGGGACAGCAGTGGCAGGGTGGCAGGCGGCGGCACGGCTCCGGGCAGAGTGGGGGGTCCTGAGTGGCCCCTGCAGCCCCCAGCCGGCTGCCCTCAGGGTGCAGTGGGGAAAGGGTCCAGCGGTGCCCATCAGGGGCCGGCGAGGCTCGCCCGCTGCCGGTGTCCACCTGGAGGGAGCGTAGCTGGGAGGCCAGCAGCTGCTCA
This sequence comes from Oceanodroma leucorhoa, assembly GCA_030449065.1. NCBI lineage: Eukaryota > Metazoa > Chordata > Aves > Procellariiformes > Oceanodroma > Oceanodroma leucorhoa. The sequence goes on along the minus strand of JASVER010000254.1, from coordinate 99,368 downwards.
GGAGCACTGTGCCGGTGTGGTGCGTGGCCCTTGAGGGGGGAGAGCAGCAGGTTGTCACCCGCTGCTGCGGCATCCGGAACTTTGTGCATGCCGCCATCCAGGTACAGCCGATCGCCAGGCTCCGCGCTCTCCCCCAGGAGCGGCTCAGCCGGGCACCGGTCCGGGTGGGAGCTCAGCATGTAATACTGGTCGGCGGAGAGACGGTCCTTCGTGGGGTATGGCGCCGGCATCCTCCCGCTCGCTGCTTCCACCTCCCCGTCCCGCTGGCAGAGGAACGTGTCAGAGATCCAACGGCCCTTGGCGTGCAGTATGTCCGCCGACACCGATGCCTGGCACCTGTCCCCTGCGCCGGCTGGGGCTGCCCGCAGGCTGTCTCTCCTGACAGGGGGCTGGGGGGGTACGGGTGCCCGCCAGGCCTCGGGGTGCCGGCTGGCAGGTGACTCAGCCCCCGTGGTCAGGTAGCGCCCGTCGGGGGGCTTGCAGGGGCCTTGGAGGCCAGAGTCGACGGAGGCGGCCTCCTCGGGGCGGAGGGAGAGGGCACAGTCGGAGGCGATGGAGCTGGCAGAGAAGGAGCTGTAGGCTGAGTCCCGCTTGCTGTGGTACATGCCCTGGTCAACGGGTGAGGGGTCCCCTTCATAGTAGGCCTGGCCAGGCTGGTCCAGGCTCTCCATGCTCCCGATGGAGCTGCTCCGGTCGGTGCTGCAGTGCCGGGACAGCGGGTTCCACTGCAGGGACAGCTCGCTGCCGCCCGGCCCCACGCCGGCGTTAGGGGTGCCTGCCGCCCCCTGCCCAGCTCCCCGCCAGCCCCTCCAATGGGCATGAGATCCCGGGGAGCCAACAGCCTCCCACCACATACACCCCCCCGGGATAGGGGGGCGCAGTCTGGCGCAGCCCCAACCTGCCCTTCACCCCCAGGTTTGGGGGCAGCAGCAAGGCTGCCCCGGTGCTGGCAGGGGGAGCGGGCACAGGGACACAGCGCGTGGGTGGCTCCAATCACTTGGGACCTGTCCGCTCTGGCAGGGGGGACACTGGGACTCAGCAGCTCCTGGCCGGCTCCGGCAGAGCCACCGCCCCTTCCTGCCGGGAGCCAGCAAGTAAACAGGCAGGGGAAAGGGCAGTGCGGCTGCAGGACACGGGGGGATGCCCGACAGCAGCGTGGKGCAAACAAGCGAGCACCCATCCCTCACCACCCCGCTCCAACCCAAGCGGGTGCCCCGTCTGCCCCCTCCCCTTGCGCAGTCCCATGGGTGCCCCTGGGAGTGGGTCGGGGGTCTCACCTGACATCACACCCCGAGGGCCAGGAGAGGCTGAAGGCGTCAGCAGGGCAGTGCATGGCAGGGGCGTCGGGGCGGCTTTCGGCAAGCTTGGCCACATGCCAGGAATGGGGCCGGAGGACGGGCACGCTCCTCCTGCCAAGAGCAACAGCAGGAGAGGACAAGAATGGGGAGGAAGCCAGGCCGAGGAACCGGGGCTGAAGTCACTTCCTACGGGGCTTCCTGTCCCCCCCCGGGCCAGCGCCCGCCCGAGGGGGATGGCGGCAAGGAGGGTCCAGCCCTGCCAGCACCCAGCGCCGGGCAAGGGGATCCCATGGTTCTCCCCGCTGCCAGGGCTCCCCCGCCTGCAGCGTCCCCGCTGCCAGCATCAACAGGGGACTGAGGACGTGGCCCCAGCACAGCCCACAGGCAACGCCTCAGCAGGGCAAGGGTCCCTGCCGGGATTGGACTGGCTCCGCAGGCACGCCAAGGGACCCTCGGGCCACATGGCCCCCACTGCACGCCTGACCTTTCCCCCTTGTTCCTCAGTCCCTCAGCATCTGCAGCAAGCCCCGGCCACATTGTGTCCCCGGGGAGGGGTCCTGTGCCAGGCCCCGTCCCACCCCCTGTGCCAGGCAGGTCTCCAGTCCCCCCATCGCACGCACACAGCAATGTCCAGTGCCACTGCACAGACATGTGGGCAGATGCCACCTCCTGTACCCCGCAAGTGCCCAGTGCTACCTCAGCATCTGCTGGGTGGGCAGGGAGGGTGGCAGGGATGAGCTGTGGGGTCAGCACAGGGGTCCCTTCCCCCCAAGAGCCCCCAAACTCACCATGGATGATGCTGAGCCCTGGCACAGCCCCGTGGCACCCCCTGCCCCGTGGGCAGTGCCCTGCGCCGCCCCAGCCCCTGGGTGCTGCCGGAGCTGGAGCCTGGGCAGGATGCAGCCAGGGAGTGGATGCAGGTCACGGGGGGGACTGGACTGCAGGGCCTGGCCCTGCCTCTCCTTCCTTTCCCAGGCAGGCAGCAGGCAGGAAGGGAGAGGAGCGGCCACGCTCGAGGATACCGCCCAGCAAGGCGGTGGCGAGCCCGCTGCACTGCCCCGGCTCTGCTGGCAGCACACCAGGCTGAGGAACCCCCACCCACCATGGGGTGCTGGCAGCCRTGGTGAGGCTGCCCCCCGCCCCATCCCAGCATGGGGCACCTCCAGGCTGGAGACAGGGACACCCCCAGGCTCCTGCCAGTCCCCCAGGCAGGTGATGCCCCCCAGCCTTGGTGCCACCGCCCCCCTGCCCCCSCCACCCGCAGAGCTGCCAACCTGCGGACGATCATCTTCAGGGTGCGGTAGGAGCCCTTGATGAGGATCAGGGCCTCCTGGCGGGACCCGTACAGCGGCGTCCCGCTGATGTTCACCAGCTCATCGCCCGGCTGCAGCTGACGGGACAGCGCAGCTTTGCCCCCGTCCTCCACCTGGGCAACAGAGATGGGCGTCAGGGGGGGCACGGCCCCCCAGAACACCCCAGGGTGTGTGCCATTGCTGTCGGGTGCCAGGGGAGAAAGAGGCTTCAGAAAGGGGGTGCCTGTGCCTCAGGCACCGCGGAGGGATCTGCGGCACCGGGCTCTCCCCCTGCCTCGATCACATGAATTTCTGAGCAACGAAAGGACATCGGGGAGGGGGGGGAGAAGAAAAATGTCCCGTCCCAGCAGATTCCCCTGCGGGCGCAGGCAGCACAAGGGCCCTTTGTCCGGCGCAGATGCCAGCGTCCCGCCACTGCTCCCAGCCCCACGTCAGCCCTGCCCGGGCACCCGTGGTTATTTCGATGCTGAAGGATGCCATCATGCCGTGTGCGCCCAGGGGAGCCAACAGCAGGGAAAGTGCTGAGATGTGCCCGGCCCTGGCACACACCTACCTCATCCTGGCACCCTTGGCCGAAATGAGCCCGGTACTCTGTACCACCGCAGCTTGGAGGATACAGGGCCACGGTGCTGCCGGCACGGAGGGGCTCCAGCCCATCCCCTCTGCCCCAGCAGGTAGGTACAGTGCGGGCAGCCCTGGGATGGGCAGTGCCCAGCCGGGGAAGGCAGAGTGCCTGGTGCTGGCGCTCATTTCTGCCCATCCTGCCGCTCCCGATGGCTGGGATTGCCATGCCCAGCTGTGCTGGTTTTGGCTGGGATAGAGTTAATTTCCTCCATCGTAGCTCGTATGGGTCTATGTTTTGGATTTGTGCTGAAAAGTGTTGATAACACAGGGATGTTTTACTTGCTGCTGAGCAGTGCTTACATAGAGTCGAGGCCCCTTCTGCTTCTCGCCCCACCCCACCAGCGAGTAGGCTGGGGATGCACAAGGAGTTGGGAGGGGACACAGCTGGGACAGCTGACCCCAACTGACTAAAGGGATATTCCATACCATGACGTCATGCTCAGCATATAAAGCTGGGGAAAGAAGAAGGAAGGGGGGACGTTCGGAGTGATGGCGTCTGTCTTCCCAAGTAACCATTACGCGTGATGGAGCCCTGCTTTCCTGAAGATGGCTGAACACCTGCCTGYCGATGGGAAGTAGTGAATGAATTCCTTGTTTCGCTTTGCTTGCATGCGTGGCTTTTGCTTTACCTATTAAACTGTCTTCATCTCAACCCATGAGCTTTCTCACTTTTACTCTTCTGATTCTCTCCCCCACCCTGCTGTGGGGGGAGTGAGTGAGCGGCTGTGTGGGGCTTAGTTGCTGGCTGGGGTTAAACCACGACACCAGCCCCTCACACCGCAGGGCTGGCAAGCGAGCCCGGGTACTGGGCTGCGTGGTGGCAGTGGCACAGGGCATGCAGGCACGTGGGGCAGGACCTGAGGTGCCCTGTGCCCCCATGCCTGACATGGATGTGGAGCCTGACCTGGCCAGACCCTACAGCCAACCGCAGGGTGACAGGCAGAGCTGGCCTGGCCCCATGCCGGGGCTCCTGTACCCACCCTGCCCATGGGCTCCTCACCCTGCCCTGCCACTCCCAGCCTCGCAGAGAAATGAGCTCTGTCCGCAGTGCCCGCAGCGCCGTCTCCACAGCCCAGCCTGGCCGGCAGCCAGGCCCCAGTGCTGGGGGGCACCCACAGCTCCCCAGCAGGCCGGCCACCACGCACGTACCCCCAGGCACCCCTTCCCAGCCCTGGTGCCAGGCAGGGCTCAGGGGGCATCCCTCTGCCTGTGGGCAAGATGGCACCTAAGGAGCCAGGCAGGGGCAGCCAGGCCTGTTGCCCAGCCCGGCACTGGCCCATGGCTCTGCTTGGCATGGCTGTGCTCAGCACCCCTCAGCTCTCCCATTCTTTCAGGGACCTGGGGATTGCAATGCCGTTCCCAGGCTGGGCACAGCCCGATGCGCTTGTCTGTGCGGGCAGGCTGCCCTCCCACCCAGGAGTGGGCCGTGGGGCTGCCTTCCTGGCACGGGGCCCCAGCTGCCTGCAAGAGCTCCCAGTCCCACCATGCACTCGCTGGAGCACCTGGGTTTAASCCCTGCCACGCTGCTGCCCACCACTGGGCAGCTCTGGCAAAGCAGGCAGGCAGGGCAGGCTGCACCTTCACCCCAGTCCTCTGCCCAGCCACGTGCCCACCCCATCCTGCCTGCCACGGCCATGGGGCTGAGTCAGTGGTGACGGGTCGTCCCCCCCCAGTGCAGGACGCCACCGGGGTTGCACCCACGTCTGGGCCACCACGTGCACCAGGGCGGACACAGCTCAGACCTGGCATCGCTCACCAGGAGCTAAATCTGACACAAACAGCCCCTTGTTCTGCCTTCGCCACCAGTGAACTCAGTGCTGGCAGCCAAACCCCACSGCCTGCTGCCCTGCCTGGCTGGGCCAGCCCTGGGCACTTCCCTGACACCACCCCTGGTGTTCACTCTGGGCCCTAATGGTGGGCACCAGCTGGCTCACAGGACTATCTGCCTGCCCCAGGAGAGACTTGTCTTAGAAGGAGTCACAGCCATGGCAGTGCCCAAGCTGTGCCCACCCTGCCCCACGCAGACCTCCCTCCTTGCCCCCGACGTGCCAAGGGGGACCTACGCCGGTAGGCGCTCAGCAGCCCCATAGAGCCCATGCCAGCCCTGCCATGGGACTCTGCCACAGGAAGGGATCCCACCTGGAGCGAGCTCAGAGGCCAAACTGTCTTACTGAGCGCCCGGACCCCCTTCCGGCACGGGGCCCGGGGCCCCCTGCGCCGCAGGCAGGGGTTGCCCCCTCCCCGCACGGGCCAGCACGCACACACCTCAGCCGGCCATGGCTGCGGAGCGGGCGCCCCGGGGGACCCTCCCCTGAATGCACAGAGCGCTGGAACAAGCCCCCTTTGTCTGCAGAGCACACGCGGTGGCGGCGGCTCGGCCGGGGGAGTGCGGGGGCCGGCATCCCCCGGCCCTCAAGGACCCCCCCCCCCCATTCTCAGCAGCGGTGGGGATCGTCCCCCGGCCCTCCTATCCCCTCCTCCAGCAGCCGGCGGACCCACCTGGACCCACAGCCCCGAGGCCCGGCCAGCGAGTCGGGGGCAGGCAGCGGCCCCCCCGGCCGCCGGCGGTGCCACCCCAGGGCGCAGGGCAGGGACCGGAGCGACTTTTCCAGCTCCCCTAGCCAGACCACGCTGCCCGCGTCCCGGCGCAGGGCGTGGAGGGCCCCGGGGGGGCAGCCAGCCCGGCTCGGGGCRGGGAGGCAGCCCCGGGGCCGCGGCACAGCCCGGCCCGCCAGCACCCTGGCCCCGGCAGGACAGTGGCACCGGGCGGGCAGACAGCCAAACCGCCCGGTGACAGGGGCTCGGCCGGGGTCTGCGGGGGGACCGGGGTGCTGCGGCACTCCCGGCCGCTGCCCGGCTCCCAGCGGGTTTCCCAGGCGGGCGATGCCCCGGCGGGGCCACGGGAATCGGTCACCCCCTGCGTGGCGGGACGTCTCGGCCGCGGGGCCCCACCCTCGCTCTCCCCGCTCCCGGCTGCGGAAGGGACCCGGGCGGCCGGGCCCTGCGCCTCCCCCGCTCGGCACCGCACCCCGACACCAGCCCCCCGTCCCGGGCTCGGCCCTGCCCAAGCGTTTCGGGGTGCCGGGACGGGGCGGACTCCGGTCCCCTCCACCGTCGCCCCCAACGTCCCCGCAGAGCCCGGTCCCGCGGGTGTCCGTGGGCGCGGCACCCACGGGTGGGCACACAAGGGGGGGCTGCCCTCCCCCCCGACTGCGCCCTGCGGGACGGGACCCGGGGGGGCGTGGGGGCCGCCCCCGCCGCCAGCCCAACGGATGTGCCGGAGGAATTTCTTCCTGCCGCCGGGCCTGGGCTGTCCCTCCGCCCCCTCGGCCCCCACGGTCCCCACTCCCACTCTCTCCCGCGGCTCGGGGTGGCGTGTCGCGGGGGGCACATGGGTGCGGGTGACCGCCACGGCCCCGCCGCGCCGGGAGACGGGACCCCACCGCCGGGGCTCTCCGCGCCCCCGGCGCCGCCGTGCATCGGATGTCCCCCCCCTCCCGCGCCCCGCCACGAGTCGGAGGCCCCTCGCRGGGGGATGCCGCGGAGCTCACGCGGGACCGCGTCCGGCGGCGCCTACCTTGGAGACGATGAGGGGCTCGCCGTGCTCCAGCCCGCCGCGCAGCGTGAAGCCCCAGGGCGCGCCCCCCTGCAGCTGCACATGCACGTACTGGGGGGCGCCGGGCCGGCCCTCGGCCCGCTCCATGGCGGCTACCGCCCCATCCCGGCCCGGCCCGGCCCGGCCCCGCACCGCGGAGGAAATGACACCCCCGCCCGCCCGCCCGGGCTGAGCGGCGCGGGGCCGAGCGGCGGGGCGGGGCGGGGCCGGCCCGGCACCGGGGCTGCTCCGCCGCCACCAATGAGGCGCGGGGGGACGGCGGCGATCGGCTCGGATCGGCTCGGCTCGGCATGGCACAGCTCGGCTCGGCTCGGCTCAGCATGGCATGGTACGGCATGGCACGGMTCGGCTCGGCCCAGCACAGCACAGTACAGCTGGCACAGTATGGCACCGCTCAGTTTGGCATGGCTGAGCTTGGCTCARCTAGGCACAGCACGGCTCGGCTCAGCGTGGCATGGCACAGCTCAGCACAGCACAGCATCGCATGGCTCAGCACACCATGGAACAAGTTGGCTTGGCATGGCTCAGCTCAGCCCAGTTCAGCACAGCCATGGCACAGCTCAGCTCGGCACAACTCAGCTCAGCTCAGCACGGCATGGCATGGCTCAGCTCATGGCATGGCACAGCACAGCACCATGCTACTCAGCTCAGCTGGGCTTGGCATGGCACGGCTCAGCCCAGGGGACCCACACTGAGCTGCTTGGCTCAGTTTGGCATGACCCAGCCAGCATGGTTCGACTCAGTCCAGCTCAGTCGGCATGACATGGAGGGCTGGCACAGTTCAGTTCAGCATGGCACAGCACAGCTCAGCTTGGTACAATTTGGCTCAGCTCAGCATGGGATGGCAAGGGGGCCAGCATGGGTTGGCTGGCCCAGCRTGGCTTGGTCTGGCATGGTTCGGTGCAGTTCAGCTGGGTTGGCATGTTCTGGCTTGGCTCAATTCAGCATGGCATGACACGAGGCTGGCATGGTTCAGTTCAGTACAGCATGGCATGGCCCRGGGCCTGACCTGGTTTGGCTCCACTTGGCCTGGCCCTGTTTCGCCCAGTGCAGTTCAACCTGGGTTGACATGGACAAGCAGGGCTGGCACGGTTCGTCTTGGCACAACATGGCCTGGCCTGGCTTAGCTTGGCCTGGCACGGTTCAGCACAGCATGACCTAGTTTGGCCCAGCACAATATGGTGCCGCCAGGGACCAGCACGTTAGGGACAGCTCGGCACAGCTCAGCCTGGCACGGCATGGCTCGGCTTGGCACAGCTCAGCCCAGCATGGTGGCGCAGTGTGGCCAGCAGTTTGGCAGCACTCATGCGGGTGCGAGGGGGTGCCTGCTCGGGTGGCAGTGGGATGATGCAGCACCTGCCACAGCTCCCCAGGGCAGAAAGCTCCCTGTGGCACCCCGCCCCGGCAATCACGCTGGCGCCCTGAGCCCCGCTGCCTGTAGGCGAGCACGCACTGCCGGCTCCTGTCTGGCCTGCCTGTTCCGGCCCCCACCCTGTCCTGCCGGGCACCCTGGGGCATGCGTGGCAGTACGGCCGTGCTTCACCTCCGCCTTTCCTCCACCAGGTCCAGGAGGGGCTGCTGTGCCCCTTTGGGGAAACTGAGGCAGGGGAAGACGGCAGTGGGCGGCAGCTGGGGGCGGTGGGAGTGGATCAGTTCTGGTTCCCGGGGGAGCCCGGGAGTCCTGCTCCTCCCTTTCCCACCCGGGGCCCCGGCTCTTACTCATCTCCTTCCCAGACAGCATAGCCAGCCCGGAAAGCTCTGCCCTGCCAGCAACGCCCGCGGCCCCTGGCTGCCTACAGGCTGGGCGGGCGCAGTGCTGCAGCCCACGAGGGTGGGCTTGCTGTGCCGGGCTGGCGAGCTACCCCCAGGGTCGCTCAGCCCCGGTGCAGGAAGGGTCCCTCAAGTTTTTCTTGGCAGCCCCTGTCCACCAGTGCCTGCCTTGAACCCTGCCTGCACCCTGCCCAGCCCGGCTGCAGGCAGCCCGGTACATGTGCCCTGTCCTTGTGCCAGGAGGTCCTAGGGCACAGGGACAGGGTGGTCCCCAGGCTATTTGTGGCACTCGAGCCCATCCAGCAGCAATGGATGGCCCCCCTTGCACAGCCTCAACATGTCCACCCCTGGCCTGACTCTCCTTGCTCTCCCTYGTGGCCTTGCTGCCCCCCTTGCTGTGCCCCCCACTCATGGCCGGCTCCTGCTATGCCCAGACTTTTCCCAGCCTCCACCAGGCTCAGCTGCCCCCATGCCCTTTCCCAAATGAGTAACCAGGGCTGCCCGGCCAGGCGTGAGGGCTCTGCACCGTGGCTTGTCACATGGCCCCACACCCCATTAGGCACTGCATCCCGCCCCGGCACCTCCCCACACGGCCCTCCCAGCCCTCACCGCTGTGCCTGGCTGGCACTGGGAAGGGTGGGCAGCACCCAGGGCAAGGCAGATACCAGCACACCCCCCAGGTCCCCCCATGTCCCTGTGCCTGCACCAGTGCTTCCCAACCASAGTGTCCACCCTGCCCAGCACCCTCCACCCTGGCAGGAGAGCAGCAGTGTCCTATGCGGCTGGGCACCAYGCCAGGCGCTCTGCTGGGGGCATGGGCTGCGGCTGCCTGCACCCCTCTCTGTGGTGCACCCAYGGAGCCTGCCTCGGGCAAGCACCATGGAGCCACAGAGTGGCACCGGGACTGGGGGGCAATGTCCCCTGTAAGAGCAATGCCTCAAATGACTTGTGCCAACAAGAGGGTGGGCATCACCCTCACAACCCCTCAGCCTTGGGCAGGTGCTAGCAGAAAGACCTTGGAGCTGGGATGGCCAAGCCTGGTGAAGCTGCAGGCATGGTGATGCCCGCAGCATGGGTACCACCAGCTGACCTGGCCACGCTCAGCATCACTGGGCTCCCGGTCATTCTGCCCACCCATGTGCCTCAGTGCCACGGTCCCTGGGCTTGATGCCCATCTCTCAGCTGGGGAAAGTGAGGCACTGGGCAGCCTGGCTGTGCCACGGGGCCGGTCTGGGAGCAGACCCCAGGCTCTGTGCCTGCTCTGGGTAGCACATACCAGCTTGGTACCAGCAATTGGCACGAAGGTGCCGAGCCTGCTGCCGGAGGGTTGGCACAGGGGGCGGGGCGGGGAGCTGGAGAAGYTCTCACCGCAGCGGAGCACCCCACCGGCCTCCGGCCTCCAGCCCCCCTCCCCTGGCATCCAGGGAGCTCCTGGCCCTTTAAAGCCTGATTGGGGCCACGCCTTTAAAACGGGCCCTGCGGGCCGGGACCTCCTACCCTGCAGGAGGAGGCTGGCCAGGAGCAGGTGGGCTGAGTGAGCTGGTCCTCCCCACCCACCCCACTTCACACCCC
>JASVER010000254.1:17349-81501 GCA_030449065.1 Oceanodroma leucorhoa | reverse complement strand
GGGGGGGGGCGGAATCCGCCTCACCGCGAGTCGCGGGGCCTCCCGCCGGCCCCTGGGCACGGGGAGCCGCCGCCTGACCCTGCAGGCCGGGTCAGGCGGAGTTAACTGGGAAGGGGGGCCGCGGCCCCTCGGTGTGTCCCCCCTCCGCAGGACGCGGTGACGGGCCTGCTCCCTGCCAGCGCCGACCACCGGGATGCCTGGGTCCGGGACAACGTCTACAGCATCCTGGCCGTCTGGGGGCTGGGCCTGGCCTACCGCAAGAACGCCGACCGCGACGAGGACAAGGCCAAGGCCTACGAGCTGGAGCAGGTAGGAGAGAGCCGGAGGGAGCCGGAGGGAGGGAGGGCCTGCGCCGGCCGTCCCAGCCTGGCCGGTGGTACCGGGGAGCCGGCTGTCACTTCCCAGCTGGCTTGCTTTTGGCACGGCCCAGCTCTGGGGCCAAAAGGCCACGGGAGGCTGTGCAGTGAGGACAGAGACAGGGCTGTCCCCAGGCAGAGGGGGCAGGCAATAGGAAGGGATGTCAGAGCCCGCTCTTCACAGAGCGTGCTAGAGCCCAGCCGGAGGGTCCAGCCCTCTGGCTCTGTGGTGATCTGGGGACGCAGCCCTTCTCCCAAGGGCTGGGGAGCTGCGTCCTGCAGCCATCCCCTCCCTCCCCCTGCACAGCACAGCAACTTGGACTTGCTGGCACGCCAAGAAATCTTGCTTCCCTCTGCTGTTGCCTAGGGAGCAGGGGCCACGGAAATGTGAGCAGGGGCTCTGGTTACAGACACTGGAGCCCTGCAAAGGTCAGCGGCCAGCTGATCCTGAGTCAGGGTTTCTCCTGGCTGCATGGGGATTAACAAAGCTGTTTTCCTTATTCCTGCAGAGCGTGGTGAAGCTGATGCGGGGGCTGCTCCAGTGCATGATGAGACAGGTAGGGGCTGGGGAGCACCTCCAAGAGTCAAGTGGTCTCCTCAAAGCCCAGCTCTGCTGGAAAGACTATCGGTCCCAGCTGTGCTGGCTCTCCCCAGCCTTCTCTGACGAGCAGAGCGAAGGCCCCCTTCCAGCAAGTCTTGAAATAAGTTCTGACTTGGCACCTGTCCATGGTGTGATGGAAGTCCCAGTGCTGCAGGCTGGTGGCCAGTGGAGCCTTTGCCAACTGCTCCTTGTCTTGTGGCCTGGCTGGCACTGGGACTCTGCAGCTCTTCTCCCTGAGGGCATTTGGGGTGACCCTTTTCTCTCCACATGGTGCAGCTGTGGCTGTGGGCCCTCAGCGGCTGCAGCCCTGTGCTAGGGTGGCACGTGAGCCTGCGCTCACTGCCTTGGTGCATGGAAGGGCTTAGCCTGGGGGCTGTAGGACTTCTGCCCTGCCAGGCATGGCTCCACATGCTGGGCTGATGGCATGGGTCTGCCAGACTTCTCTGGAGACAGGGTTGATGAATGCCTGCATCTCCTTGCCCTTCCCAAGGTGGACAAGGTGGAGGCGTTCAAGTACAGCCAGAGCACCAGGGACTGCCTGCATGCCAAGTACAACACCCACACCTGTGCCACAGTGGTGGGAGACCATGAGTGGGGTCACCTACAGATGGATGCCACCTCCCTCTACCTGCTCATGCTGGCGCAAATGACGGCCTCAGGTGACRCTGCTGGGGGATGCCATTTCATCTTTGAGCATGCTGATCTCCAGGACTCTCCACGTTCTCAGTTTGGGTGCAACTGCCTGGGTGCCAAGCTGCTGTGATGGCCTCCGTGACCTCACTGTTTTCTTAGGCTCACAGCACCTGAGGTGGATTTGGGCCCCTCGATGTCCATCTCTCTAAGAGCCCCCATTTGCCTGAAGCCCCAGAGCTGCCATAGGGGAGTGGGAGTGGGGACGGGAGCCAGCCAGGACGTGGCTCCCGCGGGGCAGGCATGCAGTGAGGGGGAGGGGTCTGGCCTGGGTTACTGCAGCCCCTTCCTAGGGATGCCTGTGGGCTTGGAGCGACTAATGTGAATTTTTCCCCCTACTTCAGGCCTCCACATAATCCACAGCCTGGATGAAGTCAACTTTATCCAGAACCTTGTGTTCTACATCGAAGCAGCCTACAAAACTGCGGTGGGTAGCCTGTGCTGGGGAAGGGGAGTGTGCCCTGGGTGTGCAGGTGGTGGGCTGGTGTACAGGGGCACGTGGGTCCGTCCTGAGCCCCGGAGGGCAGAGTCCCATGGTGCCTGCTGAGAGCACCACTGATGGGTGGGATTTGAAGGCTTTCTGGGTGTGCTGTGAACCGCTGCCTTCTCCAACATGCCGCTGCCTCTGCGCAGGACTTCGGGATATGGGAGCGCGGGGACAAGACAAACCAGGGCATCACCGAGTTGAATGCTAGCTCTGTCGGCATGGCCAAGGTGAGCTGGGGAGAGGTGCTGGGCAGGTGCTGGGGAGCACCGGCAGCCCCGTGCTGCTTTCTACAGGGAAGGCTGGGCATGTTGAACTATTGAGGCTCAATGCTCTGTGCAGTGATAAGTTCCTGGGGAGGAAGACCTTTCGTCTTGAGTGCTGGGATAAAACTGTGCCCCTCTTGCCTGAGTTTTGCCTGAACTGGGGGTGAGAAATTAATTGGGGTGCGTGGCAGAAATGTCCTGTTGATGTCTGGCTACCTGTGGCTTTGGAGATGATGTCACATTCTGACCAGGGGTGCTCTGCAGCCACAGCAGGGTTTAAATTTGGGCAATGCATTACACAGAGGGGCTGGCACGGGATGAGAGCTCTTACAGATGAGCAGCATGGTGGAGGACTCGCTGCTTTGAGTCTCACCCTGCTTGCAGGCTGCCCTGGAGGCACTGGATGAGCTGGATCTCTTCGGAGCAAAGGGAGGCCCGCAGTCGGTGATACGGGTGCTGTCAGACGAGGTGCAGCACTGCCAGGTGAGACCCGCATGGGCTTTACACCATTGCAGGATGAACTGTGATCTGCTGGGGTTGCAGTGTGAACGATGCCCAGCCTGGCAACCTAACCACCCTTCCTTCCCCTTTGCCCAGTCCATCCTCCACTCGATGCTGCCCAGGGCCTCCACATCCAAGGAGGTGGACGCCAGCGTGCTCTCTGTCATCTCCTACCCGGCATTTGCTGTGGAGGACAGTGAGCTGGTGGAAATCACAAAGCAAGAGATCATCATGAAGCTGCAGGTGAGCAGCTCCACCGTTGTGTCGCCCTTCCCAAGTGACAGCTGCAGTCCAAACTGTCATAGCCCTTCTCTCTGCAAAAACGTGCTCGGGGAGGTGGTGCTGGGGCATATCCTCTCTTAGTCTCTGTGACCTGTGGCAGGGGTGTGCAAAGAAACAGTCCTGTGTGCTGTGGCCCTAGGCTGTGATCATGGTGCCTGAGCACTAGGTGAGCGAGTGAGGGGGTATTTGACTGGAGGAGACCCTCCCATGCTTCTGCATTGAAGGTACAAGGTATCTCACACTTTGCCTCCTGCTCAGTACCTCTTTCCCTCCCTTCCAGGGGCGCTACGGCTGCTGCCGCTTCCTCCGGGATGGATACAGGACCCCCAAAGAGGTAAGTGTCCCCAGCCCTGCCACCTGTCAGAACTTGAGTGCCAAGCAGCAGCTGCCCTGCGTTGTGTTTGCAGTCTCCCCGGGTGCAGTGCGAAGGCTGTGGTGGAGAGCACTGGGAAGACGAGAGCTCTGAGTAGCCCCAGGCAGTGTCATGGGTCTGAGCAAGGCTTCCCAAAATGCCAGAGCCCATTGCAGAGGTGGTACATCCCACCCACGCCCATAGCAGATGGGCAGAGGCTGGCTCTGCCCACATCTTGGGACCTGGTGGTGTTGTGTATCTCTTAGGCTGGGGGAAGGCAGGACCACTGCCCCGTGTGGGAGCCCTGCCGAGGTGGGCTCTTTCCCCAGCACTCCCAGGACTGCAYAAGCCCTGACCAAGGGCCGGAGGCCTGTGGAGGTGACCGTGCAGTGCTCCTCCCTGACGGCCTTGGCTCTGTGGCAGCACTGGAGGTCACAAAACTGCTTCTGTGTCTCCCGAGACAGCAGGTAGCTTGTGTACTGCCACACTTGGCTCTCAGCGGAGTGAGCGGAGACTTTCTTCTGCTGCTTTGGGGAGGGAAAACAGGAAAATTTTATAAGCAACAGTTGCATTTGATAACAGAACCGGGAAATGGTACTTGGAGGCTCTTAAATCATCACCGACTGTTAGGCCCATAACCTGACGGGGCTCCTTTGGGCATGAGTGCCTCTAAATGCTTCTCCTCTGCTGCGCCTTTTCAGATCTGATCATAACAGGCAGCGTGTGTGGCTGTGTCTCTCTACAGCCAGAGAAGGACGGCAGCATCTCGTCTGACTTTCCCAGCACTCATGAGCTTTGCCAGCATGCAAAGCTGTGGATTAGTTCTGGGGAGCTGCRAGGCACAGGAAGGGCAGCATTACCTGCAGAAGCACTGCAGCTGGCTGGAATCAAATGGGAGTTTGGGAGCTTGTGGCTGGTGTGCAGGCACTATAGAAAACATCTGGTCTTTCTGCCCCTGCTGTCATCTCTGCCTGACAGTCTGCTAAGGCCAGCTTTCTCCCTTCTCTGTAGCAAACAGTTAAAGCAGTTAGCAGGGAGGGTCGAGCATAGGTCCCTTGGGGCACTACACCACGCACATCTGGGGTGGGAGGATTTGGCGAAGGCAGCTTTCAGTCCTGACCACTTCCCTTGTGTCAGGCTCGCAGTCGCACCAAATGGCAGGAGGGACCCTGCTCTCTGGCCCTGCATGACCAGCCCAAGCCCTCATACCCGGCTGGGCCAGCCTGGTGGTGCTGGGGGAGGCAGCTGAGGGGCTGGGGCAAAGCAGGCAAGGTGAAGGGGACGCAGGTGTCCCCAGTGCAGCGAGGGGGATGTTGTGCTGTTGTATAAGGCTCTGGGGTGCTCTCCTGGGGACTGGGTAGGCTCCCTTTGCCCAGGAAGGGTGAGTCCCTTCAGCATCAGTACAGGGGGCTTGGGAGGGGATGTCTGATGGAAAGGACGCAGCCTGGAGGTGAAACTGCTTYTCAGCTCTGTCTCAGCCGTCATCCGCAGAGGAGGACTGGGAGGGCATTTGAGGCTGGGGTCTCGGGTGGAGTAGAAGCCCTTTCAATTTGAGGGGATCCTGCCACCCACCACCTGCCTTGCTGTCACACCCACCCTGCAGGATCCCAACCGCCTCTACTACGAACCTGCTGAGCTGAAGCTGTTTGAGAACATCGAGTGCGAGTGGCCTCTCTTCTGGGCGTATCTGATCATTGATGGGATTTTCAGCGGAAACGTGGAGCAGGTAAGGGAGGCAGGACCTGCCAGGCSGTTGGAAAGAAGTCCCTAGCAAGGGGAGGCGTGCGGGGGAGGGATGCAGGGAGCCATGACTSAGAGCAGATCCCCTCTTCTCTCTCCTCAGGTGCAGGAGTACCGGGAAGCCCTTGAGGGGGTTCTCATCAAGGGGAAGAATGGGGTGCGCCTGGTGCCAGAGCTGTACAGCGTCCCACCAGATAAGGTGAGTGGTCCTGAGCTACTGTGGGAATGGGAATGTCTTATTATGAGGTAATTAGGTTTTAACTGCTTGTTAATCCAAATCATTAGTAAAGAAGCACGTCATGCATGGAAACCCCATGTAAAAAAAGTGTGGCTTGGAGCTGTTATAAAACCATATTGGATAAATAAACTGCTTCCCCAAAGCATTTCTTGCCCCCATAYACAAGGGTGCTTTGCTGACAGTCTGCTGGCCTGGAGTCAGTCTTCTGAGAGCTCAGGACATGTGGACCTGGGCTGAGGAGGTTGTGCTGAATTCCCATTCAGCGGTGAGGGTGTTTGTGTGGGCTTGGGCTGAGAGTAACGGCCTCCTGGTGCCCAGGTGGTACAGGAGAGATGCTCTCCTCGCCAGCATCCCAGAGCATCGCCCCAGTGCTCCTGGGGCACGTCAGTTGTTCCTATGGGATGGCCCAAACCCAAACGTGGTCTGAGCRGCTGATCTGTCTTCTGACATGGGTGCCCGGGGAAATCACAAGAAGGGGGGAGGAATGTAGCCAGGATGTTTTGGACCCCCTGTGGCAAATGCTTTTGTAGGCCTTTGTTTTAAGCCTTAAACTGCTGGACTTCAAAATGCAATGACGATGCTTCCTTCAGCATCCTGTGTCTGTGGATCCCTCCCTGACCTCCTGGCTTGTCTTCCAGGTGGATGAGGAGTACAGGAACCCCCACACTGTGGACAGRATACCCATGGGCAAGCTGCCACTCATGTGGGGGCAGTCCCTCTACATCCTGGGCTGCCTGATGGCCGAGGTATGGTCACCCCTGGTGGTGGGGAGGGCTGTGGGGCCAGGCTCTGAGCTCTGAAAGGGTGAATGCTGCCACCCTGAGCCACCTACCGTGGGGAAGTTGTCACCTCCATCCCACAGGACCTCTTAAAGGTGGCTTGTCCATAGGCATCACCCGTTCTACCCTGCCCATGAAATGTTCACCTCCTCACACCTCTTTTTCCTCAGGGATTTCTAGCTCCCGGTGAAATAGATCCCCTCAACCGCCGGTTTGCGACTGTCCCCAAGCCTGATGTGGTGGTCCAAGGTGAGGGAAAGGGACCGGTTCCAAACCCCTGTGCCTGGCAGGCCTGGGGACTCTACCTGTGCAGAATTCACAGGGGTGGCTCTGGGGTGGCTGTGGTTGCTGGGTGGCTGCCGGTGCAGCCAGATCTCAGCCCTGGCAAGATGGGTATAAGATGGGGTGCAAGTCCTTCCACTCCACCCTGCGTTGCCCCAAGGAAATATCACCTGCTACAGCCTCCTCTGCAGAGAGGTTGAAAACTGTCCTGTCCTCCTGCCACTCAGCAGGGAAGGCTTGGGTGTAGAGGGTGTTAGGAGGAGCAAGGCAGACCTCTGCAGTGGGAACTGATTCCCAAAGGGACCCCAGACAGCTGCCTCTATGTGATGTGGCACCTTGTATGTGTCCATAAAGGCCAGGGGCAGTGCTGTYACACCCTTGTGCCTCTGCCGCACTGAGCCTGTCCTTCTCCCTCTGCAGTGTGCATCCTGGCAGAGACGGAGGGGATCAAGGCTGTCCTGAGGAAGGAGCACATCGAGGTGGAGACTGTGGCAGACGTCTACCCCATCAGAGTGCAGCCTGCTCGCATCCTCAGCCACATCTACGCCCGGCTGGGTGAGCTGGGCTCCCTGCTCCTGCAGCAAAGKGGGTGCAGAAGGGTCTGTCCCATCCCCTGGCACTCCTGCTCATAGATGTCCTGCCCTGCTGCTCTCTGCCTGGCTGATGAGGGCTCTGCCACCCATTCCTGGGCCTGGTGAAGCTACTCCTACCTAAGGGGAACTGGGGTGGCAGGCAGTGCTGTTCAGGGTGATTCTGAAAGGGATAAAGATTTGGCATTGCAGTTTCACAGTCACCCTAGGGACAGGCAGAGGCTCTGATCCATATAGGATGGACCTGGTGTGGGCAGGAGCCAGCTTTTGTTCCTGTACCCAGATATCAATGGGGGAGGGAAGCCAGACCCCAGAGAAGGGTCCTCTGGCAGTTCCTGGCTGAGAGAGCCTGTAGCTCAGGTGGGATGGCTTTTGTTGGAGGGTTGGCAGGGCCGAGTGTGAGGGGAGGGTGTGCCCCAGAGCTCTGCACACTCATTCCCTGATGCTGCAACCCCTTGGGCATGGGGCTTGTTGTGCAGGAGCTGGAGACTCAGTTCTGGGCTGAAGGAGAAACCTGATCCATTGTAGGCTGCACACACTGGCTAATTTAAGCCACCAAAAGGCCAAGTGTGACATGGGCAAAGGGGGCATGGAAGCAGGCTGGCAGCTGCCAGGACCAAGGGGCGATGCTGCTGCTGCACCATCCTGGGCTCTGGGAGTAATCCAGGAGCAATGGGAATGCTGATAGAGCTGTCAGCTTTGGGAGGCCAGCCCTGTGCAGGGGGGAACCCCTGACCCTGCCCCAGCTTCTGACATCCCCAAAGACCTGGAGGTGTGGCATGTTGCGGAGGTCAGGACAGGCTGTATGCCCCTGTTTCAGCAAGAGGTCCTGGGTGTCTCTAGCCCCCTGGGCAGAGCTGGGGCACAGAGTATCACCGTCCCTTAGAGCTGTGCCAGCTCAACACAGGGTCCTGGGGTACCTCAACCACAAACCAGTCTTCTCCTGCTGGCTGGGAGCACAGGGGCCTGTCTCTGTTTGCTGCTGCATCCCCTTTYGTGAGGAGGCTTGCACTAAAACCTCCTCCTCCCACCCCTCTAGGCCGCAACAAGCAGATGTGCCTGACGGGACGGCCCTACCGGCATATGGGTGTCCTTGGGACCTCCAAGCTCTACAAGATCAGGAAGAGCATCTTTACCTTTACCCCRCAGGTGGGTGGCATTGCACAGGCTCTTTCCCAGCTGTCATGCTGTCTGGAACTGGGCAGGAGCTTTCTCCACTGGCTGAGCGCTTGAGTTATTCTCAGGGGTGGCCCAACACCGTCTGAACAGCCTGGAAGGGGGGAGCAGCTTCAGCTCTGTGGYGTGAAGCAGCAGAGTTAGTGGTCCTGGCTGTGTGCGTGCTGGGAGGAGATGGTTTCAGCCTTCTGATGATCAGTGTTGGGTGAAAATCTCTTTGCTCACCCTGACAGGGACACCAGGAGGAGGTTGATGGCAGGACAGCTGTCCCCTCTGYCCAGCATGGTGCAGGGACAAGCAGGGTTGCAAGCCTGGTGCTGTGGGAAGTGCGTATTTGCTTGGGATAGGCACAGCATGGACCAGCTGTGTGGGGCCTGGGTGATGCTGCTGCTGAGCTGTAGTGTTGCCTCCTCATAGTTGTTGGTGGCCAGTAGCTGCCCTGGGGGTTGAGGGTCCCTTGCCAGACTGTACTGGCACATACCAGGTAACGTGGGATGAGCTGTCGGTGCAAAGGAGCACCTCCCCTGGTTGCACTGTGTGGCTGGCCTGGCTGGGCACCTGTGGGAAGATGTGGGTGGTATCAGAGACCTGGCGGCTGCAGGAAGGGCCGCTCATGTCTCCTGCTGTCCTCACAGTTCATAGAYCAGCAGCAGTTCTACCTGGCTCTCGACAACAAGATGATTGTGGAGATGCTGAGGACGGACCTCTCGTACCTCTGCAGCCGCTGGAGGATGACCGGGCGGCCGACCATCACCCTCCCTATCTCCCACACCATGCTTGGTATAGATCCTCCAGCCTCGCGAGGCATTTGGCTAGAGCAGCCCTGGGAAGCAGCCTCTGCAGGAGGAAGGCGGGGGGGCAGACGTGGGACCGTCTCGGTAATGGGGACACGGTGGGGCTGGAACAGCCAGTAGCATCCTGTAAAGAGCTTACCACTCAAAGGAGCCACACTGAGTTGGCAGCTGTCCTGGCAACTAGCGGGGCTGCCTGCCAAGCACTGGGGATGCTTGCTGGCATGGAGGTATTCAGTCTCAGGGCATCGAGGCTTGTTGGGAGGCCTTCTGGGAGCAAGACCAAAAAAATAATCCCCCTGTAAAAGTGTTCTTGGGGCTCTTCCTGCMTCTTGACTCTTCACTAAGACTAACCACCTGCTAAAGGCTTTCCTAGACAACAGGGAGGGGAAAACAGCAAACCAGAAGGAGCAGAGAGCTGTGCAATGGCATAGAGCAAAACTGGCTTCTCTGGAGCAGCTCACAGCTTCCCCATGAGCCTGGTGCAGGGAAGAGACTCTGTTCTGCTTTCAGGCCTTTTTGGCTCTCCTTGTGTACTTGAAATCCCCTTAGTGTCTTGAGCATGCCCTTTTCTGTGGTATCTTCTGCCTCTGACAGCAGCACCCCCTCCGCTGCCTTGTGTGAAAGCCAAGGACAAAGCAGGGGGCTGTTTGGGTGCTGCTGCCTGGTACTGTYGGCTTCAGCCCAAGGTGAAATCCCAGGAGCCTGGAGTGTGTCTTGCCCTGGCTTTGCTGGAATCCAGCCTGGCAATCCTGAATTTCCCTTTTTGCGTGGTGCTTTTGGTGCTACAGCCCGGCTGTGCACCCCAAAGCAAGTGTCTGGCCAATGCCATGGTGCTTTCYGTATCTGAATGCCCACCTGGCCTTGTGTTACCTTCTGGGAACCTGTCTGAGCAGGAGAGCCTGACTGCCTGTGTCTCTGTCCCCAACAGATGAAACGGGCAACAGCGTGCACCCCACGGTGCTGGCAACGCTGCGGAAGCTGCAGGATGGGTATTTCGGTGGCGCAAGGTGAGTGCAGCTTCCTGGGGCGCAGTAGGGGAGAGGGCTGGTGGCCTCCAAGAGCTTGGTTATGAGGGTGCCTGCTGGGCCTGAGCATCGGCTGTTGGGGAACAAGCTGTGGAGGATACATTGGGATGTGCTAGGCTGTCAGTGCACCCCAGGACTACAGTCCCAACAGAGGAGATGCAAGAGAGGACATACTTCTTCACACCATTAAACCCATAGCTGCAGGATCCCTCTAATAGCATTTGGGCAGCCCTTCCATGCCCACCTGTGGCTGGAGGAGTTGCAGGCAGCTAAAACAGGCACTGAGGTGTGTGTACACTCCTGGGCAAGTGCGTCTCTCCCTGCTGAAGGACCTACCCTGGATCCAGGTGGCAAAGACGAAGGTATTGCCTCCCCCTTCCTCTCTGTGTGATCTCCCCTCCTCTTGCCCAGGGTCCAGACGGGTAAGTTGTCGGAGTTCCTGACAACGTCGTGCCGAACACACCTCAGCTTTATGGACCCTGGGCCAGAGGGTAAGGTCTTTGCCAAGAGTTATGACCTCAGCAATGGCAGCTTTGAGGAGCTAGACGCCGAGGAGTGGTTGCATGGCTTGCAGATAGCAGAGGATGGTAAGGGGGAACAGGCCAGTTGCTGCTGTGGCGTGGCAAATGCCAAACTCACCCGTAACACCCAACCTCCCCGCCAGCGTTCGCCACTGTGTTCTTCATACACTTGGGTTTTCACCATGTTTCTGTTCCCATCTGACCCTCCATCAATTAACCTTGTCTGGGTGATGCTCATGGTGACACCAGTGGGGTGGGACTGGGTGAATTGATGCAGCTGTTGTAGCCCCCTCGCTGGAGGAGTTTCCCAGCGAGACGGAGCTGAGGCTGGTGGACGTGGCCATGGAGAGCACGGAGGACGCTCTGGAACGAGCCGCTCCATCCTTTGTAGGCTGTTGTGTGGGGAAGAGATGAAGGCTCAGCAACCTGCCTCTGCTCGGGAGATTTGGCTGAGGATCTTTGGTGCACAAGTGATGGTGCAGAAAGTGATGGTACAGTGCCTGTGATGGTGGGGAAGAGCCACCATGTCCCCAGGCAATTTCTGAGTGTTGTTTTCCTGATGCCTTTGACTGTCCCTGGGCAGAGTGCTCCAGTGGGTGCCAAATTGAGGCCTAGCTGCTGTGGATAGGGTGCCTGAGAGGGCATGATGGGCCCACTGTGTCCTGAGACCATGGTGGGGTGCAAGTTTTGGTGCTCCCCTTGCAAGCAGGCCTGGGTACATCTTCCTCCTGTATTACCTAGTGCTGGTCATCTTCCCAGCCTTCCCATCAGTCTGCTCTGCCTCTGCTGCTCCTGTAGCCAATGTTTGCTCTGCTGTGACTTTCAATACTTATTTCTCGTGCCCTCCCCTCGCTTTGCCTGCGGTCTCCTTGCAGGCTGCACCCAGGCTTCTCCAAGGTGTCTGCTTCCCCCCAGCCCCAATGGGAGACAGGGCCTGCCTGGCTTCTCTACAGCAGCTAGAAGATGCTCAATTGTAAGTTTTTCCTGTGGTCAGATGCTGCAGCCAGGCAGGATGATGTTCTCAAGCCTGATGTCTGGGGGACTCCTCCAGCTGAGCCTTCAGGCGCTGGCTTGAGGCATCCCCACCAGGTGCGGAAAGGGGATGCCATGCTGTCGGCCTCAGATGCAGTCTGCAGCTCRCTTCCTGGGGCAGACACACCGTGGAGCTTGTCTGTCAGCTGGAGAGCAGCAAGGCTTTTCCCTGGCCCACTGGCTGGAAGTGCATTGACAGCTCTGCGTTGTATTGCATTGCCTTGGCATGGGGCATCTCCCACCCCAGGGCATCCCCCTCACTGCTGGGCAGTACTGTTATCTCCCGGCTGAGCAGAGACATGGCCTCTGAGCACCCTCCTCCATGCCGCAATTAGCAAGTGGTGGCTCTGGCGCTCCCGATGTGGCACTGGGAGCAATGGGAGCCACTGGAAGCTGGGCAAAGAGCAAGGCAGGAGCTGTAACTCTTCCTCTAACCCCTAATTAGAATTAACTAGTAATTTCTTATTAGAAATAACTGTTGCAAAACCCACCCTGCCTTGCTCCTGTGCTGGACTCCTGCTTGGATGAGGCCCTTGCTGTGCTGTTGTGCTCCTAAGGGTCTCTGCTTGGATAGGCTGCCCCTGGCTGTGCCTCCCCTTCTTCCCTGGAGGGACAGAGCACGAGAGTTTCACCGTGGGGTTTGAGCAGACTCTGCTGTCCTTGTGCAACTCTGGGGGGATTTGGGGACACTGGGATACATGTTGGGGTGATTCTAGGGGGATTTAGGGTCCCTGAAGTTCATTTTGGGGGATTTTGGAGTSATTCTGTGGGGATTTAAGGCATTTGGGGGCAATTCTGGTGGAATTTGGGGTCCCTGGATGAGAATTTTGAGCATTTTGGGGCAATTGTGCAGGCTTGGACGAGATACATGCTGCAGCCCCATTGCTTCCTTCGTCCAGGTGGGACTTAGAGGGAGCCCCAGTTTGGCCCCAGCTGGCAGCCAGTGTCCCAGGCAGCGGAGTAGTGCAGGAACAGGGGTGCCACGGCTTCCATGCTTTGTGACCCTGGCTGCTGGCACTGTCCATCTGGCTGTCGGCRCTAGCCCCATGTTGTTGCTTTGTGCAGCCAGCAAAGCTTTGCCCTCGCTGAGACACAGCTGGGGAGCTCTCTGGGGTGTGGGGGTGCCCTGGCGCAAAGCGGCTGAACCCCCCCTCTTCTGCCTCCCCTTCCAGCGGACACGTATGACGAGGTTGCTCAGTACTTGGACCACCTGCTGCAGCGCACAGTTCCCCAGTCGAACCTCCCTCCTCCCACTGCCCAGCGGGGAGGGCTGAGCCGCTTCCGGGCTGCTGTCCACACCACCCGTGACCTCATGTCCCTGGCGTCCAAGGCCAAGGACCTTCATGTCCAGAGTGAGTAACTCCAGTACCCTCAGCTCCTTCGCTCGAGCCTGGGGGTGAGGCTGAGGTGCTTTGGGAGCTTTCCCAGCTGTGTGATGCTGTGGGCCCCAGGGGAGCGTGCCAGGGACTGCAGAGCAACCTAGCCTTTGCCTGGGCAAAGGCACATTATGTCCATCATGTTAGCCCTGGCCATGGAGTATCTTGGAGTTGGTGCCTGTGCAGTCCTCATGGAAACTGCTGAACAATAAGGGGTGGCAGCTCCCCATGGCGTTCCTCTAACTGGGTGGGCAGGGGCTGCTTCTCCCACAGCCAACAGGGGCTGCTGGKGGAGCAGAGTGTCAGATGTGAGGTGATTTGGGGCACAGCCGTGGTGGTTGGGGTTGAGAAGTGTCTGCACCAACCTTGGTTGTCTTTTAGATGTTGGGATGTATGTCCCCAGCAAGATCTTCCAGGCGTCCCAGCAGTCAGTCAAGCTGCTGAGTTCACCCCACCAGCACGAYGTGGATGGCAAGGTGAGCCCTGTCCCTCCCAGACTGGCTGAGCAGTGCCATCCTTTCAGCTGGAGCCAGAGGGYCCTTGCAGGGCTGCATGGGGAAGGCTTGGTGTTTGGCAAGGGGGAATATCCATGGATGAATGGCCTTGGCTCCACAACCAGACCGCCCTTGGTGCAGGGTGCTGGCGGTGCTAACCAGGAGCGTGGGTCTCCCCTCCCCCAGAGCCATGCATTCTATGCAGAGATGAACCTGCCCCGTGATGAGGATGGCAATGTGGACTGCAAGGCACTGGTGGACCAGCTGCGCATCTGCCCCACGCTGCAGGAACAAGCGGACATCCTCTACATGCTCCACATCCTCAAGTATGATGAGCTCCAAATCTGCTGGCTCACTGAGCAGAGAGCGAGCCGGCGCAGCCATGCATGCGTCCCAACCCGCAAAGCCTGGGGGCTGCCAGGGAGCTGCTGCAGGGCAAATTGCTGGCCATAACCCGGCATCTTCTTTACTGCAGGGGGCCCGAGTGGCACACGGGGCTTGATAGCGAGCCTGGTCCCACTGTCAGGGAGCTCCTCACTGAGATGTACGTGCGGGTTGGGGACACACGCCAGTGGGCCCTGATCCGCTACATCTCTGGCATCCTCAAGAAGAAGGTGGAAGCTCTGGATGAGGTAATAACCGTGCAGCTGGCCTCTGGTGGGCTGAGGTCTGTCAGGGAGGAGGCAGCAGAGTGGGCAGGCGAGCCATGGCTGCATCAGCTCTGTCTCCCTCTGCCTTGTGCTGATGTCCCAAACACTGAGCTGTTGGTGACGCCTGGGGTGACCCTTTCTGTCCCCAGGCCTGTACTGACCTCCTGTCTCACCAGAAGCACTTGACGGTGGGGCTGCCCCCTGAACCACGCGAGAAGACAATCTCTGCGTGAGTGTCGCACCTCTCCCTCCCCATGCGTGCTGGGCTGGGGCTGGATATGAGCCCGCTGCTCTGGAGTCTGTGGGCAGGAGTGGCTCTGGGTGGCTGTCCCCAGCCTGTATCTCTTCTCTCTGGGCTGTACAGACCAGGAGGGATGCAGGGCTTGCTCTGCTGCCTCTCACCTGCTCTGCCGTTCGTTCCCTCCTCAGCCCAATTCCCTACGAGGAGCTCGTTCGCCTCATTGATGAAGCCAGCGAGAAGAACCTCAGTGTGTCCATCCTCACCCAGGTGAGGGGCCAGGGTGGCAGGGGACCCCACAGCTGGGTGTCTGCCCTGGCGAGCAGCAGTGGAGTGATCTGCCTCTTCCCCTCCAGGAGATCATGGTGTACTTGGCCATGTACATGCGCACACAGCCTGCACTCTTTGCTGAGATGTTCCGCATCCGCATCGGGCTCATCATCCAGGTGATGGCAACGGAGCTGGCGCACTCCCTGCGCTGCTCGGGTACGTGCAGCGGGGATGGCACCCCGGCTGGGATGGGTGCTGAGGTGCTTGGGGCCCTGTCAGCCAGGAAGGAGAAGAGCTGTTAAAAATGGGCAGCTCAGTGCCAGGACGAGACCCTGCGTGAAAGTGCTGGGGTCTGCAGCTGGGACTGTTCTCGGGCAGCACCGGCGTGGGATTTCACTGCAGTCTCT
Source organism: Oceanodroma leucorhoa (assembly GCA_030449065.1). NCBI lineage: Eukaryota > Metazoa > Chordata > Aves > Procellariiformes > Oceanodroma > Oceanodroma leucorhoa. The sequence continues at coordinate 66,357 of JASVER010000254.1, read as the reverse complement.
ATTAAGGCATGTATTGGACTGGCGTGGGGAAGAGTCCCTGTTATAGGCAACACCTGGAGTTAGTGTACATCCTTGGAGGATGAGCTCCTGTACCAGTGCTTCCCCTGCTAATAGAACAGGGTGCAGCTTAGAAATGTCCCAGGAGGGCTGTGAAGCGGTGTACAACATCCTAACTCTGTTCTCTCCAGCTGGAGAAGCCACAGAGAACCTGATGAATCTCAGCCCATCAGAAATGAAGAGTCTCCTCTACCACATCCTCTCTGGCAAGGAGTTTGGGGTGGAAAGGAGCGGTGAGTCTCTCAGCAGCGTTGCGAGAGCATCTCTGGGCAAAGCTGGGTCCTGGTGTGGAGCACGGTCAGCTCCAGGTGTTCCTGTGGGGAACATCCTGTGGGGGATGTCCCTGTCCTCATGCATGTTCAGCACAGCTGCTTCTGCACTGCAGTGGTCCAGCAAGAAGCTGTGCTCTTCAGCAGGGTGGTGCTGAGCGAATTTCTGGGGATCGAGCCTGAGTCCTGTGGCTATTGGGGCTTTGCTTAGTTCGGCACTTGGCCTGGTCAGAGGCCTGAATTGAAGCAGTTCTGTGCTGTGCTCATGGACCTCTCGTGCTGGTTGGGATAGAGGGGAAGGATGTGCAGAGGTACCAGTGCCCGAGCAGCGACAAGGGATGTCGGTGCCCTGAGCTGTGGTACCCATTCTAGACCTCTCTTCCCCTCTAGTGCGATCAGTCGACTCATCACTTACCACTGCTATCTCCATCTGTGAGGTGGGGGCTGCTGGGGCCACCAAGCCTGAGCGTGCCGGCATCGTCAGGCTGAAAAGTGAGATCAAACAGGTGAGGGCAGGTGGTGCAGGCTGCTCCTGCCAAGTTTTGTGGGTGACAAGCAGTTACAGGACAGGCAGGATTGATGGGAGAGCAGGAGGGAGCTCGTTCTTGGGCTTCAGAGAGCTTACAGCTGCTTCCAGGAGCTCCTTTTGGCTCCAGTCCTGCCCTGGGGGGAGAATTGGGGTAAATCTGTTAGTGGGGGTGGGGGTTGCTCTGGCAGTGCAGTACAGGGGGAGCACAGGGGTGCTTGAGAAGGTGTAGGGGTGGGGAGGACCACATGGTGTCCCAGGCGTGGCTGGTGTCCTGGTCCTTCCAGCAGCAGAAACTTCATTTCCTTTTCTCTTGCAGCAATTGGATAAACGTAGGCAGTCTCTGACTGGGAGTAAGGTGAAGCCACCCTGGTCCTCCTGCAGCCTCAGCTTTTATCCTTCGTGCCACACACCAGGGCAGCTTCTGAGCATGCATGAGTTAATGAGCTTTCTTAAACACGCTGAGCGAGCTGCTGCAGCAGCAATGAGCTGGCTCCCCCTCTCGGCAGGCTCAGGGTTGCTCTGTTCAGGACAGGGGGAAGATGTTGGCTCCCTGGGAAGATGTTGGCATGGCTTAACATGCTGTGGGGGCCCAGGGCTGGCACTGCCCCACAACCTTCGGGGAGCTGCCCTTTGAGTGGGACCAGCCATGTTTGGACTGGCAGGGCGGAAGGCTTCTCTAAGCCATGGGTGTATTGGCATTACAACCAGCTGGGAGCTATGCTCCATAGCTGCTATGGCTGAATAGATCCCATTATACCCCACAAAAACTTGCTGAGCGGGATGGCATGATGTTTTTAGTGCCATGACCAGCAGYGACCCTGCCAGGCAGTTCACTGGTGATCACTGGATCCTGCCTTTTTCCTGCCTGGAAAAAGCCTCCCCAGCTCTTTCTTCTCTGGGGAAGAGGCTCCTGCCCAGGTACAAATGACAAGGACCACCTCTGGTGCCTGATGTGTGTCCAGGAGGAGTCCTAAGCTCTAGGAGGGGTCCCATCCTCAAAGAGACAGGCCCTGCAGGGACCAGGCTGATGCAGCAGGTTTATGGCCAGCCTGCTGCAGTGTGAAATGTGGCATCGCAGAGGGACCACGTATGTGGTGAGGAGGGTCATCCAGGGGCAGTGACCTTGCTGTTGGCCCTCCAGTCTGCCTGAGACTAAATCCCTGCTGGTACCAGCACCCAACAGAGCAGTAGCAGCCCTGCTCCTGTGTGCCAGCCAGCACGAGCCCACTGCTGCTGCAGCACCGTCGTGTGGGGGCCCCGCAGGCACTCCGTGCCCTGGTGCAGTCCTTCCCCTCTGATGCTAACATGAGAATTTCCGCAGCTCGCCTTTTGAAACTACCTCTCAATCTCCAGCTAACCGCAGCCCCTGAGATAACCTGAGCTTGGTCTGTGCTGCTGCTGCTGTGCTTGCTGTGATGGCCATCCTGCTCCTGCACAGTCTGATTTTTATCTTTCCCTTTCTCCTTCAGCCCCTCAGTCTGCAGTCCGGGGACACCGACCTGAAGTCCTCTCTGGTAACCTGCATTTTTGGCTGYACGCATGGGGTCTGTCCTGTTTGTGACTGCAGAAAGGAGCTGTGCTCTGGGGGGGTGCTGCAGGGAGCTGGGGCTGCAGGGTGGGTTTTGCTGGGAGCAAGGGGTGGCAGCTCTGCCCTGGGACCCAGGCTGGGTGAGCACAAACTCTTGGGCAGCAGCGGGCTGCGTTCTTGTGGGGTATTTAACTTTGCAGCAGTCTCTGTGGTCCTTGTTTTGTCTGCCCAGTCTGCTGGGCACTCGGAGCTGCTGGGCAAGGGCTCCTTTTCAAGCATGCTGGAAGACCGGGGCAGTAAGGACAGCCGCCAGGGCCAGTGGCAGCGGAGACGGCGGCTGGATGGGGCCCTCAACCGTGTCCCTGTGGGCTTCTACCAGAAGGTCTGGAAGGTCCTGCAGAAGGTGAGCTGGATGTCCGGCTGGCTCCTCTCTATGCATGTGAGCCTCTGGTCCCAGGCACCAGCCTTGCAGGGGTGGCACCCCCCCCCTAAGGGGGACTTAGGCACCCGGGACTGGTCCCCATGTTGTGTAGGTACGTGCTTCATGGACAAGACCTGCAGCTGGCCCTGGAAAGCTGGGGCAGAGCTGGACCTGCCTTGTAGGCACGCAGGACCTACCTCATACTGTGCTGACCCTTGCAGAGGGCGTCTAGGTCTGCTCAGGTGCTTTATACATTAGCTAGGCAGGGGCAGGGCTGGAGCCACAGCTGAAGCAGCTCCRGGCACAGCTCGTCCTTGGCATGGTAAGCCAGGGAGCAGAGCCACGTGCTGTGTGCGGGAGGGCTCTGGCTGATGCTGAACTGATGGGAAAGGAGTGATGCTGGGTAAAGAGTCAGGAGGTGGAGCTGGGGTGTGTGGGCAGCATGCACCAATGCTCAAGTGGGAGTGAGTCGGGCCGGACCTACATGTCTTAGTACAGTGCTTCTCCAGGCCATAACCATGGACTCTCCTCCTTGTTCTGCAGTGCCATGGCCTCTCCGTGGAGGGCTTTGTTCTCCCCTCCTCAACAACCAGAGAGGTAGGAGGTTTATGTGAAGGGGAAACAGGGCAGGTGGGTTGGTGTTGGGTGCTGGGTTGCCCTGGGTGAGTGCCCAGCATAGCTCAGGGACTTCTGCTGGCAATATGGTGCTCTAGGTGCATTTCTTTCTCCCTCCTCGCAGATGACCCCAGGGGAAATGAAGTTTGCTGTGCATGTGGAGTCGGTCCTGAACCGCGTGCCCCAGCCAGAGTACAGGCAGCTGCTGGTGGAGGCTATCTTAGTGCTCACCATGCTGGTGGACACGGAGGTGCACACCATTGGCGGCATCATAGCTGTGGAAAAGATCTTGCAGACGGCCAACGACCTTTTCTATGAGGAGCAGGTAGGGGCCAGGCCTCACGCAGGGGCCACAGCCTGCGCCYAGGGCTGCTGGCTGTGTTCCCCACAGCTATGCAGGGTTCACCCACCTGCAGGGTTCTGTTTGTTGTCCCCATTGTGTTCATGGGGCACAGCAAAGATGTAGTGTCATCCTCCTGCTGCTCACCATCAGTGTGTCACACTGCGAGTGCAATGGAAGATGCTTGGGGTGGAAGCTGGTGAGGGGGATGCCCTTATTCCTAATGCTGCCTTTCTCCTTCCCTGTCCAAAATCCAGAAAGCCCTGGGCGCTGATGACCACATGCTGGAGAGGGATCCTGCAACGGGCATCTGCAGCCTGCTGTATGACAGCGCACCGAGTGGTCGGTTTGGCACCATGACCTACCTGTCCAAGTCGGTGGCCATGTACGTGTACGACTTCCTGCCCACTGAGAGCTGCTCCATGCAGTAGCTCTCGCAGCTCTTCTCCCCAGGTTGCAGATGCTGTGGGAGGGTTGTTTCATRCAGCTTTTAAAGATGGGCATTAGGCTAGTTTGCAGGCAGCCTGTGTGGCCATCTGGCCTCTCGGTGGGTGAGCAGCTCTCCCGAGGAGCTCCGCAGGAGGCATGCCTGCTAAGCTGACCTGTGCCTGCATGCAGCCTGTGGAGCAAGGGCTGGCAAGGAAAGGCTGAGCTTTGAAGCCTGCTTGTATTAGAAGTGTCTGCCTGCACAGCTCCTCTGGGGCCATCACCCGTGGAGGGGCCTGTGTTTGAGGGAGATGGAAAGGGCCCCCCTCACCAGGCATGTGTGCTCAGCACTGCAGCGCTCCCTGGCCAGCTCACACTCTCCCTGCCTCCAGCAGATAGGCTTTTAACCTGTTCTGTGCTGCTTTTTATTCCAAATCTGCAGGGCTTATACTAGTGTAGGCTGGAGCTCTTGCTCTTCCTGCTGCTGATGGAAAAGCTTTGTTAGAGGAATAGGGGATGCTGCCTGAGCCTCTCTTCCAGCACACCCAAAATCAAAACAGTCCAACCCAGCCACAGCTGTGCTGCTTGGAAGTAGGCAGCCCATCGTGCCCCCCTCAGGGGTCCTGTGTGGAGGCTGTGGGAGCCAGGAGCATCCCAAGGTGGTAACAGATCCCTGTTACCACCAAGCTGTGAGGACAGGGCTTCTGGCTGGCTGGGGGATGCCGGTGGCAGCCCCTCCATGCCATTTGCTCTGTCCCTGGCAGTGTTGCTAAGGGCTAAGTGGCAGGTTCCCGAGCTCATACATGCCCTGTGAAGAAGCTCTGAGCTGGCTGCTTGGCTCAGTGTTAGCTGTACCATCACAGATGTGCTCTTAATGCTCAGCTGTGGCCTCTGCCCCAGCTCTCACAGCCTTGCACAGGAGAGGGGTGGTGACTTTAGAGTGGGTCCCAGCTCTGCTCTATCCTGCAGGTCAAACTCCACATAGGATAATGCAGTTGGACTGATGGGGATCAGGCACACACACCACAAAGTAGTGGGGGGAGTGGGGCTATAGAATCATAGAATRGTTTGGGTTGGAAGGGACCTTTAAAGGTCATCTAGTCCAACCCCCCTGCCATGGGCAGGGACATCTTCAACTAGGTCAGGTTGCTCAGAGCCCCGTCCAACCTGACCTTGAACACTTCCAGGGATGAGGCATCCACCACCTCTCTGGGCAACCTGTTCCAGTGTTACACCACCCTCATTGTAAAAAATTTCTTCCTTATATCTAGCTAAATCTACCCTCTTTCAGTTTAAAACCATTGCCCCTTGTCCTCTTGCAACAGGCCCTGCTAAAAAGTCTGTCCCCATCTTTCTTATAAGCCCCCTTTAAGTGTTGAAAGGCCACAATAAGGTCTCCCGAGAGCCGCCTTTTCTCCAGGCTGAAGAACCCCAACTCTCTCAGCCTTTCCTCATAGGAGAGGTGTTCCATCCCTCTGATCATTTTTGTGGCCCTCCTCTGGACCCGCTCCAACAGGTCAATGAGCTCTTTGTGCTGAGGACCCCAGAGCTGGACGCAGTACTCTATGTGGGGTCTCACCATCGAGGAGTAGAGGGGCAGAATCACCTCCCTTGACCTGCTGGCCATGCTTCTTCTGATGCAGCCCAGGATACGGTTGGCTTTCTGGGCTGTGAGCGCACATTGTTGGCTCATGTCCAGCTTTTCGTCCACCAGTACCCCCAAGTCCTTCTCGGCAGGGCTGCTCTCAATCCCTTCATCCCCCAGCCTGTACTGATACCGGGGGTTGCCCCAACCCAGGTGCAGGACCTTGCACTTGGCCTTGTTGAACCTCATGAGGTTCACACGGGCCCACTTCTCGAGCTTGTCCCGGTCCCTCTGATGGCATCCTGTCCCTCAGGCGTGTCAACCGCACCACTCAGCTTGGTGTTGTCTGTAAACTTGCTGAGGGTGCACTCGATCCCACTGTCTATGTCATTGATGAAGATATTAAACAGTACTGGTCCCACTACAGACCCCTGAGAGACACCGCTTGTCACCGATCTCCATCTGGACATTGAGCCATTGAGCACTACCCTCTGGATGTGACCATCTAGCCAATTCCTCATCCACTGAATAGTCCATCTGTCAAATGCACCTCTCCCCATTTTAGAGAGAAGCATGTTGTGGGGGACTATGTTAAAGGCCTTACAGAAGTCCAGATAGATGACATCTGTAGCTTTCCCCTTGTCCACTGATGTAGTCACTCCATCATAGAAAGCCACTAGGTTGGTCAGGCAAGACTTGCCCTTGGTGAAGCCATGCCGGCTGTCTCAAATCACCTCCCTGTTCTCCATGTGCCTTAGCATAGCTTCTAGGAGGTTCTGTTCCATGATCTTCCCAGGCACAGAGGTGAGGYTGACAGGTTGGTAGTTTCCAGGGTCCTCCTTTCTACCCTTTTTAAAAATGGGTGCAATGTTTCCCTTTTTCCAGTCACCGGGCACTTCACCTGACTGCCATGACTTTTCAAATATTATGGAGAGTGCCTTGGCAACTACATCAGCCAGTTCCCTCAGGACTCTGGGATGCACCTCATCAGGTCCCGTAGACTTTTGTATGTTCAGGTTCCTCAGGTGGTCATGAACCTAATCTTCTCTTACAGCAGGAGAGACTTTGCTCCCCCAGTCCCTGTCTTGCTATCCATCCACTTGAGAGCTGTGGGAAAAGAGGTTGCCAGTGAAGACTGAGGAAAAAAAGTTGTTGAGTACCTCAGCCTTCTCCTCATCCGTTGTTACCAGTTTGCCAGTCGTGTTCATTGGGGCGGTACACTTTCTTTGACCTTCCTTTTCTGGCTGACATACCTGTAGAAGCCTTTCTTATTATTCTTTGTGTTCCTTGCCAAGTTCAGCTCCAGCTGTGCCTTGGCCTTCCTGAGCCCATCCCTACACAACCAGGCAGTGTCCTTATACTCCTCCCAGGGTACCTGTCCCTGCTTCCACTGCCTGTGCATTTCCTTCTTGCCCTTTAGTTTGACCAGCAGGTCTTGACTCAGCCATGCTGCTCTCTTGCCTTCCTTTCCTGATTTCTTACACCTGGGGATCGAGAGCTCTTGCGCTTTATGGAAAGCGTCCTTAAAGATCTGCCAGCTCTCTTCTGCTCCCTTGTCCCTGAGGGCAGTTTCCCAGGGGGTCCTATTGACTAAGTCCTCGAACAACTGGCAGTTTGCTTTCCTAAAATTCAGGTTCCTGACTTTACTCTTTGCCTGACCCATATCCCTCAGGACTGTGAACTCTACCAGTRTGTGATCACTGCAACCCAGGCTGCCTCCAATCTTGACGTCACCGATTAGCTCACTTGCGTTGGTGACCAACAGATCCAGTATTGCATCCCCTCTGGTAGGGCTGTCTATTACTTGGCTTAAGAAGTTATCCTCCATGCACTCCAGGAGTCCCCTGGATTGCCTACAGCTCGCCATGCTACTTTTCTAGCAGATGTTGGGGTGGCTGAAGTCCCCCAGCAGGATCAGAGCCTGCGAGAGTGATGCCTCCTGTTACTGGCGTAAGAAGGCTTTGTCAGTAGGCTCCCCTTGATCGGGCGGGCGGCCTGTAGTAAACACCACCCACAAGGTTCCCTTTGTTGCCTCGGTCTCTAATTCATACCCAGAAGCKTTCAACCTGCTTGTGGCTATTCTTCAGAGACAGCTCTTCACACTCTATCCATTTCTTGATGTAGAGGGCAACCCCTCTGCCCCTCCTTCCTTGCCTGTCCCTTCTGAACAGCCTGTAGCCATCAATAGCTGCACTCCAGTCATGGGATTCATCCCACCAAGTTTCAGTAACGGCAACCAGGTCGTAGCCTTCTAGCAGCACGGTGGCTCCCAACTCCTCCTGTTTGTTGCCCATTCTGCATGCATCAGTGTAGAGGCACTTCAGCCAGGCTCTCGGCTATGTCACCTTCTCAGAGGAACACACCTTAATTCCTTTGAGGTGTTTCACTGGTCTTCCCCTGTTTGCTCCAATTACCTCTTATCTCCGTAAGACTTCAAGTCAAGTGCTGCAGTCTACCCAGCTCATCTCAGAGCAACAGGCTGAGGGCCCTCAGTAGCACCCCATCCCTCTAACCTTGGCGTGTCATCCCACAGCTTGTCACGGGCAAGCCTGATATTATCCCCCTCCCCCTTCAAGTCTAGTTTAAAGTTTAATGAGCCCAGCTAGCTCATGAGCAAAGAGCTTCTTCCCCCTTTGAGAAAGGTGAATCCCGTCTGACACCAGCAGGCCTGGTGCCATGTAGGGCATCCCATTATTGAAAGACCCCAAATTGTGGTGGAGACACCAGCCATGGAGCCATGTATTAATAGACYGGGTCCATCTGTTTCTTCCAATGTCGCTGCCTGCAACTGGAAGGATAGAGGAAAAAATAACCTGTGCTCCAGATTCCCTCACCAACTGTCCCAAGGCGCTGAAGTGTCTTTTGATCGCCCTTGGACTATGTGTTGCGGCTTCATCACCACCCACATGGAAGAGCAGTAATGGGTAGTAGTCTGAGGGCTGTACCAGGCTAGGAAGTTTCCTAGTGGTGTCCTTAACCCGGGCCCCAGGGAGGCAGCAGACTTCCCTAAGAGGAGGGTCTGTGCGGCATATTGGACACCCTGTTCCTCTCAGAAGGGAGTCACAACTATAACCCATCTTTTCTTCCTCGTGGAGGTGGTTGTGATATGGGGGGGTAGGCCTTTCTGACCTTGGCAACACCTCTGSTGTAGATGGCCCGTCATCCACATCATCCATTGACCGGGCTTCCATATCCAGAACCTCATACCTGTTGTACAGAGGCACCTGGGAAGGTGAGGTGGGCAAGGAGGGGCTTCGCCTGCTGCCCCAAGCATGGACTAGCTTCCATTCTCTCCTTTCCTTTAAGCTACTGCCTTCAGCCTGGTGGGGGGAGGATACAGGATCCCCTTGATCTTGKTTTTTTCTGGTGGCTGTTCCTGTTTCTGTCTCATGGAGAGCAGAGCTTGGTTCCACCAGACTGTCTCTTTCTTAGACTCCCTGATGCTCCTTAACCTTTCTACTTCCTCCTGTAGCTCTGCCACTAGGCTAAGCAGATCATCCACTTGGTCACACCTCACAYGGCTGTTCTCACTGCTGCCATCTGCTCCCAGTGAAAGGCTCTGGCATGCCCTGCAGCCTGAGGCCTGGATGGCTGCATGTTTTTGTGGGAGCTCTGTCTGGGTTGCCACGTCCATTCTGGYAAGTGCAGAGGACGTGGCTTTCTGCCGGGTGATACCATAGCTAAGCTCCTTCTGAGAGGGTGATGACCACTGACTGAACTCACCTCTTGAGCTGGTAAGGTGGTGACGCCCTTCCTGCACCCCCTTCCGCACGAACTGCCACGCCACACTGTTTGCCCACTCTGGTCGCAGCTCTCCTGGTTGCTAGTCCTCCCCAGGCTGCTTTTTATAGGTTTGGGGGTGGCCGCGACCCTCTGCGCCGAGATCTGCCGCTCCACTGTGGATCAGGCTGGCTCCGGAGCAGCTCCCCTCAGTGACTAATGTTTTCCTGTGTGTTTTCTGATTTCTGGGTTTGTTTGGCCTTAAAGCTGGGCTTGAGAGTAGTTCCTGGGTTGTTTCTCAGGGCCGCTTCCTGACAGTAGCAGCTATTCTGTAAGTGTTGCACACTGATCCCAGGCAGAGGAGGCTTGAAGAGACTGTTAGCCCCAGCCCAGCTTCTCTCGTTGTACCAAGAAAAACAGGAGGAAGCTGCATTTGGGAGTCAGCAGGGCCCTGGCCGAGCATGGGGAGCCCCAGCAGAAAGCGTTGGGCTCCTTTGGGGAGCGGGGCACAGGGCCGCATCCTCTCTGGCGGGAGGCCTCCCCTCGCGGGGCGGGGGCCGGGCGGGTGGGTGCGTGCAGGCCTCGGGCCTTTTTTAATGACAGTTACTACGTTTTTAAAGAAAAACCACCACCCCGAGCTGCGGGGGTGGGGGCCCCCAATAAAACGTCTCTAACGCGAGCGTGCGGTCTGCTCTCCTCGCCCGGCGGGGGAGGGAAGGAGGAGGGGGTCCCGGCGCTGCGGGGGCAGCCGAGGGCAGGGACTGCAGCTCCCGGCATGCCCTGGGGCGGAGCGTCTCCTCCCGGCGTGCCCCAGGGCCGGAACTACTGGGGCAGGCCTGGTCCCGGCGTGCCCCGGCGTGGCGGCCGTGATGGCGGCGCCGCCGCCGCCGGTCTACGTGTACAGCCCGGAGTACGTGGCCCTCTGCGACTCCCTCTGCAAAGTGCCCAAGCGGGTCAGCGCCGCGCCGGGGGGCGGGCGGGGGGGCGGTTAACGGGCCCTGTGGGACCCCGGCGTGGGGGCGTTGGGGGCGCGGTGGTGAGGCCTGGGGTCGGAGGGGACCCCAGGGAGGCTGCCGGGAAGTCCGGGGGCTCTGGGGTGGCTGCCGGCACCTGGGGCAGCGGGAGGGTGCGGGGAACTTGGGGGGAGGGGCAGCGGTGGGGGGGTACCCCGGACCTGGGCAGGAGGAGTGCGGGGTCGGGGGGAGAGCCTGCCCGTCCCCTTACACCGCCTCCGGCAGGGCGGGAGCGGGTGGCTGGGACGCAGAAGTGGCAATTCCCGSGCGCCCCCTGTGCGCTGCGGTGCCTTTTCCTGACACACCGGGAAGTCCCCCCCTTCCCCCCCTCCGTGAGGGACACCCTGTCCAGGGGCTCTGCTCAGGCTGGTGCCAGTTTAGCTGTGCTGCTGGGAGGAGTCACAGTTACACCTTCACTGCAAGTCATTCAGCCCTCAATTGCTGTGCTTCTGTCACCTGCGCTAGAGCTGCTCTCATGGGCTTATTCTTCTTTTTTTAGGCCAGTATGGTACATTCGTTGATTGAAGCGTATTCCTTACTTGACCAGATGAAGTAAGTGCTCCCATTTTCTGTTAAGAGAATGTTTTCTTCTCTGGTAAGGTTTGGAAGATACTGAGTAACTGCAGGTCTTATACTGTYCCCGCTGGCAGCATGATTATAGGAGCCGACGCAGTGTGTATTTCTGGGATCTAAGGAAAGTCTGCTTGTTTTGCTGAATGGACAATATTATGGTAATTACAGCAGATGTAATTTACAGTTACCCTTCCTGATCCGATGTGCTTTCTGCATAGAGCATGCTATCACCGCTGCTCTCGTGGCTCTGAGCAGAAGTGCTGATGTAGAAACCATCCTTGTTGGTGCTGCTCCGAATCCACTGGCCAGTGCTGATGCTGAGAGGGACCACGTTGTTTTGCTGTGTTCTGACTGATTTGGGAGACTTTTTGTGAGGTCTTGGTGCTGTTCAGTAGAGAAGACAAGATGAGGTCTGGGGCGGAAGAGTGAGAACCCTCCTGCCCCATTAGGCTCTTGACACTGGGGGATATGAAGGGAAAGAAGAGATTTACCTCAGCCTCTCTTATGTAGCATCTCATAAAATCTTTAAAAAAATCCCACACTCCAGTTTAGCAGGGTCAGAAAGTCCTATTGGGGCTTTTTTTTAAAGGATTTTTTTTCTTTCTGGTCATTTTGGTAGAATGTGCTTGGGAAATGGCTGCAGGTACCATTACAGAGGTGGACCCAAAGGGCTCTTCGCCCTGGCATGGGGTGAGAAGTGCTCGGCACCTGTGCTAGCCTGGAGCTGGGAGCTTCTTGCATTCTTTCAGTAGCAATGGAGCTGTACTGCGTTGCTGGCGTGTGTCCTGAGTCTGAGATTTGGAGAGGGCTTCAATGTGTTGCAAGATTTATTTAGGCAGATTACAAAGCTCCCAAACCCGGGAAAGGTGATATGCGAGTTGCTGAGGACAGAGACGGTTTCTGCTTTGAACACAGGCGGAGTTAAGAGCATGTAAGACGTGCTGCTCAGCTCTTGACTCGGCGGGCTGGTGTCCTGCTGCACCATTAGGATGGGCCTGGACATTTTCACTCTGTTACTTCCTCTGTCTGTGACCAGAATGTTGGATCTGCTGGAGATTGCTCAAACTGGGAGAACGTGCAGAAAAGGGAAAAGACTTGAAGCAAAGCGGAAAGGTTAACGCAGGCAGCACCTGCAGATCTTCCTTGTTGGGGTGGGCACAGCAGACAATGCCAAACTGGGGGAAAGGCCTACTCCAGCTCAGCTGAGCGGCTTTCTCACTCAAAGTGACAGTTCAGTGCGAGAGGAGGAGGGGGTTTTGTTTACTTTTTCAACAGTACTTGCCAAAAGAAGGCTCCTAGTCTGAGGAGGTTAAAGCTGGGTGTTCCAGCCGAACCTTGGAGCCTCTTGTCCTGACGTGCTCCCTTCCTCCTCTCTGCCTAGGATAGTGAAGCCAAAAGTGGCCTCCATGGAGGAGATGGCGAGCTTCCACACAGACGCCTACCTGCAGCACCTGCAGAAGGTCAGTGAGGAGGGGGATGATGACCATCCGGAGTCTGTGGAGTATGGACTGGGTAAGGATGCGTATCTGCAGCGAGAGATTAATTGAGTGTCAGGTCCAGGATGCTTTTTGCTGGAGCTGGAGACAGAGGGGTGAGCTCAGGCGGGCTGCTGGGCTGTTTGTGGAGGGAAATGCTCTTTGATGGGGTGTTGCTGAACCCCGTCAGCCAGGGGTCACCTGTCAGGCTGGTGTTTTCAGTGTTGCCAGCAGAGGGTACTGTCAGCCTCACGCTGCTGCTCTGTGCAGCTCAGCCTGTCGCTTGCATACTGGGAGCCAGTGCCTTTTGCTGCTGCTTTGAGGATTTCAGGCAGGACATAAGGCCCTGACATGCTGCCCTTGGAACAGAGCTGAGACTGGCTGCCGCAAGCCTGCTATGGTGGAGGGCAYACATGAACAATGGCCTGAAGGTACAGCCAGGGACCAGAGTGGCTGCTGTTTGCCTGGTGACTTTCCTTACGTCTCGAGCAGAGGGCTCTTGCCTGCCTGGACTTAAGACAGCCTGAGCAATGCAGTAGTTAAAGTAGGCAAGGTGGCTGTGGGTCCTGTCTTAGTCTCAGGAACAGGAGGAGTGACCCAGCACTGAAGCAGTGGTGCAGATTCTGTGCTGATCTCATGAGTCTCCCCTAGATCTGCCCTTTACATTTCTGAAGGTGATCTGTCTGCAGGCAGAGGAGCAGCCCTGGGGTCACGCCTTGCTGGGGAATGGCTCCCATTCCATGTCTTCCAGGGAGGCTGCTGGAAGTATAGGTGAAGATCATATTCTAGCTATAGACCTCCAGCGTACCTAGGCCTGTCTCCTTTGTGGATGTCTGTTTTTAGGGGGGAAGATACATCAGTGACTGTGTCAGGGCTTTCCTGGTAGAGTAGCCAGAGAACTGAGAGTGTTTTTGCAAGACTGGTATGAGGGACCAGTAGGTCGGGCTAGCCAGGCACACAGATCAGAAGCTGGTTCAAGACCCATCTGTGAATGATCTGAGTGCAAGGAAACATTTTGATTGTTGATTTTTGTGGTGGGTTAACTCTGGCTGGCCGCCAGGTGCCCACCAAGACGTCTCTCTCCCCCTCCTCAATAGCATAGGGGAGAAGATATGATGGAAAAGGTCATAGGTCGAGATAAGGACAGGGACATCAGTTACCATCATGGGCAAAACAAACTTGATTTAGGGAAATTAATTCATTTTATTGCCAATTAATAACAGAGTAGGGCAGTGAAAATTGAAAACAAAACTAAAATCACCTTCCCCCCTCATCCTCCCTTCTTCCTAGACTCAACTTCACTCCCAGCTCTTCTATCTCCCTCCCCCCAAGCAGCGCAAGGGGATGGGGAATGGGGGTTACGGTCAGTTCCTCACACTTGGTCTCTGCTGCTCCTTACTCCTCACACTCCTCCCCTGCTCCAGTGTGGAGTCTCTCCCACAGGAGACAGTCCTCCACAAACTTCTCCAACGTGAGTCCTTCCCAYGGGCTRCAGTWCTTCAYGAACTGCTCCAGCGTGAGTCCTTTGCACGGGGCGCAGTCCTTCYGGAACAGACTGCTCCGGCATGGGTCCCCTGCAGGGTCACAAGGCCTGCCAGCAAACCTGCTCCAGCGTGGGCTCCTGTCTGCATGGGTCCACAGGTCCTGCCAGGAGCCTGCTCCAGCGCGGGCTTCCCACGGGCTCACAGCCTCCTTCGGGCATCCCCCTGCTTTGGTGTGGGGTCTTTCATGGGCTGCAGGTGGGTATCTGCTCCACCATGGACCTCCGTGGACTGCAGGGCCACAGCCTGCCTCACCATGGTCTTCACCACGGGCTGCAGGGGAATCTCTGCTCCGGTGCCTGGAGCACCTCCTCCCCCTCCTTCTGCACTGACCTTGGTGTCTGCAGGGCTGTTTCTCTCACATATTCTCACTTCTCTCTCCTAGATGCTGCGGAGCATTTTTTACCCTTTCTTCAATATGTTATCACAGAGGTGCCACTAGCATTGCTGATGGGCTCAGCCTTGGCCAGCAGCGGGTCTGTCTTGGAGCCATCTGTGTCCGACATGGATGCAGCTCCTGGTGTCTTCTCACAGAAGCCACCCCTGCAGCTGCCCCCCCCCTCCCCCCCCCAAAACCTTGCCATGCAAACCCAATACAATTTTTTTCCTACTTACACCACCTAAATCTGCCGTGTGAGTCCAAATCCGATACCTGTTGTGAGGGTTTTGTGCCATGGTTTTTTCATTGCACCTGGAATAGAAAGTTAGAGCAGCGGTTAAAGAGAGAGAGCTCAAAACAAAGAGAATGTGCTTCCCCCAGAGGAAAAGGCCCATTGTGTCTGACGCATGGATTCTTACCTGCAGGTTACGACTGTCCGGCTACTGAAGGGATCTTTGAGTATGCGGCAGCTGTGGGAGGAGCCACCATCACCGCAGCCCAGTGCCTGCTGGACGGCAAGTGCAAGGTAGCGATTAACTGGCCTGGAGGGTGGCATCATGCAAAGAAGTAAGAAAACAATCTCTTCCCTTGTGTTTTCTCACCTGGTGTCTGAACCCCGCCTCCTAGCTCCCAGCTTCCCTGCAAACCCTCAGGGTGTGGTGATCCAGCTGGAAGGGAAAGCAAGGTGTGAGATGGGTGAGGGAAGGCAGGACGTAGATAGGAAAGGAGCAGAGTGTAGGGCAGAGGCCTGAAAGTAGGCTGGTTACTGCCCAGACCTGGTGCTACCACGGACTGCAGTGCGGGTCTGGGGCAGATATATTCGGAAGTGTCCCACCATCCGTTGATGCTAGGTTATCTCTGGGAGTTCAAGTGGGAATTGATTTTGCAAAGTCCATAGACAAGGACTGCGGAGAGGTGAACAATTGGTGTCGCTCCCAACTTGGAAGAGAATGGGAACGTGGCAACATATTGCCCAAATTGTTTCTTGTGACTTTTTTTGTTTCTTAATAAGAGGTTTGAAACAGTGCAGGACTGACCTCTGGTTTTCCCCATGCTCTGTGGGTGGCTGTTTGCTGTGAGCTGTAATGTCAATAACAATCTTCCAGAACAACAGGAGAGGAAGTAAAAATTTCATCCCTGAATCCTGTGATTCTATAGTGGTAAAATAATTTGTTTCTATGGCTTCCTCATTTTCCATGGATGTATGTTTTATTTTAATTTGTGTCCCCCATCTCCTAAAACATGAGGCCTATCTGCAAATGCAGACAAGACAGCACCCTTCCTTGTCCCCAGCTAACTGGCCTTTGTAGTGCTGTTCTGTTTCCCTGGGGAGCCCCAGAAATTAGCATGAACCACGTGTCTAACCCTAACAACTTGTACATGAGTGTGCAGGTTTCAYTTCTTGCTCCAGTGACCTTTCTGACCTGGTAGAGAAACTCTGGAGGTGTGACGGTAGTGTGCAAACTCCAGAGATGGCAACATCTCTTCAGGACCCTTTTCCTGGTCAGCACTTTGCTGAATATGGGTTCAGCTATGGCTTGCTGAGAAAGGAGAGAGTTTAGCTTGGCTGAGCTGAGCCCTCTTGCTCTTCGCAGGAGGAATGGCTTTTTAAAAATCTTCTGTTCCTTTTTTATCTTGATTGCATGGTTTATAAAATGCCTGTAACGGGAGAAATCTTAGCAGTGTTGCTGCCACTGAGCTGTGCTATTAGCACTGTTCTGGGAAGCAAATAGTCTGTTTAAAAAAGGCATTTAATACTTACTGATCCCAAAGGAGCCTTCCCAGTCACCCCAGTGAAGTGGCGTGGGATGCTGCAGGGTAGGCAGCAGCTGTGGTAAGTGCCAGTCCAGTGTGAAGGTCCAACCAAACTGACACCCAACTGCAGGTGCCTGGTGCTGGGGCCTGTGTCCTAGCAAAATACCTGTCCTTTTATCAAAAAAGACCTGCTGTCTGGTGGCTTAGTTACTTTCCAAGGTCGTAAAGGTAGGAATGGTAACCACTGTCACCTGGGGCTTTTGAAGCTCTCAGTTCACTGGTATGCCTTTGGGGCAGAGGGCAAGATCTGAGTCGGTGCCTTTTCTTCACCCAGCCCTGCCCTCCCTTCCCGCAGTGACAGTCCGAGCTCTGCTGTGTGGATTTGTGGGTGTAGAAATCCCAAGTGCTGGCCCTGAGCTGCAGCTCTGATGCTGGTCAGCCTCTTGTCCGAGCTGGTGTCCTGCTCTGCTTGGCCTCAAGTTCGAAAGAGGTGTTACAGCATGGAGAGAGTGCCCAAGACATGACATATTTCACTTTGCTTCCTTGCAGGCTGGGAAGGAGGGTAGGAGTACAGTCTGTAATCACAGTTAAGGAAGATTCCCAGGATACCTGCTAACATCCCAGTTCTCAGCATCACTGTAAATGAACAGAGTCACTGGGAAGCATCTGTGCTCCGTGACGCTTGCAGGGAGTGAGAGCAAGTGCAGTTCTGCCACGCCATGCTCGCTCCTTGCCGTTTCCAGCTATTTACTGAGCAGGGGGGTGTTGAGGGAAATGAGCTGAGTGCTGTGGCTGAAAGTCAGGAAGCGTTTCCAAGAGGCACATCTTAAATCCTGGAGTCATTTGAGCCTGGGGAAGAGGGGTTTGGACACTCCTGTTGTAAAGTATAAAGCTTTGGTTTAAATCCAGGGCTGACCTAAGAGTGCATATGGGCTAGTGCCAGCTGGTGATGGGGACTTGACTGTGAAGCGAGTCTGGAGTAGGGATTAAGAAACTTTCTTGTTTCTTTGATGCCAGCAATATGGAAGCTGTCCCCTGATATATGTCAGGGATAAAACTTTCCATGCAACATCTGTCCACTGTTTAGCTGCTGGGGCTCTCTTCTGGCTGAGCCTAGGAACTGTATGGCGGGGGACTGCATGTGGAGCATCCTGTTTGCATTTTCCTGCGGAGGGAGAGTGTTGGGTTGGGGAGAGGCTTAACCTTCATACCCTGAGACTTTGGAACAGAGCAGCAGAGTGTTGCAACTGCCTTGGACCTGCCTTTCACTGCCAGGACCTTCCTGGGARCTGTGACCTGGACAGCAGGGCTGGAGTCGCTGCCTGCCTGTGCCTGTCCAGCACTTGCAGGAAAATGGCCAAGCAGGACTGTCCAGGGGCCCGTCCTCTTGCCACAGAGGGAGAGGAGGTACAGCGGAGAGTGGGTTTGAGTTGAGTGGCTCTGAACTTTTTTAAAATATCTCAGGTGCAGAAAGCTAATGTTTTACTTGTGCAACAGTGAAATGGTCAGAGGTACCCTGCCAATCGCCCCATGGGTCAGGGCCTCTTTACAGCAGAGCCAGCTGATGCTTTACGAGCTGCCAGCAAGCTCAGGGTTGAGAAGGGATTGGCACAAGCAGTCATGTTCTCTGTGCTTCCCAGCCATGCTTTGAGCTKCTCTTGAGCAGTCCCTTGGTTGCTGCTGGGCCTTGGCTGGGCTCTTCATCCTCCTCTGTGCCCCTGCGAGGTGGAGACTTGCAAAACAAAAGTGACAACGGCGAGATCAGTGGCGATTGCGCTGGTGATGTTCAACCTCAGAGACATTGTTTTCACAGAGATGAAGCTTCTGGCTTCTGTTACCTGAACGATGCTGTCTTGGGGATCCTGCGGCTGCGCCAGAAATTTGACCGTGTTCTTTATATCGATTTGGATTTGCATCACGGCGATGGTAAGGCCCAGCGCAGGCTGCAAACGGCACAGCCGCACAGACTCGGGGAGGAATGGGAGAAGTGAAGGCCTGTCGGGGCAGTAGGGCTTTACCTGCTGCAACAGCCATGGCTTTGCCTTCTCTCAGTGCAGTCAAGTTCCCTCAATCCATTTCTGCCTTGTCCTGCTTTATGGATTTGCCCTGTGCTGCTCATCAGACCTCTCTTGAGGGTCTGGGCAGCAGTCTTGTACCTAAAGCAACAAACAGCATGTTCCCATTCCAGTAGTCCCCCCTACCAGTGGCTTTCCAGCAAGGACTTGCCCCAGTCCCTTGTCTCTCATCCCAGCAGAACAGCTGCTGACAGTGTTTAATTGTTTAATGCCACCAGTGCAAGAGGGAAGCAGTCAGTAGTAAATGGTGCTTTTAAAAGAAGGCTGTAAAACTAAAGCCAGAGCTGGCCTTGCTGAAACTGCTCTCTCCTTCAGGGACATTATTTCAACACCATTTAACATTTCCTCCTCTCCTAAATTTTATGGTGTGTTTCATTTTGCTCTGTTTCCCCCCCATATTTGGTTTCTGTTAAGTTTCCTGTTACTTCTTTTTCCCTCCCCACCTCCACTATTTTAGTRTGTCTTTAAGGGAAAGAAAAGGCACGTTGAACTGCAGCGGCGCTGAGAAAAAGCAAGAGAGCCCAGTAGCTCTGGCTGTAATCAGAGCCAAGCTCTGGCCAAGGCATCCCTACTCAGCTCCCTCCCCCAGGCCAAGCAGTGCAGGCRAGTGCTGCTAACATGAGCACTGACCTGAGGTATTGTGATCCATTCAGTACTGATTAGCATGAGACCTGCCATGCTCAGTTGTGGCCTTTGCTGCAGTTGAATTCGGGTCTCCGTTGATTAAGGATGGATTTATTGAGCCACATCTGGTTTTCTGCTTTGTTCATTCCATTCCTGCTATGCTTGCTGCCCCATGTTTATTGAGTGGCTCGTTTGTGTGTTTAGACTCTGTCATGGGAATGATGCATGAACGCTTTTTTCTCTTCCCTTTTCTCATAGGAGTTGAAGATGCCTTTAGTTTCACCTCGAAAGTCATGACTGTTTCTCTGCACAAGTTTTCACCAGGATTTTTCCCAGGCAAGTTGAACTTGTGAGGTTTGTGCGAATTCGGTTCACGCATCACTGACGAGGCCTCAGCAAAGGCAGGTCACATCCCTTCTGTCCAGCAGAGGTGTCTCACTGCCTCTCCTGTTGACCCAGGAGAAGGAGAGAGGGGGGAACTACACGTTTGGCATTTCCCCCTTTCTGGCTGTGGCTAAGCTCTGGGCAGAGCTATTGCTGGGTGGCCACCTGCAGCCCTTGAAAGCTGCGTGACAGAATTGGGCAGAGGACGAGAACCAGGTCCATCCAACCCCTCTCTTACTGGTGGTGACAAGTGGACTTCTCCATAAGCATGCGCTCTGCTCTCATCTGAGACATCCCACACATTTCTCTTGCTGCTGATCCCCTTTCCCTCATAATTAACCACGGGGTGTTTCTGTTTTTCAGGCACCGGTGATGTGACAGATGTTGGCCTGGGGAAAGGTCGCTATTACAGCGTGAATGTACCTATTCAAGATGGCATTCAGGATGAGAAATACTACCAGATCTGTGAAACGTAAGCCTTCTTGCTCTGATACAGTTTACTTGGATGGGATTTTAGGGAACGGAGACTGCACAGGTTTTGTTTATTTACTGTTTTTAATTACAGTCCTTCCTTAAGGCTTGCCCCTTCCCCTGTGTCGTGGTTTAACCCCAGCCGGTAACTAAACACCACGCAGCCGCTCGCTCACCGCTCCCCCCTCCGGTAGGATGGGGGAATCGGGAGGGCACACGAAGGAAAACCCACGGGTTGAGATAAAAACAGTTTAATAATGGAAATAAAACAAAGTARAACAGTGATAGTAACAATGATAACAACTATAACAGAATATACAGAACAGGTGATGCACAATGCAACTGCTCACTCCCCACCGTGTTCCGAACTAACCGTGCAAGACAAACCCCTGCCCCCCCCCCCAGTTTTATCCTGAGCGTGATGTCACATGGTATAGAACACCCCATTGGCCAGCTGGGTCAACTGCCCCGGCTATGCTCCTGCTCAGCTCCCCTGCACCTGGCAGGGCAGGGGAGGCTGAAAAGTCCTGGTGCAAGCATMACCCAGGAACAACCAAAGCATCAACGGGCCATCGACCTTCCTTTCATTACCAAACCCAAAACACAGCACCCCCTCCAGCTACAGGGAAGAGAGTTAACTCTGTCCCAGCYGGAACCAGGACACCCTGTTACAGTTTTTGATTACAACGAACACGGATCTTAGGAGGTCTCAGAGGTCTTGTCCGAATACTTAGGCAAACTGAATATACAGAGACATTTGTGGGTGGCTGGAGGGTCTCTCTGCCACAGGTCAGCCTTGTGTGTTTAAGGAGAGACTGAGAAGGGTCAAATACTTTTTAGCTGTGGACTTAGGGCTAGATGCTTTTTCTTCAAATAAATGCTCTGAACCCTGACCATCTGTGGGAGATATGCTTGGGGCTGAGCTAAAAGTGTTTTCCAAGCACCTTTTATATATGCTGGAAGAATGAAAGGCTGAAGGCTGAATGTCGGTCAGTGATTGAGCTGCCTCTCGGCAGGCCCCTCTGTCACTCAGTTGGYGATGGACCTCACAAGCTGTTCCCCRTATCAAAACTGGGCTGCAGGGCTTGTTCTTTTCAAGGGGAGAGGAGCCTCAGCGCAGGGCTGCAGGACACGGTAGCACATCCACACCTCAGCTCTAACAGCTGAGGGCTGAAGCCTTTCCGGACTTGTAGCCCGTTAGGGCAGTCATGCTGTGGCTGGGCCTCCTGCTAGCTTGTTGGTGCTTGTCACTGCTGGTGGTAGAGCAGCCCTCTTCCTGCCGGGGCACATGTTTCCAAAAGGCAGGGCAGCTTTAGGGGCTGAGTAGGGTTTAGGAGCCCAGTCAGGAGTAGCCTGTTGCATGCATTCCCAGTTGAAGGACATCAAAACCTACCATAGGTTCCAAGCTGCATGTAACCAAAGCATCTACAAAGACATTTTGAGACCTCATGGGCAAAGAGGAAGAGTTCTGTGCTGGCCGGGAGGCAGTCATGTGCATGACTGTGTCTCATCCACCTCATGTCTGAGGATGATTGTCCGTGCCTCCCAAACCCGTGGTGGGATTGCAGCGCGTGACTCCCTCCAACATGGGTTTCTACAGGCTGACTACAGCCTGCGCAGAGCCTTTCCTCATCATATTCTCCTGTGTCCCCTGCTGGTGAGAGGAAACCTGCTTCTTGGCAGCCCTCTGCTCCTTGCCGAGGTGCTGCCAGATCAGGCATTCCTGGAGCAAAAAGCCAGGGAGATGCTGTGAGGAACAGTCTCACCTCCCTTGGAGTGGGGGACAATTGCCTCCCCAGTCTCAGTGGAGGCTGATCTGCTGCAGCACAGCGATACAAATAAATGAGGAGGAAGTTTGCTCTTGGTGTCTCAGAGCATGTGCACTTTGAACTTGCCTCTCTAGAAATTACAGTGCTTGTGTTCTAGTAGATAAACTCCTATCCTGCTTTCAAGGTGGTGTGTTTCAAGGCTTTCAATTGCTTATTGTTTCTGGAAGTTGAATGACATGGGCTCCAAATAAAGTACCTTGTTACTAATAGCTGCTGCATGGAAAGGGGGCCAAAGTGTGACATTATTTATTTATTTTCTGGAAAGTCTGATGCCTTTAAAATTTTGAAGACAGAGGCAGCCAGGGATGAAAAGTTTYGGAGCTGCCATGAGAGTGACAGCCCGAGAGCTGGATGCTGAGTTTCTGTGGTATGCTCCGCTTGTGCAGAGATGTGTCCAAGGCATGTTCCCACTAAGAGCTCTCTGGGAGCCTACCTGCTCACGTAGTCTCTCATCAAAAGAGAAAGTTATGATGGGTCTGGCTAATTGTAAGCATCCAGAATAGCTGATTTGCTTGRTCACCTTCCAAAACTGCCCAAATTAATGAAATTGGTTCTGAAAAGATGTCAGTAACTTTACCTGGAGTTTAAATATTAACCTTTTGAAGACTAACAAAAATGCAGTATGTGAGAAACGTTGCAAGTGCAGAAAAGTAAACTGGAAATAATCCAGAGACATTCAAAAGCATTATCTTTGCTCCAAAGACAAAGAGAAATCTGAGTTATTTTAAATGGCTGTAGTAGTTTGCTTGATAAACTCGCAATTAATTATAGCTGAAAGAGATAACTAATCAGCTATTTGTCCTCTAGTATTGTCCAGAATGTAAAAAACAACAACAACAAAGACAAACAAAAAAACCACCCCAGAATCTGAATGCTGTTTGGCCTGTCATTACACGTGATGCAGGGGAGCAGTGTTAGCGGTGTGTAGGCATGGATCTAGCAAAATTCTGCTTTAGCCAGTGCAGGCTGGACTGGGTGACAAAGATCTGCTCTGGTGGAAGTTGTGATGTGGCCATTATGTTGGTAGAGAAACCGGTTAGTAATACGGGTCACTTACAAGGAAAGCATGCGGGACCTTTGTGGCACCAAAGGTTTGCCTGCTATCTAGAAAGAAGATGCTATTTCTCTATTTACAGTGTCTTAGTAAAGGAAAACAGCATGACTGTGGTGGGTGTGTTGCATCCCAGCAGCCAGCTGTCTCGGTTCCTTTGGACTCAGCCGCTGTAGGTGATGTACCTTGTGTGGCACTGCCTGGTGGTGGGACCGTGGGCTGGGGTCTCCTTGTGCTGCCTGCAGTGGCACAGATAGAGTGAGGCTGATTATTGTGCCCCAAGAATGTAGCAGCAGCGAGGCCAGTTCCCCCTTCTCTGATCTGATCTGTTTTTTCCTATTCTGCAGGCTTTTGGTGAGGTGAAAAATAATACTTTTTTTTTTTTTTTAATCCTTCTAAGCCAGGGCTTTCAGCCTGTGTCAGTATGTGGGCACYTACAGTATCCCAGGTGGCAGCATGGTTCTCTGTGGATCCAGTTTCAGCCTCCTGATGGTTGGCTGTCTGTCTTTTGGTGCCTCTTGTGAAGCCCTTTGACAAGTCCCAGATGGGAAAACCCAGGCTAGACTCTTCTTTTTTTTGAAGCAAAAGTTTCCCACTTGCAAGAATAAGACTAAAAGCAGAGACTGCTGTTTCTTGGGACGCTGCAGTATTGCTTCCACAGTGCTTCCAGCTGTGCCTGTTCCTAGCTACGATGGGTCGAGGGTATCTACTGATGCATCCTTCCCCCCATTTCATTGTTGTGGAGGAGGCCAGCAGAGAGGTGAGCGGCCTGTTCCCAATGGAGTGCCAGTCTAAAGCACAGACGGGTGGGGGAAAATGAGGTAAAAAAATGGAGCGCATGATAAAAAGCAATTTCTGCATGACTGTCGGCATCTAGTGGGGCTTTTTCATGTCATGCAGATATAAATGGAGACTCCTATGGAGACAGTGCCTGCTCCCTCTAGGCGTTGGGTGTGTGTGGCATGAAAAGCACCACGCGGCCTGGAAATTCTGCAATAATGTGAGGCTGGTTCTGAATCTGGTTCTTGGGCATAGCCACTGAACCGTACAGACCCTAGAGTGACCGTGCTGTTGAGAGGCCCTGGAGATTAGATATGTGATTGACAGCTGGATTTGGGATCTGCTTGGAAGGGATTGGCCTTCCACTTCCTATTGCTGGAAAGGTTGAATACAGCATGGGGCAGGCGGTGAATGCGGGAGACTAGCCCACCATCTGGACTTCATCGGTTGCTTTTCATCATGCAGCAGAGCACAATTCCTAAATGTTCTTCYAGACTCTAAAAGTTTAAAATACGTCCATAGTCCCACAGACTTTGCAGAAATTTCATGTTCTGAGTTTTTCATGGTTTGGGATGAAATTTTGAAACTTGGGCTGAAATTCCAGACCCCTGATTTCTTTTGAAAGGTCCCAAGTTTTAACCTGAGGAAAAGGCCCAATTCAACCCAGTGGATCATGGAGCTTTCTGAGTGCCTGTGCTGGCAGGCATTGCATGTGTGCTGCATTTGGGCATGACCCCCAGCTCAAACCTACTTTCCAGTTGTCAAAATTAGTCTGACTGCTTTCTTTAGCTTATGGACAGGGCTCGTGGTGTTTGCTGATGCAGCTGTCACCTTGGCATATCGGGGTTCCYGCTGGGACGTGTACAGAGTGGGGCAGTCAGGAGCAGGGGGGCAGACACATGAGCCAGGAGGCAAGCTGATGTGGGGACCGTTTGCTGGCGCTGAGAGCAGCAGGGCCCTGGGCAGCTCTGGGTCTTGTCTGCCTGCAGCGTGGGCAGAAGGAGGAGCAGGCAGGCCCGTGTGTTGCTGCTAAGGTGACAGCAGATGTAACTTGATTGCTGGGTGGGTTATGGATGCAGCTTTTTGGAGGTCAGAGGTGTAAGTCACAATCTTGGTAATGTAAGTCACAATCCAGGTAAAGGAAAGCCTTCCAATTTGGGGAGCTCCTTCCCATGCTGCTGGCTATCTCCTGACACTGATGGGGGGAAACATCGTGTGGCACTGGTCCTCTTCCAGTGGCAATCTCACTGGGGCTGTGAAATTTTGGCTACCGTTCTGGGTTTACTTGAGCAGTTRCAGAAGCCCATTCTCTTCCATCATCCCCATCAGCCACTGACTGTTTTAGCTGTGCTTCTGACTTCTCTGTTAGCYGCTTCCTTTGGGGGCTGGCAGGGGGGGTAGTGAATTGGATGCTGCTGAAAGAAAGAGCTTGGAGAAGTCTGAAAACTGGCAATGTCTGTTCATCTCTGCTGCCAGGGCAGGCAGTGCAGCCCTGCCTCCGCACACTGCTCTRCCAGGGCCAGAAAGGAACCGTTGGGGTCACCTTGTCTTTGTGGCCCTATGTTGCTCATGAGACTTCCCTGAACTTGTTTGTTATTTCAGGAACAGAAAGAGGGCAGAACATCCCCTTTGCACATGTGCCAGGTGAGTTCACAGCCCAGACTGCACGGTCCTTGCTGGCTGCGCCATGCCCTGGCCACAGTGATGGGGGTACCATCCCACTGGAGCCAGCTGTCACAGCTTCCTGTGCCCACAGCTGTGAGGTGGTGAGAGGTCTTTGCCGTGCTGATGATGCATCTTGATGCAAAGTCAGTTTTCTAGCTGGGGTTAGTCTGCTGTTGCAGGGAAGTGTATCGGGAGTTCCCAGACAGTCTTGGAGCTCTGATGGTGTGACTGAGCTGGTCTCCCTGAGGGGTACTGCCAGAAGGGGAGAAGAGTCCTGTTCCCACTGCCTTATCCTTGGCTGCCCATTTCCCCTCTTTTCCAGGGAGTTAACCTAGCAGAAGACTAACCCTGCTAAGTAACTTTCTACTAGTTCAGTTTTCTGAAACTGCACGCCGTGGGATCAGAGCAGCTCCATCATAAGCAAAAGGAAGGGGCTGGGGAGGATGGGTGGAAGGGACTACCTGCTGCTGTATGGTCAGTTTGGCTTTGTCACCAGTTCAAGCTTGTAGCCTGCATGCGTGTGAGGGTCCATCAACATCTACACGGGGCTGAGACTGCAGAGCAGTCCTTCTGCTGATTTCCTAAAACACCAGAAAGAACTACTTTGTTCCTGAGCACAGCGTGGGGCAGGAAGGGGGCTAAGCTAACCTTATGCATTAGCAGAGATCCCAGCAGCTACAGACAAATGCTGTCATGTCAAGGAGATGTTTATCAGCTAACCTTATGCAGTAACAGAGATCCCAGCAGCTACAGACAAATGCTGTCATGTCAAGGAGATGTTTATCATTTAGGTAATGTCTGCAATGTGCTTTGAAAATGGAAAGCCCTGGCAGAGGGTGAACTTTGTTTAAAACTCCTCATGCAGCCGGCAAAAACCTGCAGGGATGGGCTAAAAGACTCTTCTCCATCCTCGCTGGGAGACCTTGCTGAGAAATAGTAGGAAGCCTTGGCCTTTCATTGGGGAAATAATAGAAGGACTCATGATAGTGATTGCATTTTGGTGGAAGTGGCTGTCCTTGCATAGTGAGATTGGTGAGGGGGCAGGGGACCCCGAGTCTTTGCTAGTGAGAGGTAAACTTCCCTCTGTCCGTGTTTTTTCACATGCATCTGCCTGTTTCTGGTGGATCCAAGAGGAATGGAAAGCTTCCTAGGGAAAAGGTGAGCTGTTTGAACTGGCCAGTCTCAGCTGCCTGTCTAGCAGAAGTGGAGAAGTGTGTCCGAGGGAGATGGGGGAAGAGGGACCCAGAGACAGCTCACAGAAGCTGGATGTGCTTGCAGAGGTCTGAGTGCAAGCAACAAAAGCCCTCACCAGCAGCAGACTGTCAAGAAGCCCTACAGTGTTTGAAGAAAGCTGGTTCAGTCCTCCTTACTCCAGGGAAGGGTAGTACAATGTGGGCCTTGGGCAGAGGTGGAAGCCCCTCTCATCCATCCTGTCCTTGACATCTGCAGAAGAGAGGCTGACTTTGGGTCCACTTCAAGAAGGAAGCTTATGCCGATTTGACCGCTCTTTCCTTGGCACTGTGATTTTCATGATCTGCCTCAGTTTGCTTAGCTTGGTGGGACTGTGTGGACAACATGGCCTGGTAGCTGACAGCTGCCTGGCCCTGCCAGGTACCGGGGGTGCTGGGGCCAGGCTCTCAGCATGTTCAGGCTGTGCTGCCATACCGGGGGTGAATATGCATACTGAATGGAAATCCTGTTTTCCCTCAGCCTTGAGGGGTCTTGGGAGTGGTTAAGTTTTTTCCCAGAGTTTTTCTCATCACCGGTCGAGTTTTTTCCCAGCGATGCCTATATTTCAGTAGTGAATTTGTGGTGCTTGTAGATCTGATAGCCTCAGCCCTGCAGGCATCTGCCTTGGCAGACCGCATTGAGCTCAGTGGGGTTCCTTGTCTGGGTGCAGTGACTGGCTAAGTTTCTTGGGGTGAATGCTGGTAAATACAAGCTCTTTGTCACGGGGAAGCAGTTCTCTCATTTGGCACCACAGTGATTTCTAATTGCATATCGAATAAGAACTGGCAATGCTTAGGTTCTCTTAACCAAGGCAAAAGCATTTATTACAGGGATCACATCTGTTTCTACTTTAGCAAAATAAAAAAACTGTTGTGAAAGGAACATGTTTTTCTCCATTATTTGCCTTGTATTGGGGGCTTTGGAGCACAGTGCTGGTAACAGGATTATTCCCTTTGTGGTGTTCGTAATACTGAAAATCTCCTGGAGCAAAGCCAAATGTCTGACACGCCCAATTGCCTTCTGCAAGAGAGAATACTTCTAATAAACTATCTCCAGGRCACTGGCCCTGCTGCACCCCAGCATCCGCTAGAGTGGGGGGAAATGTATTTCTGCCTCAAGAGCCATATGGGAGAGAGGAGAGTGAGAACCTAGACAGAGCCTKCTTCTATTCGTCCTGTCCTGTCCTGGTGAGGGGTGTCTGAGAGTTTAGGATTGTTGTTTCACCAGACCCTGCTCTTCACCATGACTTTTACAGGTGAGAAGAGCCCCTGGATTTGGCTTGCAGCCCTTCCGCTCAGGGCAGCCAATGTAAACGTGTGGTTTGATGCTACCACTAAGCTGATCAGGACTAGGTCTCCCTCCCCTGTGTTCTCAGTGATGCTTTTGCCTTCATCAGCCTTGTGATGAGTGCTTTGAGAGCTAGACTTACTGCAGGAGAGTAGTGGAGGCAGAAGGCTAACTGGGAGCAGAGGGAGTGTAACTGGTATGAGGGGAGTGGGAGCAGAGAATGCAGAAGCCTTGAGAGGCATTGGTGAATCTGAGGGACCACGGCCGTGCCACCAGCATCCTTCTGAGCCATGTTTGTGGTAACCCCCACCACTTCTCTCCACAGCGTGCTGAAGGAGGTGTATGCCGCGTTCAACCCAGATGCAGTTGTGCTGCAGCTGGGGGCAGACACCGTTGCCGGAGATCCCATGTGCTCTTTCAACATGACGCCCGAGGGAGTGGGCAAGTGCCTGAAGTACGTCCTGCAGTGGCAGCTAGCAACTCTCATCTTGGGAGGAGGTGAGTGCACGGCGTCCTGCTGTTCACAAGGAAATGTGTTTGCTCTCCTGCGACCTTTCCTCAAGTGTGTGCCCTTGGGCTCAGCACAGACTGGAGTTTAGCAGAATGACTGCTGGGCAGTGCCAGGAGGGTGCTCTGTGGTGCAGTACTGTTTTCACACAGACCTGAAATCCTTGATGCCAACAGGTGCAAGTCTCAATCCTGACACTAAGATCTTGAGTTAAAGGCTGCTTGGCTCCTCTCAAGAAGAGCAGAGGCTGTTAACCCTGATGAACTGACCCTGGCTTCTCAATGGCACCTCTGATTCCCATCTCTGCTGATCAGCCCTTCAGCGCTTCTCTTTGAAAGTGAGCGCTGTGTTCCCAAACCTGCCTCAGGGCATCTGGCAATGAATGATTTTGTTTGGATTCAAGGAGGGGCTTGGGAAAAGGGCTGGCTGCYTGCACGGTACAGCAGGGCTCTGATACCCAGGGAAAGCTAAGGTTGACTTAGCTCTGCTGTGCTGCATAACCAGCTGCTTGTCCAGTGGGGAGAGCACAGGACAGGCTTTATGCAACAGAGCATTTCAGAACAAGAAAAGCCACTGTGTGCCAGCGAGAGCCCCCCAGCTCTGTGCCTGGAGCCGTATCGGCTATAGCTGTTGTCCTTTTTGAGATGGGGGAGATCAGGTATAGCATGTTAAGCCTAAAATCTGATGTGCCTAATGCACTTTCTTTTGGAAAGGTTGCGAGTGTTCAATCCTACTGTGGCATGTCTGTGGGTATGCAGGGGATGGCACCTTTCAGGCAAAAAGAAACCCCCAAACTTCTGTCAAAAAATGAGGGAAAATTATTTGTCATTCATGAAAATACCAAAGGAGTGTCCCACCACTGCAGCTTGTGGAAGCATTTGAAGTGGAAATTGGGACAGGAGTCAATACTTGGGGAAAAAAAACCAAAACCAAACCAAAACACCAAACACCAACCCAAAGAGAAGGGAACATTGGAAAATATGGTCTCCCTCTCTTTTCAAAGTGGTTTTCTCTCTTACTATTTTAGTCATTTTTGCTGGAAAAAACCTCCTCTGAGTCTCTTGCAGGATTGCTTTCAGCTAAGGTTTCTCCTTGTGGGCTCAAGTACCATTGCCACGGAGGTGACCATTACCATACTGACTGTGAAACCTCATTTACTTATAAAGCAGTCGCAAGTTGTACTAATGAGCTTCATATTTGTCGTCTCAAACGTGACAGTGCTGAAGAGCTCATCAGCGAATGGCTGGGCATGTCTGTTATGCTTTATGGGTCGAAGGCTGGCATTAAAAAGCAGAAATCCCCCGTCTCCGCTGCTGCCCTTGCACTTCTCTCTGTTACCTTTGAACACCCCTCCTTGTTGCCAGGAGAGAGCCCAGCGCATGGGGCTGGGGGCTCGTGCTGAGTCTGAGATGGTGGCTGGAGGAGCCTGGCCTGTGCCACACTGGGTGTAACTGGGGTTCAGTTTGGGAGGTCTGCCCTTGCATACAATGTCATTCAGACCTGGCCTTGTGTAGCCAGCAGGTGCAAAATGCAGTTTTTGGGAACAGCTTGAGTGGATGAAATAAGCTGAATTAATGTAAACTGCATGTGTTGCCTCTGCGATTTGTTCCTTCCACTAAGATCTCTCCCTCTCTCTTCCCTTTCCCAACTCTTCCCTCTCCAAAATCGCAATTCTTGCTGGAGACAGGAGGCTACAACCTTGCCAACACAGCTCGCTGCTGGACATACTTGACTGCGGTCATCCTTGGGAGAACGCTGTCCTCCGAGATCCCCGATCACGAGGTAAAGCTTTGACAAACCCTCCCTTCTCCTTGTGTGAGAGCCGAGTCGTTCTACCTAATCCAAACAGCATCCTTGCGGCTCAATACTGTTTTGTTGAGACACTCCGATAACAATAACGCACTGTCCTAGCAGCATAGTGGGTGCTTGTTCCCAAAACCTGACGCTGTCCCATCTTTTTGCAAGGGATCTCAGGTTCCAATAAACTCCAGTCTCAGATAATTACAGAGGGGATGGGGAGGGGGAGTCACCTGTTTGCTCAAAGAGCTCTTTAGGATGTGCACGTACTTTTGCCAGGAAAGAGCCAGGCCTTTCTCAAGGCTTTAAATTTTAGCCCTGCTTTCATCGACTTACAGAAAGTACCAGGTGCAACTTTGAAGCTTTTCTGACCAGCAGTCTTGCAGCGGGCCATGGGGCCAGGTGCTGTTCATGATCACRTATGAGCTGTCTCAATTCCAGCGCTGGTGCTTTTAAAGTCTTGTGTGGGGCTGGACAGCTGGTTGGAGGGACACAATCTAGACTGAATTTGGGTGAAATAACTATAGGTTCATAATAGGTCTCAAACTGCAGATCAATGGTATTGACCCTACAGAAACAAACCTGCATGTGCAAAGCAGTTCAAGCCTACAGTGACTACAGAAGAGAATTATGGTTTTGTCCTTGTCTAAGGATCTCACAGACCAGTATGCATGAGGAAGTAAAGCGTTTGTGTGGATTGAAACTGGAAATTCATCATTATAGAAACTGGTGATTACAGATACAAGATGCTTTTTGAGAGGTGTTGTGCTTAAATATGATCCTTTAAACAGGTTTCTGCAGAAACAGGATTTAAACMAGACTGCATCTTTTGTATATGTGGGAAGTAAAAAGGGTGGATCCCTCTGTAGGAGTTAACTGCTGAAGGTGGTTAGGTTTTGCCTGTTTGTTGTTGCTCTGAACAATTTATTTGTGGTCTTAGTGATTCCCGCACTGAGTGCCCTGAAGGATAAGAGCAGCGTGGGAATGAGTTCGTTGCAGGATGTCACAAGGTGCACATTGGGGCCCTGCATGCTCTGGCTGCTCCTTCTCAAAGGAATTTTTTGCCAAGAAAGGTTGGACCAGTTGATCCTTGAGGTTGCTTCCAACCTGGTATTCTATGATTCTATGAATTTGTATCCCCTCCTGGGCTGGCTGGCACTTGGGCTCCAGGGCTGAGCTGGCTGCAAGTTGTGGTGCTGCTGGGGGCCAGCCTGTTTGGGTTCCCCTTACAGTGAAACCGTGCTTGTGGTTTTGTTTCCGGAGATGAGGTGAGCTGCTCAGGGTTCACCCTGGAGGAACAAGTTCTCAGAGATCAGTCCAGCCTGCCTCTTGGAGCTGTGGTGCAGCATTTGAAGAGGAATGAGCTAGAGGGAGGGGTTGCATGGGCTGCCTTGGATGAAGCAGTCACCAAGTGCTGCTGTTCTCACTTGGGCACCTATAGGAGAATTTTTATGGCAGGCTCGTAAAACCAAGCGCCTGCTGTGAGCGAGCCCATCTTGACTCCTGCACTACAGAGAGGTTTTAGTAAGAATCATCTCTGGGATGGTGACGTTAGCCGGCAAGCAGCTGGTGAGGATCAGGAGCATAGCTGCAGTGCTTATTGAGTGCCAGGTGAAGTGGCTAGAACGGTGGTTCATCATAGCCAGAAAGCTCTTGGGTGAATGGAGTTTGCTGGAGCTGAATTGGGAACGAGTCAGAAATCTATGGTGCTCTGCTAGAATATACATCAGGTCCACAAAGAATGTGTGGAGACACTGGCATATGATAAATTGTCTGATTGTTTTAAAGCCTGTGGCCATGTGCTTCATCAAAGGTAATAAAGTAGCCTTGGTGATAAAGTGACCTTGGTAATAAGAAATAGCCTTGGTACATAAGTTGAACGGTTCTGGATCATGTACCAGCTAAAAGATGRTTATATTCATGTCAGTAAGCAGCAGCCTGCCTTTAGGGAATCTGCATCTCTGGGACCTGGAAGAAGTGGGCAGGCGAACTGCAGCTGAGGTTCAGATCCCCAGGGACGAGGCCCCTCAGTTACCAGGTGGAAGTGGTGAAGTTATGTTTGAATAGCACAAGGTAAAGTATCCCGAGGCATGGCCCTTAGGTTGGCATACAAACCTCTCCTTACAGCTCTGCTCCTAAGTAGTAGAACAAATGGATGTATGCTCCCTGGCTTTGAGGCATTGATGAACTGCTAATTAAAAGGCATTGGGAGGAGTGTTCCCTGTCAACAGGTTTATCCCATTATTATCTGCTACAGAGCCTGCTGATGGTTGGGACTGCCTTGCAGCTGAAGGTGAGATTTTGGGCTGTAGTGTTACCCATGTGCGTGCAATGCCCTGCAGCCGTGTAGGGCTTGCACTGAACCAAGGCATGAGCCGGCTGCCACACTTGTGTTTTTGCCTGCAAGTGGCCACTGCAGGCTGCTTCACAGTCAGGAAGGTGTGTGTCCCTAGTCAGTGTGAAGTTTTTCCCTCTCCTAGAGGGGTGCTAGCTCACATCCTCTGGCAGGAAGTCAAGAGCTTCATTTCTAGCTTCACTAGTTGCACCAGATGCTATTTTTCATTTACATTTATAATCCTGTTCTGAAATATATTAAGCAGTTTGTATCAACAAGTACCCTGAAAGCCACAGCCACAAGCTGATGCTTACGGTTTTTCAAAGGATTTCCTTTATCAGTTYTACATGTTTTCTTGCTTCTTCCCATCAGCATTGGTCTGTGTTTTTAGCTCTTGAACTGCAACCAAGATCAACAATTTCTGAAACCAACTGTCTGGACGAGCACATTGGAGGATCRTCTTTGTTTTCTTTAATATAACTCTGATGCAGTTACCTGCCCCCTCTGTCCTCCTGAACTGGATTATTTTATAATGCTGAGTGTAGTATTTACTTGCCCAGGAGTAAGGGTCCCTCTTGTGTTTTCATATTGGATGCAGCGAGGCCATTTGYGTTGAGACAGAGATGTCCAAACTTTGCCCACTGAAGGATTAGGATAACAGCTCACCCTGAGCCTGGGAAGCTGTGCCCAGCAGCCATGGGGGACATCGGCCCAAGTTTGCTCTCATGCTACTACACACAGCGTAACACTAAAGACGGTGCAGCGTGTGGCGCTGAATCAGCGGAATGTCTGCCGTCCAAATCAGATGGAGTGTGTCTGCTTTGAATGGCTTTGCTGATCCATGGGGCTTGTGTGCAATCGTGCTCTGTCTTCGTGGTCGTGCTAAATGAGACATTTATAAAGTCTCATTAGCCTTGTTTAGTCCCTCCGAATAAGCTCACAAACCAGAGAAGGAAACATTAGCAGACTTTGGGCAGGAATGGAGGAAGGAGGGCAGGGAGGGGAGAAACCCAGAGCACGAGGCTGATGTCCCTGGGCACCTTAGTGGACCGTGGGCTTCCGTAAGACTTACAAGGAGCGGCTGGTTTGTTCAGCTTGGAGAAGAGAAGGCTGAGGGGGGATGCCATCACAGTCTACAACTTTCTCAAGGGGGGCAGCGGAGGGGGAGGTGCTGATCTCCTCCCTCTGGCAACCAGCGATAGGACACAAGGAAATGGAATAAAGCATCAGTGAACTAGTGTGAAACAGTTTCATAAATAATATTGAGATTTTTTGTAAGGTGTGATTTTTGTGGGATTTACAAAATGAGGAAGGCCGAGGGAGCAGAGCACCCTTGTGTGCAGTGTGAGCGAGGTGTTCTGACAGGCRCCGGCTCATCAGGCAGAGCGGTGTGCTCTCAGCCCTGGCCTTCTGGCTGCTGCCCGCTGCCCTCCTGAAGGTTATTTACTGGGGAGAAGTTAAACGTTGCTCTGTTTTTCACCCAGCTGGGGAGATTTTGCCTCTGTGTGATTGTGTGCTCCAGCTGTGCTTGCAGGAATCAAGTGTTTTGTGTGAGATACCAACCGTGTATATGCAGGCAGCAGTGAGCCTGCRGCATGTTCGGTGTTAGGGCCCTGGAGTGGTGCTTGCAAGGCGCTTTTTGGGCGCGATGTGTTGGGGAGGGAGGTGTTGGCAGCTAAATGAAAAGGACCACCGGCCAGTGCCCAGCGCAGGGGGTGGTGATAATACAGGGCACTGCTACTGTGGAGGGAGGTCCTGGGGCAGACAGAGTCCCCGCAGGCCAGTTTGTAAAGGTCTTCATTCTTGAATTCAATCTTTTATGCACTTTTCATGGCCAGGGATCAAAGAGGCAAGCTGTGGCCCTGCTAAGATACTGCAAATTGAACACAGTCACGTTCCTGAACTGCCSCTTCTCCCGGGGACCCCAGGAGGATTAGAAGTAGGAGAAGCGGCAGCTCAGCCCTGTCAAGGGAACAAAAAGCACTTTGTACCTGCTGAACAACCTCCATTCCACTCCACCAATTGCCACCACTGCTYGTAGGAGTGAGTGAACAGGAGGCCAGGCCTTTCTGAGGGGATGCGAGTGGCTTGGGGCAGGGAACAGACAATTAGCATTTGAGGGTGGGGGGGAAGCTGTCACAAAGCCCTGACTGTAAGTGAAGCCCTTCTGTTGTTTCTTACCTGTGCGCTGGGGCACATTCCAGTGTCTGCTGGCCACTCAGCTGGTGTTGRGCTTGGTGCCTGACCCGGCAGATGACATTTCCCAAAAGGCAACAGCTATTCCACAGAGCTGAAGAGAATTGGGAAGTGGAGTTGAGCCCTCTGTAGCAAAAGCCATTTCCCCTTCCCAGCCCACAAGAGCTTTCTTCCCAGACCGTGCATCTGAGATTTTTTTCTCACGCGCTGCAAGAAACAGTTGTGTCATGGTTATGTCCACTGCAAGTGTTTCTCTTTCTCCCTTGGCCTGGACGCTGGACTTTGCTCTCTTGATGTGTTGCGATGGTCTTAAATAGCATGGGAATGTGCAGTCTGGAGGATGGTACCTCCTTCACCATGTCAAGTGAGCAGTATTGTCCAGGAAGCTGTCAGTCTGTCTGTCTCTTCTCCTCTCTGCCGCAGTAGCCGATAGCAGATGCAGGGGAACGAGTATGAAGAATGGTGCGAACAGAGTTTCTCCGGGTGCTCTTCCACTTTTCTGTGATGTATGGCCAAGAAGTATCCTGCTGTCTCTGTATTTGTCCCGTTGGTAACATGTAAGGTTTGGTTTGTGAGAGGACCCAGTATTATTATGGTAGTTAAGTGTTTAAGCTGGTCCTGGGGGCAGCTGTGGGTGTTCAGCACTTCACCAAACCTATCCTAGTCAAGTGAGACCCTGGGCAAAAAGAAGAGCGCAAGGCTAGCAATTGGCTGTGCACAGTGTTCTTTACAGGACTTGCCGAGTGCACACAGGAAAGGGGGTAGCTGCTTCTCCAGGGTGGCACGTTTGGGGCCATCCTTTTGGTTTCTGTAATTCCTTGCTCTCCATCCGGTACTTGATAGGGCTGAATTGGCTGAGCCTCTGCTTTGGAGCAAGGCAGGATGCCTGGTTGTATGCCAAAATGTGATCCAATATGCACCTTGCATGGGGTAACACTAAAGGTACGGGCTTTAATCCCACCATTCTTCAGTAAAATCCTGCCTACCGTAAATGAGGCAGGGGCCTTACACCTGAGAGCCCGCTCTGCCACCTCGGCTTGAGTTACCTGGAGCAAGTTCATCCACCTCGTTGAATGAGGATGACAGGTCCAGTGTCCGTAGCACCGAGGCTTCAGGTGATGCAAAGATCTGTACCCCCTGTAATGGGTAGAATTCACGTGTGTGCAGCAATCTCCGTCTGCATCGTCCGAACTTTCTGTCTTCTGGATACTGTTCAACAGTCGGGTAGTCGYGGGTAGGTTATCCCTGCCTGTTGCCCCCTAACCTGTTCATTACAGCGTGTAAGTCTTACTGTGTGGAGAAAATGTGGTGGGTTTTTCTGTGTGAGGGGATTGCTAAAAGATACTTATGAAGGGGTATGTTGGGCTAGTAACAGTTACCAGGACTTTAATTTTAAAAAATAAATGCATTAGAAAATTGCCTGGCTCATGAAAACAGGACGTGGAAAAAAAAATTACTTTTAGATATCAAAACTCCCCTTTCAAAGTAAACTGGCACCCAATAATAGCAATGTTCCCTTTTGTTTATGCTCAAGGGCTTTATCTGGTTTGAGATAATCGAAGCAGTTGGGCTTCCACCACTTCCTTCAGGAAAATTTCCACTTTCAAAAAGATTTCCGTGGCAGGAAATGCTCAAATTTTCTGGTTGGTTCCCTCAGTTTGGTTTTGTCCCAGTATCCACAGTGCCACCAGGCTGTTCTTAACCAACTCTCAGGGCTTAGACCTCCCAGCTGGAGACTCCAACAGCCCGTCTTGCAGTGTAAAATTTGGTTCTTCCCATCCTTTCTTCCTTGGTAAAGCCTTTCTGGCCAACTTTCATTCTCATTGGAAACTGCATCTTTGGGTTTATAGCTTAAGTCTTTTCTGTACTTTGAAATAACATGGGAAGCGGTGCAGATGTGCAGCAAACCTGGGAGTGATTTCTCCAGCTGATTTGCACTTGATTGCTTGACAGTGGTTTGGGTCAGTGCCTGAATGTCTCTTAGAAGAGAATAAAGTTGGGTTTGGGGTTGCTATTATGCTGTCTCTGAGGTAGAGACAAATGCAACAATTTCTGGTTACTTGGTCCCACGTTTGGCTGCGGGTGTCTAACAGGATGGCGCTCTAATAAGATTATAGCAGCAATGAACACCTTCTTTGACATGGTTTCTGAAGACCACCCCGGCTTGGAGAGGGGAAAAATTGTTTTCCAAGAGTGGAAAGCTCTGTTGAAGCTCAGCTAAAAAATCCCCTCTTGATCCAGTTTAGATTTGGGTGCTTAAGTAAATGCAAGTTACTTTTAACACGGCGACRCTGCCATGGGCAGGAGGCAGGAACCTTGCTGCAGTCAGACAGCCGCAGGTGATCTACAGTGAAGCTGACATCCTTCTTACTGTTTGTCCTGTTTTCCATGAGATCAGAAGCCACAGCAGATCCTGAGCAGTTGTAGGCTTGTCTTCACTGCAGCTAACATTGCCTTTTAATTTGGATGCTGTCCCCAAGCTGGCTCCTCTCTGCACAGACCAAACTGCCTGATCCTGCTTTTGTGGGCTTTCAACTGTGGCTGCGGCCTGGTGGCTGCTTTACTCAAACCAATAACTCTTCCTTGTGTCCATGGTCCTCCAAGGTCTTGTCACTCACAGAGGAAGAAGAGTCAACTGGAAACATTGCCAGCTGGATCTATTTACTCGTCAGCAGGAAMTTAATAACTGGGGCTGATAAAACAGTGAAGCTGTGAAAAGGCTGATCTTTGTGTTGGATGTGACAGTTAGAGCCTGGGACCAGGAGGGGCCAACTGGGAAAATGCTGTTACTTGCTTATTTGCAGAGGGCATGTGCAGCCTGAGCATGTGAGGACCAGTGTGTGTCTTCTTCCCAGCTCTTGTCTTAGCAACTCCAATCTCCACCTCTGTTATGTCCCAGCCTTTGTGTGTATTAATCTATGCCTGGTGAATCTATTCCCCTGGACATGGGAATCCCAGTTGGTTGACGAAATTCATGGGAGGGTCCCTCCCAGATACCCGTGTACCTCCCACGTTGGGGCTTCCTGGGGTTCAGGTGTTCAGCATGTTGCTCTGTCTTCTGGTGAGGGATGACATGGGCTTTGGCATGCATGAGCGCAGGAGTTTGAGATCTACTAGCCTCTCACCCTTGAGTGGATGTGGAAGCCCTGTCATTAAGGCCAGCATGGGACAGCTTGTACTGGATCAAGTTGTGCTTTTCCCCCAGGAAGGAGTGTTCCTTCAGGGCTGGGAACCTYCTGCTTCTCAGGAGCACTGAAACAAGTCTGATTTCTAATGAAAGCTGYGAGGTATGTACAGGTACCAGTCTCTCCTGGAAGCCTGCTGCTGAACCCTGCCTTCGGGACACCACAGTCAGAAATATCCGTGTTGTATGGCACGTGCACATAGGTCCTTAGCAGAGGGACATGCCTCTSTAATAAGGCAACTACAAGAAATGCTGGTGCTTGAGGTCTGGGGAGAGGTCACTGCAGAGAGCACAGTGAGATGTGCTGATACAGCTCCCTGTGCAAATGCTGATGGGGAGAAAAATTTCAGGCCTGCCTTCCTGAGACCTCTATGCTGTTTAAGGGCATAAAAACCTGGCTTCTTGTGCCACCACTTGCCAGACCCTTCACGATGAAGGGCTRCATATGAGCATGGCAGCACATGGCCTCACACGCTTAATGTCCAGGTGACAATGGTGCAGGTTTGGTTTGGGTCTCTTAACTCTGAGATGCCRTGGAAGTGCTTGTCTGGGTGTTTGGTGGGTGGCTATGTGGAAGAGGCAAACTCCGTCAAGCAATTCAGTGCCCAGGGTGCAGGTATCCTCCACCTTCCCTTGACCGTGTCCGTGTGTTGTGCAGTGTGTCTGGGGCCCTCTTCCTGCCCGGCTGCGTTTCAGCTTGGACGTGGGGATGGCTGCATGTCCTCTGGCTTCCTCTGAAGCATGGAGAGGGGCATGTCAAGACTTGGCTCTGTTTAAAAAGCCACAGAGTGAACCAGAAAAGCCTTGTGTAAACAAAAGTAAGCTTTATCCCACTCTGCATCCATAAGATGGGCTGTTGCCTTGTGGAGGGCTTGGACAAAGTTAGGATGAAGCTTCCAGTCTCCACCTTTGCCAAGGGGAAAGGCTCCCAGTCATCGGGCAGGTTTGCTGAGGGATGCAGGCAGGGTGTGCAGTTCAGTGCAGTGTCTCTACCAGCTGCCTTGGGTACAGATGTGAATACACCTGCCGGCCCACTGAGCACTCCAGGAAGCAGCCTGCTGCTCTTGCACTCCTGCACTTTCTGCGAGAGGACCTGAGCCTGTTAAAGTCAAACAGCTTTTTTGCAAGATGCCTGTAGAAGGGATGAGCCAGCTTGGGAGTTGACATCCAAAGTCATCGAGGACCTTTTGCTCTCTGGCTTCTCTTCATGGCTCTGCTTTACAACAAAGCTATCTGGAAGACCAGTCTTTGCTGGTCAGAGTTGTCAGAGCAGAAGACACTAAGGTGGTTGATGGCAAATACAGTTTTTGGAGGACACGGTTTGGAATAATACTTGTACACCATCCTTGGGAGCTGTAGCCCATCTTGCTCTGCTATTTACTGCACTTAAAATACACTTTCTATCTTTTCTAGCAGGCTCATCTTGCATCAGAGCATGACAGAGAGCAGTCAGATGCCAGTGCTTTGCCATTGCCTTATTCCAGACCCTGGATGAGGCACATTCCCATGTGATGTTCGCACCTGGATTTTTGACTTGACAAGTTAGTTTGAACCTTACGGACTTCAGATTTTCAGGGGCAGTGTCTTACTATGTATTCAATATGTGGCCCTTCACTTCGATGGGAATTCTTCTGTTCCCTTCTCTCACTCCATGAGTCATTGCATTTAGAGAAGGCTTTTTTCTCCCCTTAGGTGGAACTAGTCAAAGATAACGTAGTTCCTCACCTTGCTGCTAGTGCAAGTTCSAGGCTAGCACTTTGTGAGGCAGCCTGTTTCTCTGTGATTAAGAATGAGATGTCCTAATCTTGCATTAATCCTGCAGAGCTTCCTAACAGAAACTCCCAGAGAAGCTACAGCTGACTGGTTTTGTGTATTTTTAGAGTCCTCATCAGTATATTTTACCCTCTATAATCTTTCCATGAGATGCTCCAGGCTGCCTGCATTGTGCTGTTGGAATGGGTTGGCATGTTTAAGGTAAACTGGTGGAAGCAGATTTGGCGGGGGGAGAAGTCATGAAGGAGGAGAATTGGTCTGGAGGCTAGTGGGTATGAAATATTTACACAGCTATGAGATAATCTGAAGGGGARACAGCATGTGCTTTCTGTGTATGTGTACGTATGTATTTGTGCGTGCACAGGGCTGATGCTTTTTGTCAGATTCCCAGGTTTTATTCTGCTGCTTCTAGCAAAGAACCACTAATGGTTTAATAGCTTATCAGCGCCTGTGCACAGAAACAAAGGTTGGTACCTCCTGATTTTGTGTTTTCTTTGCTTTAAACAGGAATTCCCATTCTAATTAACATGAAACCTGGAAACTGAGCTGTCAGACCAGTCAGCTTTTTGAGATCAGTGCAGAATTCCTGACTGTGAGCAATGTGAAGGCAGTCCAGGCACTGCTTTCCTGCTGTACAACCCCAGGGCTCTGCTCTCCTCCTGAAGGAAACTCATGAGAGCGTGTGGCATGGGACAGATSATTGCTGAAGCACCTTGCTGTGAAGTGGCTAGGTTGTGCTGCTCTCGATGTATTTCTCTCCATCAGCCAGGTTTGGCATGCTTTTTCAGTGGTGACAGGTCAAATTYTACCCAGTTATATTCAGCACTTTGCTTCTCTTCCAGTGTTGAGGGGTTTGGAGATGTTCTTTAAACTCCAAGTCTTGGAATCAAGTTACTATGAAAGAAAGTCAATATTCAGGAACATTGAGGTCTTTTGGTGGTTCTTTTYTGTTCATGAGTTTGTAGAGACGAGCTTGAAAACAAGACAGCTGTGGTCTTGAGATCCAGAAAGCATTTGACCGAGCAGCAGTGTAATGGTGTTTAAGTAGTCTTAGGATGTCTGGAAGGACCAACATAGAATTTCTTTGAACATCCAGTGCTGATGGTGCAGTGGGTCATGGTCCCCCTGCAGCAGTGTCCACCAATGAATTGTTTGTTCTAAAATCAGGGACAGAATTTAGACTTTCATGCCTAATTTTTTGCTATTGGCATAGTAGTTCTTGTCAGATCAGGCATTATTCAGTAGAAAATATCTTTCCCCTTTAAGAACATTATTGTTTTAGCCTCTTTTTTTGTTTGTTTCTCTTCTTTTGCCTTTTCCTTTCTCCATTTTTCACCCTTTTTCCTGGCCTCTATACCTACTCTTTTCTTCCTGCAACACTTCTTTCCCTGCAGTCATTCCACACTCCCATCTCCTGAACCATTACTCCCACCCGCTTTCGGACCAGCAAAGCACTCAGCAGTTGTGCTACTACACTGGGCACTGCTGCTTTCTCTGGGACACCCTGCTGATGGGAGGGAAGACATATGCAGTCCCAGGTATGCCTCCCTCTGGTTTAAACTTCAGCTCCTTKTGGCCTGCGCAGGGCTTTAGGATTGCGCATCGGACATTCGTGATTCTCTCAGTTTTGGCATGCCTGATTTTTAAAAGGGARCGGTTGTGAGCTTCCAGGTGAGCTGCTGATTAAGGAGAGGATTTTTAGCTTTCCTTGTGAGTCTTGGTTCTCAACACTTTCTTTCATCCCTGAAAATGACAGGGTTTTTTCAGGGATGAAAAAGATGTATTTTCCCTTGCTAAAAATAAATGGATGAGTGAGTAGTGCAGGCATTTTGTTGTTGCTGAAGCATGAGCTTGCCTGCCTGTAACATCCTCCTTGTTCTGAGAGATGAAGAAACAGAATGAGTCTTTTCTGAAGCACTGAAAGCCACCTCTTGAATCCCCTCCAGGCTGCAAGAGAGTGGATACAAGGTGCTTGTACAAATGGCATCAGAGYTCTTGGATAAGCCAGTTCAAGATTTACCAGGCTTGCCCTGCTGACCTGCTTTSTGGTGGATGGTGTAAAACCCAGCCAGCCCCAAGCTCTTCTGCATGACTGCACTCTGCAACCCATACTGGGTGGCTCAGCACATGGAACTGCTCTACAGGATATTAGTTATTTAATACCAAAAGCTTCTCAACTGCCATAAACCACATCAGTGCAAAAGTCCAGGTATTTCTGCCCTTTAACATAGACTTTGAAAAACAGTTGCATGAAACTGTGTTGGTGCTCTGTTTCACTTGATGCCATAGAAATCAGAGGATGAGGAAGTGCAAAATCATGCCTTTGTCAGGATTAACTGTGCCTCATTTCCCAGGTTGGATGTGCTAGACCCACGGTACAAAGTCTGCTGTGCCACTGCCTGTGTAACCAGCAGGTTGTGCCGCCCAGACCAGTTACTGAGAGGTGTGCATTTTCCATGTGCTCTTTCTTGRATGCTGCAGTCAAGATTTTATGCGTATCTCCTTTTTTCCTGCAAATAAGCCAGCTTGTTTGGTTTGTGGAGTCAGTGGGCCTTTCCAGTGGAGCCTATATGCTCTGGGAGTAGCTGTCTCCTGTTCACACTACAAGAGCAAACTCAAACCAGACTAGAGGCACCAGCTCTCAGTGAGGACTTCCCAAAACATGTTGGCAGCTTCTGCTGTAGCCATTTTCAGTCCTAGTAAGCAGAAAAAATGTCTGTGTTGTGTTCTCYTCTCGTGTCAGTATTTCAGCATGGGCTTTCCAAAGCAATCTCTGGGCAGAGGTGAAGAAAGGAAAATGTTTAGCTATAAGGGAGATTACTTAAGAAAACTGTGAAAATAGTCTGCTTGAAAAATATACATCAGTCCTTGGGCTGACCGCAGAGAAGCTTGGAAGAAAGGGGGCTAGCCTCCTAATTAGTTAAGCATGTGCTCCCATGCTGCACAATACAGCTGGGKAGGGCTCCTGTTCAGGCTGGCCCTGGGTCCATCTCTGATCTGAATAGTCATGGTAATTTTTTCAATGAGCTAAGAGCGGCCACAATGTACGGCAGCTTCCTGCTGCCCCACGTTGGTTTGGGAGACAGATGGGATCTCATTCTCACAGCGTTGAAAGCATAAATCAAAACCCTGACTCGCTAAAAAGGAAGGATTTTTCCGTTTTTTAAATCAGCTGGCTGGGTCTACACTGACCGAGAACTGCACAAATGAGCTGGTGCAGCTGTCAAAATCTGCCATTTACTCCCTTTTCAGTGGAATATTGTGTTGTTCCACAAAAAAGTCTGGCAGGCAGCATGTTGCCTGCCCTGACCCATCTGCCTTGCCCATTCTGTGTGAATGTACTTACAGAGTGGGCAGCTCCTTAAGGCTATGATTCACAGGCTGGCAAACCCACTGTGTTTTCAGSTTTGCTTTGAAATGCTGGACTGTAACCTGCAGCATACTTAATTTTCCTCGTCAGTACTGGCATGTTGAGGTCTGTTTGGAGAAGCCCTTATTGCCTGTGCTAGTGCAGAGACGGCGGTCTTGGGTTGCCAGATCTGCCATCTCCAATCTCACTCTTAAAGAAAACCCCAGCCCTGTGCATCACTAATCACTTGGGAGACTATAATGCTGTGAATTTCCCTATCTTTGGTACAATAGCTTTAAGTCTGAACTAGCTCTCCATGGGGTGAAGCTCTCCAGGAGTAGCAACAGGACCGATTGCAACTTCACCGCTGAATTTTTAACCCTGGTGTGTCTGCTGCTTTGCTCAGCGCTGTGTGCTTGTGAAATAAAACTGCTGGCAATAATTTGTCATTCTGCGTTATTGTGTAGAGCCCATGTGCTGCCGATTTTCTCATTCAGGCTCAGCTGCACACTACTGGAGCACTTAGCCAGGAAAGACACATTATTAACCTTGAAGCACACTGATTTTTCTCCTTCCAGGTGTTTCACAGTCATGTCAATGCAACACTCTGCAAGGTG
Source organism: Oceanodroma leucorhoa (assembly GCA_030449065.1). Lineage (NCBI taxonomy): Eukaryota > Metazoa > Chordata > Aves > Procellariiformes > Oceanodroma > Oceanodroma leucorhoa. Next base: position 22,976 of record JASVER010000254.1, on the reverse strand, counting down.
GGGCAGGGAACCAAAAGGAAGGATATCTGATAGGCAGCACTTGAATTTTGTTCATAAAAAAAATCAAATTTGCATGTGTAAAATGAGTGTCAACAACTTTCCCAAATAAAGCATTGGGACAGATGTGAGACTGCTTTTGGCTGCACCACTGAGCTCTGCTTACCAAGCCCTTGAATTGGTAGTTGCAAACTTCAGGTGGGCACAGACACTGCAGAAGCACCTCTTCGATGTAGTTAAGCATCATTAGTGCCCCTCAGACGGAGAAAATGTTTTTGCCTTTTTACAAACAGGTACCCATGGGGAGCCCTCCCTCCAGCCTCAGCCAGCCAGAGACCTCTCTGCTGACTSTCCTCTCCTCTTCCCTGCAGTTCTTCACAGAGTACGGTCCTGATTACGTGCTGGAGATCACACCGAGCTGCAGACCAGACCGCAATGAGCCCCAAAGAATTCAAGAAATTCTTAACTCTGTCAAAGGTGAGTTGTCCAAGCCAACACTCCTGCTTCAGGCTTACAGGTCTTTTTAGAGAGGACTTCAGGAAAGCTCGTTGGAGTCTTTCTCGCTGACTGGAAAGATGAACCACATTCACTTGACTGCTCATCATGTACAATGTCATCTGTCTCCTGCTTCACTTGGGATTCTCAGTGTTAGTAGCACATCAGCTCAGAGCTGTGGGTCCCTGTTAACAAAAGTTGCATTGCCTTTCCTCTGGCTGGGCAGAGGAGCACGGGGCCTTGTTCTTATTAGAATCATAGCACAGCCCAGGTGGTAAGGGACTTGAAAGATCATCTGGTCCAACCTTTCATGGGAAAGGGAGCCTAGATGAGTTTATCTAGCACCCTGTCCAGTCGCATCTTGAAAACCTCTAGCAATGGGGACTCTACCACGTCCCTGGGGAGGTTGTTCCAGTGATTGATTGTTCTCATTGTAAAAAATTTCTTTCTTATAACAAGGTGAAACCTCTCCTGGTGCGCCCATTGCACCTTGTCCTCTCCATGTGGCTTCTTGTGAAGAGAGAGCCTCTGTCCTCTCTGTAGCTGCCCTTCAAGTACTGGAATACCGTGATGAGGTCCCCCAAGCCTTCTCTTCTCCAGGGAGAAGAGACCCAACTCCATCAGCCTTTTCTTACAGGGCAGGTTCTCCAGCCCTTTGATCATCTTCGTGGCCCTCCTTTGGACCCTCTCCAGTCTGTCCATGTCTTTTTCGATTTGTGGGGACCAGAACTGGACACAGTACTCCAGGTGCAGCTGACAAGCGCTGAGTAGCGTGGAATGATCCCATCCCTATCTCTGCTAGTAATGCCCCTGCAGATACTGCCCAGGATCCAATTTGCCTTTGTTGCTGCRGCGGCGTACTGCTGGATCGTGTTCAGCTTGCTGTCCACCAGGACCCCCATGTCCCTTTCAGCAAGGCTGCTCCCCAGCCACACAGATCCTAGCCTGAACTGGGCTCTTTGGTTATTCTGCCCCAGGTGCAGGACCTTGCCCTTGTCTTTGTTAAACTTCATACTGTTCTTGTTAGCCCACTCTTCCAGCTTGTCCAGGTCTCTGTAAGACGGCTCTCCCTTCTGGAGTGTCCACCTCAGCACCCACTTTGGTGTCATCAGCAAACTTGGTGAGGTTGCTTTCAGTCCCATCATCCAGAYTGTATATAAAGATGTTGCACAGTGTGGGGCCTGGTATCGATCCCTGGGTGACCCCACTTGTGACAGGCTGCCAGCCTGAGTTAAAACCATTGATCACTACCCTCTGTGTGCTGCCTGTGAGCCCATTCCCTCTCTACCCACATTGCAGACCACCTGTCCAATCTGTATCTTGCCAGTTTGTCCAGCAGGAGGCTGTGGGAAAGTGTCAAACGCTTTGCTGAAATCCAGGTAAACAACATTCACTGCTCTCCCTGTGTTGACAGAAGATGTTATTTTGTTGTAGAAGATGACCAGATCGGCCTGGCTTGATTTRCCCTTGGTAAATCCATGCTGGCTTTTCCCAGTCACCTGCTTCATTTGGTTTCTAATAATTTCTAGGAGGACTCACTCTATGACTTTCCCAGGGATTGAAGTAAGACTAACATGCCTGTAGTTTCCTGGGTTCTCTTTTGGGCCCTCCTTGTAGATGGGTGTGACAGTTGCCCTCTTCCAGTAATCAGGGATATCCCCTGATCTCCACAACTTTTCAAATATTATAGACAGTGGCCTTGCAACAACGTCAGCCACTTCTCTTAACATAGATTTATGTGGGTTGAACCTTTGCAAGAGGTCACAGACCACCCATCCCTGCTGGTRGGTGGGCGCATGCATTGTTGTAGGTACATGTTCCTGTTATCTGGGGTCCAGCTATGCCGGTAAAGRCAGAGGTAGAGAAGGTATTGAGAACCTCTGTCTTGTCAGCATTATTAGTAATTGGTTTCSCTACCCTTGTTAGCAATGGGCCTATGTCTTCCTTGGGCTTCTGCTTATGTATCTGAAGAACCCGCTCTTCTTGTGTTAACTTCTTGATGTTTAAAATGTTACTGAACGCAAGGGTGGTTACTAAAGCCAAGAGGGTATGTAGCTCACTATGGGGGAGGGTAGACTCAGTAGGTATATCTGTAAATGTACAGTAAATGTGTCTGTAAATCTGAATTTCTAAGAGAAGCATGGYAATTGGTTTTCTATATCTGTAAATTTACAGTGAATGTGTCTGTAAATTTGAATTTCTAAGAGAAGCATGGCAATTGGTTTTATGTATCCTTTTCCTGGTATCTTTACCCAGCTTCTTGGATTTGGTGGTTTCGGGCTTCCCAAGCCAGGCATTGTTGCTGGACGCACATTAGAGATCCACCAAGGAACCTGTCCTCTATTAATTCCTCTATTCCTTTTCYAGACTTATTTAGGCTTTGGGTGTCCACAGCAGTGAGTGTCATGGTTGGCGTGTGGAAAACTACTTTCTTTTGTGTTAAAACTTGGTGTTGGGTAATTTCACTGAGTGCCATCTTCTTTGTGTAGATGAGAAACAGCAAGTAACTTGTTCCTATTCACCTTCCCAATGCCAGTCTGTGATTTCACAGACCCGTGTCACACTTACACCACCATCTCTTTTCCAAGCTGAAGGGCCTTAGTCTGCTCCATCTCTACAAGCAGCGCATCTTCATCTGGGATTCACTGGACCCAGCAGCAGTTTTATAAACCCTCAGAACTTGCTGCAGTTCCCAAAGATGAAATGAGAAGAATATTTCGGCGAAGCCACTGAAGCGAAGGGCTCCGGAGCGGAGGACTGCGCCGAGGGACCCTTCCTAAAGGGGCAGCAGCACGAAGACAGACGCGCAGGGAGCGAGAGGGAGCCCCAACCCGCCCCCCCCCAGAGCCGGAGGAGCAGCTTCTGCTGAGCGGGCAGCTCTGACTCGGTGTGGGCGGGGCCGAGGGTGACGGCGGCCACACCCCCTCGCCTACAAGAGCTGCCCCCGGGAGCGCGAGCAACCAGGAGCGCGCGGCGGGAACAGAGCAGGCAAACGGGGCGTGGCGCGTCGTCAGAGGGGCGTGGCGTGGCAGTTTGCGCGGGCAGGGCGGGCGTGCGGGCAGGGCGCCGTCCCCCTCTAGCTCTAGAGGCTGACTTAACTAGCGGCCATCGCCTCCCCAGAAGGGGACCTGGCCACGGTTTCCACGCGGCCGAAAGCCRCCGCCAGAAGGAGTGTGGCGACCCAGCCAGAGCTCCCACACAAGCGAGCGGCTGTCCAGAGCTCCGGCTGCAGGGAATGCTTGGGCCTGTCCCTGGTACCGGAGCGCAGCGGCCATAACTCCTGTGTGCGGTGTGAGCAGGTGGATGATCTGCTCAGCCTGGTGGCAGAGCTGAAGGAGGAAATGGAGAGGTTAAGGAGCATTAGGAGGTGTGAGAGGGAGATAGACTGGTGGAGCCACATGCTGCCATCCCTGAAGCAAAGGCAGCAGGTGGAGGCTCCCCAAGAAKCAGAGGACCCCCTACCCTCTTGCCACTGGCCAGAAGGAGGGGACCTAAGAGACTTCGGGGAATGGAAACGGGTCCCTGCGCGGCGTGGCAGGCRAATCCCCTCCYGGCCTCCCTCGCCTTCCCRGTTGCCCTTACAAAACAGATATGGGGCTCTGGAGCTTGAGGGCCAGGCAAATGCGGAAGCAGAGGAGGGTCTATCCAGGGACTTGCCTGGGGTGAGTCAGGAAACCCCACGCATTRCGACTGCCACTCAAGAAAAAAAGGAGGGTAATTGTCATGGGTGATTCCCTTCTGAGGGGAACGGAGGGCCCCATMTGCCRACCGGACCCATCCCACAGGGAGGTCTGCTGCCTCCCGGGGGCCCGGGTTAGGGASGTRACCAGGAAACTCCCCCATCTGGTACGGCCCTCTGACTGCTACCCGCTGTTGGTCATGCAGGTAGGCAGCGACGAGATGGCGGAGAGAAGCCCCAAAGCGATCAAGAGGGACTTCAGGGCACTGGGGAGATAGATTGCRGGATCGGGAGCACAGRTGGTGTTTTCCTCAGTCCCTTCAGTGGCRGGGAAGAACACTGAAAGGAAAAGGAAAACGCAGCTGATTAACAAGTGGCTCAGAGGCTGGTGCCACCGGTGGAACTTTGGCTTTTTTGACCACGGGGAGGTGTACAAGGCACCGGGCCTGTTGGTGACAGATGGAGTWCATCTRTCYCAAAGGGGGAAAAGGATTCTCRCCCATGAGTTGGCGGGKCTCATYRAGAGGGCTTTAAACTAGGTACGAAGGGGGAAGGGGATAGAGCCACRCTCGAGAGAGATGAGCCTAGGGGTGGCATGCCAATCTCGGGGGTGAGGTTGATAGCCCRGCTCAAGTGCATCTACACCAGTGCACGCAGCATGGGCGGCAAACAGGAGGAGCTGGAAGCCATTGGTCAGCAGGACAGCTATGACTTGGTCACCATCATGGAAACGTGGTGGGACGACTCTCATGACTGGAGTGCTGYGTTGGGTGGCTACAAGCTCTTCAGAAGGGACAGGCGAGGAAGGAGAGGYGGWGGGGTGGCTCTGTATGTCAGGGAGTGTTTCGACTGCACGGAGCTCGACGTTTGTGATGATCGGGTCGAGTGCTTATGGGTTAGGATGAGGGGGAAGGCCGGCGAGGTGGATATCCTGCTGGGCGTCTGTTATAGACCACCCAGCCAGGATGAAGAGGTCGATGAAGCGTTCTACAAGCGGCTGGCAGAAGTCTCGCGATCGCTAGCCCTTGTCCTTGTGGGGGACTTCAACTTGCCCGACGTCTGCTGGAAATACAACACGGCAGAGAGGAAACAGTCTAGGAGGTTCCTGGAGTGCGTGGAAGACAACTTCCTGACGCAGCTGGTAAGCGAGCCTACCAGGGGAGGTGCCTCGCTCAACCTGCTGTTTACCAACAGAGAAGGACTGGTGGGAGATGTCGTGGTCGGAGGCCGTCTGGGGCTCAGCAGCCATGACATGATAGAATTCTCGATTCTCAGGGAAGTAAGGAGAGGGGTCAGCAAGACCACTACCATGGACTTCYGGAGGGCAGACTTTGGCCTGTTCAGGACGCTGGTTCAGAGAGTCCCTTGGGAAGCGGTGCTGAAGGGCAAAGGGGCCCAGGAAGGCTGGACGTTCTTCAAGGAGGAAGTCTTAAAGGCGCAGGAGCGGGCTGTCCCC
>JASVER010000254.1:919-15324 GCA_030449065.1 Oceanodroma leucorhoa | reverse complement strand
ATGATCTTAAGGGTCTTTTCCAACCTTAATGATTCTATGATTCTATGAGAAAGATGTCACAGCTCCTTTTAGGAGAAAAATAGGAGTTTCTATTCCATTATTTTTAARTGCCAGAGTACCTAGCTTAAAACAGCATTACACCAAGAACTGAGACTCCTTAGGCCAAGTTGGAAATGTATCAAGTCCGTGTGCCACTGAGACTTTCAYATCCACTGATTTGGAAGAAGAAAGCAAAAAATCAGTTAAAGTCAGCTGGATCTTTACAGGGGACTGATTTTCAGCATCTCACACAGAGATCACAGGAGGKGGTAGAGCAGGTTGGCATGACAGCAGTGCTTGGCAAACACCTGTTGGTACAAAGCAGTGGGCACACATCTGCACTGGGCATTGAGAAAGGATTGCAGGGTCCACTATCTTGGTAGGGCTGAAAGCATTTTGTGAGAAAGGGGCTTCTGCAAAGTCAAGAGGATATTGCTGCCAACTCAACAGAGCATTGTCCTGGGGACAGCTACTGTTTGGAAATCCATTGTGCGGGGGACAAGGGGTTGCTGAGGGTCTGGTTCATTACAGAAGCTTGAGGAACAGATGATAATTTCCTCTGTCCTGTCCCACCATGCAGCACTCAAAATGARGAATGACTTGGTGCTCTGGGATCTCAGTTTGTGGCTTGTGGTCGGTGCTTTGGAACTGCAACTCCTTGGAGACAGTGCAGGGAAAGGAAGGGGGCTTCAGGCTGCCATGGCACTTCTGTCCGTCCCTTCTGCCAGCACCAGCTCGTGAAGCCTACTGAGGAAGGCAGGGGCTTATAGTAAGGATGTTGGGCGAGAGCAAGCACAAGCTGGGAGGCCCCCACCCTCTCCCTTGCCACATCTGGAAGCCTTGTGGGAAAGCAGTAGGCAGTGAGTAGGTCTTGGGTGAGATGGACTGTTCTGGCCAGCCTGGTTTGGCCTGTAGGACATGCATGACACTGCACAAGATGAATCCTAGTGAATGGACCAGTTTAATAAGAGCCATATGCCCAAACTATTTAAACCTTATCTCACAGACAGCCTAAATTAAAGTCAGTTTTTATTGAAATCTTCCAGACAGATGGACAGATGGCCACAACACGCCTGGTAATGGCTTGGGTTATGCTTCTGTTACCTTGTTAAGAGGAGKTTTTTTAAAAGTAAGGTCAGGTTTGTAAATTATTGGTGACACTGCTAATAAACAGCCAGWCATGATGTGAGGTCATACTTGAAAAATATCATCATCATCATATTTGAAAAGTCATGACAGTCAGATGAAGTCCCCAGTGACTGGGAAACATTAAAAAGGGAAACAAGGGAAAAAAGGAAACAGGGGAAAATTTTTAAAAATGGTAAAAAGGAGGACCCTGGGAACTACCAACCAGTCAGCTTCACCTCTGTGCCCAGTAAGATCATAGAGCTGAACCTCCTGGAAGCTATGTCAAGGCATATGGGTGACAGGAAGGTGATTAGAGACGATCCCCCACAACATGCTTCTCTCTAAAATGGGGAGAGRTGGATTTGAGGGATGGACTATTCAGTGGATGAGGAATTGGCTGGATGGTCACATCCAGAGGGTAGTGCTCAATGGCTCAATGTCCAGATGGAGATCGGTGACAAGTGGTGTCCCTCAGGGGTGCATATTGGGACCAGTACTGTTTAATATCTTCATCAATGACATAGACAGTGGGATCGAGTGCACCCTCAGCAAGTTTACAGACAACACCAAGCTGAGTGGTGCGGTTGACACGCTTGAGGGACGGGATGCCATCCAGAGGGACCTGGACAAGCTCGAGAAGTGGGCCTGTGTGAACCTCATGAGGTTCAACAAGGCCAAGTGCAAGGTCCTGCACCTGGGTYGGGGCAACCCCYRGTATCARTACAGGCTGGGGGATGAAGGGATTGAGAGCAGCCCTGCCGAGAAGGACTTGGGGGTACTGGTGGACGAAAAGCTGGACATGAGCCGACAATGTGCGCTCACAACCCAGAAAGCCAACCGTATCCTKGGCTGCATCAKCAGCAGCATGGTCAGCAGGTGGAGGGAGGGGATTCTCCCCCTCTGCTCTGCTCTGGTGAGACCCCCCTGGAGCACCGTGTCCAGCTCTGGGGTCCTCAGCMCAAGGAGGACATGGACCTGTTGGAGCGGGTCCAGAGGAGGCCATGGAAATGGTCCAAGGGCTGGAACACCTCTCCTGTGAAGAAAGGCTGAGAGAGTTGGGGTTCTTCAGCCTGGAGAAGAGAAGGCTCTGTGGGGAGACCTTATTGCAGCATTTCAATATATAAAGAGGGCTTCTAAGAAAGGTGGAAAGAGACTTTTCACCAGYGCCTGTAGTGACAGGACAAGGGGGCAGTGGTTTTAAACTGAAAGAGAGTAGGTTTAGGTTGGACATAAGGAAGAAATATTTTTTGATGAGGGTGGTGAGACACTGGAGCAGGTTGCCCAGAAAAGTGGATGCCCCATCCCTGGAAGTGTTCAAGGTCAGGTTGGACGGGGCTTTGAGCAGCTTCATCTAGTGAATGGTGCCCATGGCAGGAGGGTTGGACTAGATGATCTTCAAAGGTCCCTCCCAACCCAAACCCTTCTGTGATTCTACGATTCAGAGATGAAGTGCTCGCTGGACGTGGTTGTGGGTGTCATCAGCCTCAGACACACGTGCCTGAGGCTTCCTMCAGAGGAGGGCAGCTAATTACAGCTAGACAGAAAAAGCTGGGGGCRTGAGCCCAAGTCTCAGCCTGGATGCAGGGAAAGTACCATGGCTGGGACTAACCTGTCAATAAGAGAGAAATCTCTTAGTGGACTGCCTGGAGCTGGGGGTTAATGTTTGGATGCAGCAGGACCTGGAGGCTGTGTAGGGCTGAATGAGAAGCAGATGCTTTCAGGGGGATACGTTCCAGCTGCTKCTGATACATGGTTTTCATTCCCTTTCATACCACGCTGTCTGAGTTCAGGAGAGGAGAGCTCACATGTTTAGCCCTTCCCCTGTACCTTGTCTAGCTTTTCAGTTCCCTAGCCTCTCCAGTCCCCAACCCAGTTTTGACTCCTAGATATGCTTCCCAGTTGCTGACAGTCCCATTACCACAGCTTGGTGAGCTACCACTTCCCACGCGTACGCTCATCACCCGTTACAAGCCTGACATAGAGTATTTTACCTTCCTCTGCCCCTTTGGTTTAAATCATCACTTATTTCATCGAAAGTCCAAGTTCTGCATGTTTATGCCGTAAGCTCACGTCCTCCTCCTGCATGCAAGTTTGGTTGGAGCTTATCAGTTAGAGTGAACCCTGCAACGCAAAAATATCCCTAGCACACAGTCAGCCCTGGCACAAGTCTTTTCTCTAAGGCAGCGCTTTGCCCTGGAGCAAAGTTCCCATCCTTTGCTCCCAAGAGAGCACGGGTGCTTCAACTCAGTGGAAGCAACTCAGAAAACAGCCATGTCTTCTAGTGTCTTACAGAAAGATGACTAAAAGGCAAGTGGTTAGACTCCATGCTTGCTGAAGTGGCCTTGTAACACGGCACACTACCAGCCTCACCTGGATCACATTCAGGCAGTTGTCCCCAAGCCTGTGTGAGGGACCGCTGCCTGGGAGGAGGTGCAAACCTGCAGGACTGGTCTGTGCCCGTCCTTTGGAGGTGGGTGACTTCATTGTGGGTCCGTTGGAATGTTCGGTCCACTGCCTGATCGCAACTGCTGCGCTTTGTTACGTACAGCTCCCCCACTCCTTTTCTCTCCTATGCATGATGATTTTTGTTTCCTTCTTTGTCATGTTGCAAAAGACCAGTCCTTCTCTTTACTGTCATCTGTCAAAGTGCTAGCTGGGGCATGAGGCAGTTATAAACCCTGTTCCCTACAGATGTTTGACTTATGGGCTCCCAAGGCAATTGCAGCTTAACTAGAATCCCTCTCTTCTGCTGTCAGACCTCATCAGACTGTCTCAGGAGCAGGAAGGCTTGGAAGTTCACGGCCTCGTCCGTGTCCCTTCTTCAACATCAGACCTAGGAGAAGGACCAGGGCCCCTGAGCATTGGGAGCAGGGAGGGGAGAGGGAGCAGGGCACTGTGGGCTGTGCTCTGCCTGGATGGCACCTCCACACCCTTGAGTGTTACTTCCAGCTCAGCTCACAGCCAATTCCTCTGGGAACTGAGTGCATTCCTGAAGGAGCTGCAATGCCACGGCCACTGCAAGCGCTGGATCTGATGGGAACATGTGTTTTGTGCCTAGGAAGGCTTCTGTGCTTGTGGAAGGAAATGGATTTAGTAGCCATGGATTTGTACGGGAGGAAGGGAGACAGGTGGATCCCAGACATCTTTGTCTTCCCTGATAGTACCTCTCAAACAAGCCAGATGTGTGCTTGGGACCAGCTGGCATGAGCATGGTCTGTGCCTCAGAAAGGCTGCTTGTCTGCTCGGGAAGCGGTCTGAGACCCCAAGCTTGGTCAGCCCTGCCCTCAGTGCTCGACTAGTCCCAGGCCATGCTGCATTTTCCCCTGCAGTGGCCAGGTTGCCTCCCATGCAGATCCAGGCATGTCGGTGAGCACCCAAAGGCTTCCCAGCCAGCGTCACGTGTGGCTGAAATAGAGCAGGAAGCTCGGGTGCTGGATAGCGGGATTCCCTCTGTCGTGCCACCCGCTGAGAGGAAAACTCATCATGACTGTGGCAGAGGGGAGAGCGGAGAAACACTGTTCCTCCCTCCCTAGCCACCACGGAGAACTGGTCCAAGAGACTAATGCTTTCCAGGACTGGTGTTCCCTGCAGTGAGTTTTCCACTGCGCTTGCAGTGGCAGTGCCGGAGGCAGCAGGAGCAAGTGGGGCAAGGAGGGTCCGTCCCCCTTAGCAGTGAAATGGTGATGGACGGAGCAAGGCAGAACGGCAGCCCCTACCCTGGGCTGCACGGGGGGATGTGGCACTGCCAGCACTGGGGGAACAGGCCTGCTGGGTGCGGGGCAGGGTGCTGGACAGACTGACAGCAGCAGAGCCGTGGCTCCTGCTCTTAACCGTTGACTCCCAGCATGGCTTTGCTGCCTGCTTGGCTGTGCTGGCAGCTGCTGGGCTTTCCATCCCCTCCTGCTCCAGCAACTGCAGCCCCAGCTGCTGTGCAGAGCAGTTAGTGTGAGTGCAGAGCATCCAGTCTGCCAGCACYCAGGAAAAGTATCATCTGCTTGGGATGTGAACCACCATATCTAAAGGGAAATTGTGGGTGGGGAGGTGGCAGGGAGAGGACAGGGACTGCCAGCCCAGCCTGCAGGCTCTCTTCAGCACACATWGCTGCTCCAGAACTGAGGGTTGGCTGCCAAGTGCTTTGCCCAGGGTCCTGCAAAGTCCCAGCTACTCTTTTTTATTTCAGGCCCAATGAGAGACCCTGGTCTGCCTTTGGCAGGAGTGTGTGTAACATCCCTGGGGCCGGCTCCCATGGCACTGGCATCCCTCCRTGAGCCCTTGGGGCAGAGCCAGAGSCACCTTGCTCTTCTCAGAGCTGTTTGCAGGGCTGGGACTTGCCTGAGGGCAAAGGAAGATGGTTCCCCACCTGATCTCCGTGCGTTTCCTCAGGAGCTGGGACAGTCCTCTAGCCAGGCAGGAGGCTGAAAGCTGTTGGAGTCCAGGGCAGGCAGCTGGGTGAGCCCTGCCAGCTCCTGCCAGCCTTGTTCGATGCCCTTGCCCATCTGTCTTGTCCCTGCCCCCAGGAGGAGCTGGGGGCAGCAAGACAGGGCTCGGCAGCTTTTTTCATTCTCTGTGCATGTTGTGATGTGTTGGTGTTAGAAGCAGAATAGGAGGAGGTGGGTGGGAGATGTGATAGCCGTGGATGCCCTGGGATGTCCGTTCCCAAGCACAGGCCAATCCTAAGGAGGGGACATTCCCCGCTGACCTGTCCAGGAGGGGAGGAGGAACAGCATTGCTCCAGAGCTGGGAGGGAAGGATCTATGCTGTGCACTCCTGGCAGCGCATCCAGCCCGGAGGAAGGACAAGGCAGCAGGGAGGGAGTGCGTGCCCCTCCGGTGCTGGCCCATGAATCCCGAACCAGCGATCAGCCTGCAGGAGAAACTCGTAGCGGAAGTGGTGGCAGGGTCTCCCTTTGGTAGTTCCCCAAGTCTGGCTTGGAGGAGGGCAGCAGCCTCTGCGAAGGGAGCGAGAGGCCAGCAGGGACAGTCTGTGCTGAGGCTGGGATTCCTGTATCGCTGCCCGGTCCGTCAGGCGTAGGGGTGGCAGCAGCAGGCTGAAATATCAGTGGAAATATCCTTTTCTCCCTCCTTTTATTTGCAGGAAATCTGAAGCATGTTGTTTAGCAGAGAAGGAAGGCTCAGGTTTCCGCAAGAGCATTTTCTRTGGGGAAGACGGTGTGTTTATGTGAGCAGTTGGTGAAATTTGTGGCTGCGGGGGAAATTTGGAAGAAATTACTGTTGGTTGGTTGATTGATTTTTTTCTTKTTAAAGAAGAAAAGCTGCTGCGCATCGTGAGCACTGTGGCTCTCCCCAGGCAGGAGTGTGGGCCCTCCAGCCACAGCCTTCCAGTGCTGGCAGAGCCTCCCTTGCTCCTTTCTCTTTCCTTTTTTAACACCACAGAATTTATTCTCACAGCTGGTTTTAAATGTTTTTTAAGAGAGGGGCTGCTCAGAGCTGTGAACCCTCCCCAGCTGGAGCCCAGCACCGCATTGTTTTCCTGGCAGGAGCACGGCCTCTGAGCTGCCCACCCGGGGAGCGGTGCCAAGGGCCAGCTGAGGCCTGAGGCACGGGCTGTGCCTCTTACCCACAGAAAGGCATGGCCATTGTGTTTTTAACTGGGAATTTTTTTTAAATAAAGTATTTGAAATACTCCTCCAGCCCTTTCCTTTYTTCCTGCGCCCACCCTGCCTTTCCAGTGCTCTTTTCCACAGCACTTCATGCGTTCAGTGGAGGTCCAGCTAGCGCTGGAAAGCAAAGACGTGCAGTTGCATTTGTGACTGTCCCTTCCAGCCCCATCACGTAAGGCATGGGGGTGATGGGTGTGACTGTCCCTTCCAGCCCCATCACCTGCCCCAGGGTGATGGGTGGGCTCCCGAAATCCTGTGCGGAGGGGCCAGACCCCAGGGATGCTCTCAAGAGTGTCGAGGGAAATGCAGGTCAGGGTGGCAGCTCCTGTTCCAGGAGATCTGAGATGAACCTCCAGATGCCCCAGCACTCCATGAGAGCTGCCACTCAGCATCGCAGTGAGGCATCTCAGCAAGGGGACAGGTACACAGATATCTGGGGCAGGTCCCTCCTGGTGCCTCAGGCCTTGGAGCCTGGCCTCTGCTGCCCTTGTTCCCTCCTTCACCTGGCCCATAGAGCTTTTATTTGTGCTGTTTCTTTTTAAAGATGTCCAGTCGCTGTGGGAAAGCGTATTTCCTGTTGCTTTAATTAGATTATGCTGAAATAAATAGCAAGACCAAAGGATTCCCAGCCTGGCCTGGCTTTGTTTTGATCTCTCATTTTTCACTGCCGAGGTAAACAACAGGAAATCCAGCGTGGAGGGAGTTTAGCTGGACGTGGCTCCCATGTCCCTGCGGAGTGACTCCTGACCCCCGCGCTGCTTCCCCCCATGTCCCCCCGGCGCCTGCTGCAGTGGGGTGGGGGAGACCAGCCTTGTGCAGTGACCGCTGGCAGGAGGCTGGTGCTGCCACCGGCACAGCAAAGGCTCTCAGTGCCCAGGGGAGATGTCAGCCCTGGGGATCATTYAGCCAGGAGATAAGTGGGGTATGAGAGAGTAGAGAAGCTGGCCAGCTGCCCCCTCTGACCCACCTTGGCGTCCCACGTGCTGTGTCCCCGCACCAGGCACAGACGGCCCTGCAAGCTGCGGGGCCTGCTTCAGGAACACGACTGGGAAAACAAACAATAGGGAACCCCCCAAGTGTCAAACATTGTGGCACTAAATGGAGTTTAGGTGAGGTGCAGGGAGAGCTGCAGGGGATGGGACTGTAGGGATATGGCACCCTAAACCAGGCATATTGCCCACCCACAGACAGATGGGGAAACCGAGGCACGGGGCAAAGCACCCCCTCCGCCATCTCTGTCCGGATCCCCGAATGTGGAGAGAGAATTGCAACTCAGCTCAGTGCAAAGCAAGAAGAGTGCAAAAGGTGGGACAAAGGGTCTGGGGGTAGCAAAAGGTGGGACAAAGGGTCTGGGAGTACCTCCAGTGCCCCCTCAACAGACCCCCTCACACCCAAATTCCCCTCCAGCCAGCTGAGGGCACCAGCTCACTTCACTCTCACCAGCCCTGGCACCAACTGAACTCCCCTTCTTGCCCCCCACCCTGGATAGGTGTTACAAGTGTGTCCCAGCCTGGACAGGGGGAGGCATGGGGGATCCCCGCCTGGATGGAGAGGACATGGGGGTTCCCACCCAAGAGGTTGGGAGGCAGGTGGCAGAGCACGGTGTCCAGGCTGGACGGGGAAGCGTGGGAGGTACCAGCCTGGATGGGGTGACATGGCGGGTTCCAGCCTGAACGGGTAGGACACGGTGGGACCCGGCCTGGCAGGGGGGTGCACGCGGGTCCGGCTGGGGGCCGGAGGGGCAGGCGGTGCCGGCACCGCCCCCGGGGGCCGTCCCGCCCCGTCCCATCCCATCCCTCCCAGCCCGCCCCGTCCGCCCGCCGGCCCCGCTCCGCTTCGCCTTTCCCCGCGGCCCGGCCGCACCGGGGCCGCTATAAATCCGGCGGCGGCGGCGGCTGCCTGGGCCGTGCGGGGAGCGGAGCCGAGCGGGGCGCGGGGCCGCCCTGGTAAGCGCGGGGGGAGCCGGGGCGCCGCTCCTCGCCCCGCTCCAGCCTCCCCCCTCCAGCCTCCCCCCTCCTCCCGCGGACCCCGCCGGACCCCGTCCGCCCAGGGGCGGGGGCCCCGCTGAGCGCTGCCGTGTCCCCGCAGACCCCGGAGAAGATGAGCTCTCTACGGTTCCCGCCCCGGGGCACGAAGGACCGCGAGGTGGCGGCGACCCTGCACCACCCTTCCGGCACCGGGGCCGGTGAGCTGCCGGCCGCCGCGGGGGGGGCTCCGCCGGACCCCGCCGCCCCCTTGGCGCTGCAGGCGGCTCCGCACCTCCTGGCCAGCATGCACCTCCAGAAGCTCAAGAGCCAGCACCGCGCCGCGGGGGGAGTCCGGCGCCCCCAGGAGCCCGGCTCGCCGCTCGGCTGGGGCTTGGGGACGCAGCCGCGGGGCGCGGGCAGCCGCCTCCTGCCGGCCGCCGGCCCCGGCATCATCGACTCGGACCCGGTGGACGAGGAGGTGCTCAGGGAGCTGGTGCTGGAGCTTGGCCTCGACAGGGCGAACGAACTACCGGAGCTCTGGCTCAGCCACCACGAGTTTGACTTCCCCGCGAACCTGCCGGCCGGCTGCTGAGGCTGGAGGGCGGCTGGGGCGGGGGGCTCCCGCGTCGCCCTGTCCCACCGGGGACCCGCGGTCCGGTGCCGCTGGGCGCGGGGAGCGCCCCCGCTGCCCCACGGGGGGCGAGAGCCGGCGCTGCGGGCGGAGCGGGGGCGCAGGGACCGCTCGGAGCCCCGCCGASGGTGGGACGGGGCCGCCCTCGGGGCTGGAGGAGGGGTGGGGCCGCCTCGCTGGGCCAGGCAGGCCGAGGTCTCAAGCTGCTGTGTAATAAAATCTGGAAGGAGCGTTGTCCCCCCGGCTGTGCCCCTTTCCCTGTCCGGCCTAGCGCTGGGGCTGCGGGGGAGGACAAGGGGGTCCATCTCCGAGGGGAACCCCGTGGGAAGCGGCCCGGGGTGGGAGGAGGATCTGCCCCCCGCAGCTCCCGTGCCTCCTCCCGGCTTTACGGTGGCGCCAGGGGTCCCACCTGCGCGGTGTCYCCATCGTGTCACCCCCGAGGATGTGACCTCTGTCCCGCCCGCGCCCCGCTGCGGGAGCGATGCTGCGGGGACCCGCCGGGGGCCGCTCCACTCGGCTGCCTGGCGGGGCGCGGGGGGCTGGGCCTGCCCCGGGTACCCGAGCTGCCTTCGGGAGCCGGCGATCACGCCCGGAGTCGGGTTCGGGAGGCTGCGTGGGGTCCCAGCTCCACCCGGGAGGGGCCGTGAGCGAGGGGAGGGCCGTGGCCCGGCACGCATGTCCCCCCCGCCTCGGCTCCCGGGGCAGCCGGGGTACCCGGAGTCTCCGAGCCCCTCCCGCCCTGCCCGGAGCGGGGGGGGATGTGCCACCCTCGATACCTTCACACCCTCTCCCAAACCGCAGGGGCACAACGTGGGGGGCTGTCCCATGGCACCGGCGAGGGCCGGGAGGGATCCGGTCACCCTCCCCACGACCCCCACCCGTACCTCCGCGGCACGGACACAGCCGCCTGCTGCCGGGAGCGGGGTGCCCCCGTCGAGGCCGCTTGCAGCGGGGAGGGGACGGGGCACTGCATGTCGCTGGTGGGGGCTGCCCAGACCCGCCCCAGCTCCCGTGAGCAGCACGTCAGCAGGGCGCCGCCGGGAGCGCCGAGCCTGTCCCGCGTGGGGGGTACGCGCACCCCGTCTGCCCTGGCACCGGGCGGCACTGGACCTCCGGGCCGGCAGGGGGCGCTCCGCAGCGCAGCCGCCGCGCCCGCGGATATCCGCGGCGGCCCGGAAGCGGCGGCCTTTTCCTGTCGGAGCGCAGCCATGGTGAGGGCGCGGGGTGGCCGCTCCTCGCCGGCATCCGCTCCCATCCACCGCTCGCCGCGGGCTGCCGCCGCCCTCGCTGCGTTGAGGGGCGTGGGAGGGAGCCCGCCGCCAGGACGAGGGGGGGCGGGAGCCCGGGGGGGCCGGGGAGGGACGGCTGGGGGGGCTGGGCCTGGCGGCGGCCCGTAACGCATCCCGTCCCGTCCCGTAGGCCCGCGGCCCCAAGAAGCACCTGAAGCGCGTCGCTGCGCCCAAGCACTGGATGCTGGACAAGCTGACCGGCGTCTTTGTGAGTGCGGGCCGGGGCCGGGGATGGGGCTGGGGCCGGGGCCGGTCTGCCTGCGGCAGCGGCCTTTCCCGCTGTCTGCGGACCCAGACGGCTTCGCAGTCGCACCAAAGGGGTGCGAGGCACGCTGCTCGGGGGGTGGTGGTGAGCTGGGGCAGTTGGGCAGCTCAGGGAGAAGGGGGTGCTTGCTGTTAGGGAACAACTTTCGTGTTTCTCCCTTTTGCAAGGAATATGGGAGTGGGATATGTGGTTGCTCTCTTTTAACCTGCTGATTGTTGTGTTTTTCCTTCACTGGGTGGGGTGGGTCAGTAGATGGCTTGTACTGTGTTGGGGGCAGGGTTTTGTGAGGCTGACAAGGCTTGAGGGAAAGGCGCTGTGAACACCAAGAAAAGATATCTGCAGTCTATCACTGCTTCCTTAGCAGTTAGGCTCCATGCAACTGTCCTCGGGTGCTGCTGCGAGAGCTGTTCGGGCGGTAGCATTCTTGCCCTGGGGACGGTTGATGCTGTTGTGCTTGAGCACCCAGCAGAAAGCTTCTGTTTGCAGGCACCCCGTCCATCGACAGGCCCTCACAAGCTGAGGGAGTGCCTTCCACTCATCATCTTCCTGCGGAACAGGCTGAAGTATGCCCTGACAGGAGACGAGGTCAAGAAGATCTGCATGCAGAGGTTCATCAAGATAGATGGCAAAGTCCGCACAGACATCACCTACCCTGCGGGCTTCATGGGTGAGCGGGGAGAGCTAGGGCAGGTACCTCAGGCAGCTCTGCTGCACTGCGGGGGGGATGTTTTGTGAGGCTGGCACGACTTGGGGGGAAAGATGCTTTCCCGGTGGAGTTGAAAAAAAGATAAGTATAAGCAGTTGTTATTTAGTTTGGAGTTGTGCACTGCAATGAATACCAAAGCCAGATATCTGTAGGCTATAACTGCCTGCTTGCATATGCGTAAATTGCTGTTCAGATTTCAGCCTTTGGCAGTTTTTGTGCTGTATCACAGTAAAAGATGTGAGCTTGTGGTCAAGAGGAGATACCAATGTTGTCATTCACACCTGAAGCGTTGTTCAGCAGTCCCTAGTTCTTTTTAAATGTGAACTTAGTGCTGAGTTACAGTGTTGGGTAACGTAGCTGATAACAGCTGCTATTTTGTTTCCCTCTCTGAAATCAGATGTCATCAGCATCGAGAAGACAGGCGAACATTTCCGCCTGGTGTACGATACCAAGGGCCGGTTTGCTGTTCACCGCATCACAGCTGAAGAGGCCAAGGTGAGGGACTTCAGCTTGCTGTAAGTGTGGGCCCAGTTGGGTTTGGTTGGGGTGGTGTTTCTCTTTGGCATCTCCTGAGTGGGAGCTGTTGTCTCTCTTCCCTGAGAGCTGAGTCCATGCCACCTTTGAGAAGACCAGGGCCTTCAGGGTTGGGGTCCGAAGCCTTTGGCAGGGGGAAGTTTTCTGGCGACACGAGAGCAACTGCCAGATGGCTGCAGGTGCATTGTCTGGTGCCTGAAATGACAGCTGTTGGCATGGGCTGGGTTACCTTCACATGGACGTGGGGGTGGCTCTGCTGTGGTGTGGTGAGCCTTAGCATAGGACTCCACAAGCTAAGAGTAATCAGAAACATGGTACTGCCTGTGGTGCAGAAGCCTTGAATTCCTTCCCGAGTCTGTTATGGAAGTGTTTACAAAACTGCCTCTGGCCCTCGGTGTTGGGGAGCAACTCCCGCCCATGTTTCCTTAACCCAAGCATGTTGGCGTGCCTCAGCTGCGAGTCTGCGCTCTCCTTTACGTGTCTTTCCTAAGGGCAGGCTGTGCGGGCACGCAGTGATGGTGAGGGGAGAGCTGGCTGTGCTGTAGCCGGCTGTGGTGTGTGTTTAGGGCCTCTCTGCTCCCCCATGGTACGCTTTCACCTCTGGCTACCACTCTGTGTTGACCCATGAGTCCCAAAGTGGCTGTGAAGGAGTTGGGGGTGAAAGGCAGGAGGGAAACCGGGGTCCCCTGGAGGAGGGATGCAGATCTCTCTTGGGTCCCGAAGAAAAGCAGCCTCTGCATCCACTGTGTGACCACGGGCTTCAGGGCAAAATGAGGAAATTGCCCTGGCATTGACTTTCCTGGGAAGATGCAACCAGTGTCTGTGGGGAGGCCGTAGCCTGGGGTGGGCAGCTGTTCCCGAAGCACAGGTGTTTCCGGTGGGGCTGTAGCGTAGCCGCGTGGCAGCCTGATGAGAGGCATTCCTGGGGCAGGGAGCTGGGCCAGTCGCTGCCTGGGCTCCTGTTGCGAGCCCTGGAGTCTCTGGGTGTTTTGCTTGGGTCTGAGACCTGCTGTGGCTGGCGGCTCTCTGGGTGACAAGAGACCCCTGGCCACTTGCTCCCTCATCTGAGCAGTGTTGGGTTTTGTTTGCAGTACAAGCTCTGCAAGGTCAGAAAGATCTTTGTGGGCACCAAAGGAATCCCTCATCTGGTYACCCATGATGCCCGCACCATCCGCTATCCGGACCCCCTCATCAAGGTGAATGATACTGTCCAGATTGACCTGGAGACAGGCAAGATCACAGATTTCATCAAGTTTGACACAGGTGGGTCTAGCATCCCATGTAAAACACTGTACTTTTCTCCACTGTGGAGAGCAGTGTGGAAGTTAAATACAAACGCCAGACATCTTTGCTCTAAAGTAGAGAGGCAGTGGTGGCAGCCTTGGGAAGTGGTTGTTTCTATGGGGCATCTCCACCTGGAGCTGGAGCAGGGATTCCTCCCATGTGCTGGCAGGGGGAGGCATTTGGCGTAGGGAATTGCAGCGATGCTGAGGGGAAGCAGGCACCAGGTAGAAGCAGCGAGCTGGTGGAGAGGTTGGTTGAGCCTGGCTCTCGCGGGGCTGTGAGCGGAAAGCTCTGGGCAGCCTCAGGGAGATTCCTGTGGCTCTTTGCTGTGGGAGAAGGGTTCAGTTGCAGAGCCATGAGCAGTGCCAGGACAAGTGGTACAGGGTCGCCTCCTCGGTGCTGACACAACTGAGAAGGTGGTGGGGAATGTTTGGTACAGGCCTCGGGCCCAGAGAGCTGTTTGGCTCCTCGAGGTGTGCCAGGGTTCCCGTGGGACGCAGGTGTCACCGGGTGCTCCGGTGGCCGCTCTGTGGGCCAGTGCGSCTCTGTCCCTGCCCTTCTCCAGCGGCGCTCCTCAAAGAGCCCRAGCGGAAGGGCTTCGCCACGGCACCTTGTGCCAGCACTTGTCACAGCCATCTTCCTTCACCCCAGGTCACCTGCGCATGGTGACCGGCGGTGCCAACTTGGGCCGTATTGGGGTGATCACCAACCGGGAGAGACACCCTGGGTCATTTGACGTGGTTCACGTGAAGGACGCCAATGGCAATCGCTTTGCCACCAGGCTCTCCAACATCTTCGTTATTGGCAAAGTAAGGTTGYGCGGACACACGGCGGGTGGCTTCTCTCCTGTTGTTGGGGGCTGCTGGCTGAAGCAAAGGGGCTTGGTCGGCGTCTTCTGTAGGCAGCTGCCTTCCCACACAGCGAAGCTCCGGTGCTGGCACC
>JASVER010000253.1:284230-302818 GCA_030449065.1 Oceanodroma leucorhoa | reverse complement strand
GAGGCAGGGGGTGGGTGGGCTGGAGGTGGGGACAGCCCAGGCGTCCTGGGGGGGGGCTTGAGCCCCCCAAGGGTGGCAGCTCGGTGGGAGCCCCCCCCCCCCGGTGCCACCTGCAAGGGGGGGGCTGGAGGGGACCCCCCCCACCCTCCGAAGCATCACCCCATCTCGGTGCCAGCACCCCTGCTCTGCAAAACCCCCTCCCCCTGGGGGGGGGGGACACCCGAAAACCCGGGGTGCCGGGCACCCATGGGTGCTGGCACAGCCGGATCCCGGCGGGCAGGGCCGGGCAGGGCCGGGCAGGCCCCGGCAGCGCTGGGACAGGCGGGGGGGGGTTTTTTTTGGGCAGCGTTTTGTTGCGGGCAGGGTGCGGTGCCACCCCGGGTTTCAGTGTCACCCCACCCTGCTGCGACCGGGGACGCTGGGGAGGGGACCTCGAGGGTCCTTGGCATCACCCCGTGGCTTGGCGGGACCCAGGGGCACCCAGAGGGTCCTGGGGGGGGCGGTTAAAACCACCCATCACCCCTGAAAAAGGTCCCAGGGCTGGAACTGGGGAGGTGATGCCCTGGGTGGGGAAACTGAGGCACGGACGCAGGGATGCAACTTGGGGACCCCCCCAGGCAGGACCCGATCTCCAGGATTTGATGCTAGAGACCACCCTGGGGGTCCACCCCCGGGGACTCGGGGTGGCTGCGGCCCCCCCGGGCTGGGGGGGGGATGCCAGGGCAGGCTGATGCCTGACTCAGCTCGTCTCACGGGTGGAGCCGTGACTCACCGGGACGGACATGCTGGGGCCACATGTGCTGCCCACACGTTTTTCGGGTGTCCCCGGGCTGCGTGGGGTTTGGGGGGGGTGTCCCTGCTCCTTTCAGGGTGTCCCGGGGTCAGGGGAGAGCTGGGAGGGAGGACCCAGATGCCTCTTGGGCTGTGGGGGGAGTGGGGTGATGGGGTTCGGGGGTCCTGAGCCCACGGTGGGGGTGCGTTAGGGGCTCGTGGTGGGTGCTGGAGGGGACAAGGGGACCCTGCCCCGTGGGGGTCCCCTGGGGTGAGGACCCAGGTGTCCGGGGATGGAGCTGACCCACCAGCTTGGGTGCTTTGTGCCCCCCAAACTTTCCTACCAGTGATGGGACCCAAACCCCCATTTCTGCCTCTGTGGGACCCTCCGAGCCCAGCCCCCCCAAATCCACCACCGGGATGGGCTCCTTCACCCCAAAACCCACCTTCCCCCTCTTGGTCCCCACAGCCACAAGCGTTTTGGGGTCCCCTTGGATGTGATGTGACGCTGCAGGGCCGGGGGGGGGGGATGCAAAGCCCCCGAGGAGGGGGCACCCAAAACCTGTGTGCTCGGGCGGGCACCTCCAGGCGTGCGCCCGTCCTCGCACACGCGTGTGCACGGGGCGTCGCACGGGGACCTGCCCCATAGCGGGGGGCTCGTCCCCCCACCGCCGCTGGAGCCGGGGTGCGGTTCGGGGCAGGGGTGCAGCAGCAAGACTGGGCTTGCCGGCGAATTTAACGCCTGTAATTAGCGTCGGGGGCAGGATCCGCCCAAAGCTTACCTCTTCATATTTTCACACGCACACCCCTGCACCCTTCCCCGGGTGCTGCCCTCCCCCCTCGGAGCCCCCAAACCCCGCCTGGCTCTCAGCATCCCCCCCCACGACCCCATCCTTCCCCCCTTGTGACTCCTCATGGGGTGAAGCACCCCCAGACCCAGCACATTTTGGGGAGGGTGTTGCGCTTTTTTTTTTTAATTTTGGGAAAACAGCCCGGGATCAGGCGCGGGGCGTCCCCCGGGTGCTGGCAAACCCCTGGGCAGGGGAAAGCAGGATGAGCTTGGACGGTGGGGAGGGATGGGCTCATTTTTGGGGTGCTGGTTTGGCTTCCCAGCATGTCTCTGCCCTTTAGAGGGTGCTCTGCATTTACYGTCCCCGGCCGGCACACCCCAAGGATTGCAGGATGGCCGGCATGGGATGGACGGATGGATGGACGGACTGATGGATGGACGGATGGATGGATGGATGCCGGGACATCCCATGGGGTGCAGCACCCTCAGTTCCCACCTCCATCACCCCACATCTGCCTTTTCCCCGCCCGGCTCATCCTTGGGGTGACCCCAGCAATTTGGGGAGGGGGTGATGCCGCAGCAAAGCCACTTGCCCTCTGCACCGGGAAGCTGTTGGGTCCAAAATCCCCCCCGATCCCSACTGCGTTAACCCCCCTGCTCCGGCAGCGGCTCCCAAATCCACGCTCAGTCCTCTGCTGAGCCTGGGCTCTAATTTTGCTGCAGGGAGAGATGCTCTCCCATCCATTTTGCCTGTTTTCTTCTCAAAAATGCTCCTTTTCCGATTGCTTCATGTAAGAGATGCCTCATTTCCACCACCCCCCGACGTATGAGATCTGAGGGGACCTTTGCATGGGGGAAAATCCTCTCCATCCTCCTGCCAAATCCGCAGGCATTTGGAGAAACTTTTCCGTTTCCGTGAGGCTCCGAGGCTTCAAACCCGTTTTTCCTCCTCCTTTTTTTTCACTAAAAATGAATGTTCTGGCCCCAAGTGACGCTGTCGGGGTGGGGGAACGGGCTGGGGGAGATGCTCTGCCCTGCAAACGCTCCTCGACCGCCTGAAGCCGTTTAAAGGTGCGATTCCCCACCCTCGGGCCCCATCACAGGTGTGTTCAGCACAGCCCCCACCCCTCTAAATTTGCCCCATTTTAGGGTCCTTGTTTGTCCTGAGTGCGGGCAAAGGATGCTTGGTGCTGGGTTTCCTCCAAAAGTGGGAAGAAACAGAGGGAAAYAGGCGTCCGGCGGGTCTTTATTCCCATGGGATGGGGTTGTACGGCTCTGCGCTGGCCTCGCTTGGGCTGCTGAGACGCCGTGGGACCTCCCTCACCACCCCGGGGGGCACCCCTGCCCCTGCTTGGGTAACCCCCCACCCCGTATCCCTCAGAGCAGGTCCTCGTCTCCCCCGGGGGGAATCCCGCGGGGGCTGCCCCGCTCCCCGCTTCCAGTCTCAAGCGGATGCTCCTCCCGGCTATGTCCGAAACGATCCCTAATATTCATTTCATGGCAGACCCGGCTCTGTTTTTCCCACCGCCGAGCAGGGCCGGGAGGAGCTTGTGCCTGTGGTGGGGAAAGATGCTCGGTCGACTTCCCGGCAGCATCCCGCGCCGAGCACGATGGCAGGGGCCACCGGCGGAGGTGACGCCCGACGGAGGRTGCCCATGCCGCATCCGGCACAACCATTTAATGGCATCACCGTAATAAGAAGAATTATTGCTGTCGTTAATGTCACTTACGGAGGGCCGCAGACTCCCAGGAGAAGGGGTTGCCTGTAAGCTATGTGTTAGCAGCATCATTKATTGCAAAGAGGCTCCCGAGCGAGTGCCCGCGGCTCTTTGCTCTCTGCGATTGCAGCTCTGACAGGAGCGGGGGTGCCGCCCGTCTTCTGCAACACGCCGCTTTGATCTCCCTCGGGACCCACCTTGTTATTTCTGCGTGTGTGATTCCCAGCTCACGTCCCAGCCCTGCAATTTGCCTGGTTGGTAATTGCCGGTTGAGCAGCCGGGAATCTCCTGCTCCTTCACTGTTCCGACAAAGCGGGGTTTTCTCGGTTGAACGCGGTCCCGGCGCAGCTTTGGGATAAAAGCGGGTACATTTGGGCTCTCTGGTTTCGCTCTGCTTTCCCCTGGTCGAGGCTACGGGTGCTGCAGCTTGGCTGCTGCCCGTGCTCTGAGCCCGTGTTAGCGGTCCCCTCTCCCGTGGGGGTACAGGGGATACCCGTGGGTATGGATATCTTGGGTATCCAGCTCTGGGCTTGATGCAGGGGGTTCTCCAGAGCCTTTTTTAACCCCACAATGAGGACACATCCCCTCTTCCCACCCCTCTTTGCTGGGAGAGGAGCCGGCCTGTGGGTGCAGCCGCTGATGCACCATCAAAGAGCTCTGCGGGACTCACCTGCCCGCCCCAGTTTAATTTCTTTCTTTCTTTCCTCTGCTTTGCATGCGAGACCTGGCCCGTGGGGAGAACAAGCAGCGAGAYCGGAGAGCCCAGCGTCAGCCTGTGGCGAGGGGCTGCGCTCGCTGCCGTGGGCTTCGATGCTTTGAGAAGCTTCCCCGGCTCCGAAAGACTCCCAGTATAAACTGGTGTTGCAGCCGAGGGACTGTGCTGCTTCCAGCATCGTGATCCCTACCATCCTAAGATGAGATGCTGAGCGCTGTCAGCTCCCGGTAGGATAAATCCCAGTTTCTGCCCAGGCACGGTGTCCGGTGCAGGAAAGGGTCGCATCCTGCCACGGCTCATCTCCTGCTAAGGTGCACGGAGCGTGCCCGCTCCCCCGTTGAGCCCGGAGACCCCCGTGTCCCCACGCAGGTATGGCCAGCAGGTGAGGGATGACCCACGGCAGACCAACCAGCTGCCCCGGTGCCAGCGGGGACCGAGCCCGGGGGTCCCTGTCCCACGGCTGCCACCCCACYGCGCCGGGGACCTGCCGCAGATGCTCAGGCTGCGCCTCTGCGGAGGCGCGTGTGCCCAACCCCCCCCCGCCGTGGCCTTGCGGAGCCCCGAGCGAGTCTCGGAAGCTCATTAAAGAAATGCAGCGGTAGGTGTTAGTGGAGCTGCAAAACCTCTCGGGATCAGGTTTCACCTCTGGGCTAGGGTTAGGACGCAAAGAAGTGGGTTATTTATATCTTTCCACGGGAAGAGCCTATTTTCTCTTTCCAGCATCTCATTCAAGCCTGGCCTAGCAAAGCTCGTAGGCGTGCGTGTAAGTCTGGGGGTTTRTCCGCTGTTCTTAGGGAGAGGAGAAACCCGTGGAAGGCGGACGTGTGTGTGGGCATTGCTGGAGAGCAATGGGGATCAACGACGGATGAGCTCTTGGACGTGTTCGGTGGGGTGTCCGGGTCCTTAGTGATGGAGCCACGTGGATTTAAACCCAGCAGTAACCTGATGTTGAGATTTTAGCTGGATTTCTGGTGTAGGAAAGGAGCTTGAGCTACGAGCTGGTCTTTAAGAGGAGGACTCATGTCTCCTGCGTTTGGGAACATCTAATCTCTGCTGCACGCTACGTCAGCTTTGCTACCGTCACAGCTCTTGCGAGGAGAGAGGAGTTGCTGGAATTTGACCTCTCCTCCCAGCCTGCCATGGGGGAGGCAAGAGGGGAGGTGCCGGCAATTAAAGTGGGGCCGGGTTGTCCTGTGGGCTCCCCACCCCATGGCTTTGGGAGGCAGGTCACCTCCATGGCRTGCCTCCTTCTCCGGGATGCTCATCCCAAGACTTTGCCGTTGCCACCGGGTCACTCCATCCTGGTGCTGGGTGGGTGATGGTGGCCAACGTTGGGAGCTTTGCTCCCGGTGCGTTAACCATTCCGGCAAGCGTTGGAGCATCCGAGATGCCCAACCTTGGGATGCAGGATGGCTTTGGGAGGGAGCCCCAGCATCCCAGCGAGGTTTTCCCACCCCGCCGTGGTGGGGCAGGACTTCATGGGCGTTAGCAGGGCGCTTCGCTGGCCCAACAGCCGGCTTCTTGGGCAAGCGCCTCGGCCGGCGGTGAGCCAGGAGCCGTGCCAGGAGCCGGCGGCGGAGCCACCCTGGGAACTCCCGGCAGCTACGCTCTCCGCCTGGGCTCAAACAGGTTCATTCGGTTTCTCGGCAGATCTGCCGGTTGCGTAAGGTCAGGGAGATGCAGCCGCCGCCGCCTCCTTTCCCCCGTCGAAAGCCGGGTTCAAGCCGCTTCCCTCCTCGCCCCCACCACGTCCCCACCGGGAGCTGGAAAATCGGGGATCCCGATGCCCCGGGGTGGGAGAGGGTTTCCAGGTGGGACCGGGGCGTGCAGGATTCTTGTTGCCGAAGGGGAGCGTGAGTTTCCCCGTTCCCTGCAATGCAAATCCCCTTGGGCTGAAAATCCTGCAGTTCAACGAATGCCTGACGAGGTTCAGGAGGAAAAATCCTGCAGAGATGCACCCGGACCCAGATTTGCATGTTTGCAGAAAAAAAAAAAAGCTAGGGGTGAATAGGCACGGAGCTGAAACTGGTTCCGCAAACCTCTCCCACGAGCGTCTCCAATAAAAGGGATAATTATAGAGTTGGCTTTTATTGTCACGGCTTCAGCTGCAGCTTGTGGTTTGGGGGGAAGTTTTATGGCTTTTTTTTTTTTTTTTTAACGGCGGGATAAATGGGGATCCTCAGTTGGAAGGCATCTTCAGACACCTCTGCTCATTAAAATATAAATTAAAAGCGGTTAAGCAATTAAGTCGTATTTTTTTTTTAAACAATGCGAGCTCGCTAATGGGTTAGCAYGGGAGCAGCTCTGCCAAGTGCCACGTGCTGTGGAGGGGGCTCGYGGCTGGAGACCCTGCGAGGACAATCAGGAAATATCCCGGCAATGCCTGGAAGGCTTCCAGCCTGGGAGGGATCGGGACCTGCCGTGCGGACGCGGGGCAGAGCTCCTCAGGCTGGTAACGGCGTCTCGACCCCGTTGAGGTACGGCGATGGGTGTGCAACACGGAAATATCAAGATACTTTGGTCTCTGCAAACCCTTCCGTGTCCCTCCAGGCTCAATACGCCAGTCAGAGTGATCTAAAATGACTTTAAAATCTTCTTAAAAGTGTTTCTAGGTCGCCTTTACTGACATAAAATTAGTTTTATAACCCTGACAAGGACTAATGCTCTCTGGTTGTGAAACAGTTTTGGACAACCCAAGTCAAACCTTCTCTGAGCAGGAGGTTGAACCGGAGTGCATCTGAGGGTGTGATTGGGAAACCACATTTTTGTTGGATTTCAGTGAACCAAGCACCTGCCATCAGGCTCAAAATGAGTGATTTAGCTAAAACAAGGGTCTCCCTCGAGGGTGTAATACGTCAAGGAATTTGTAGTGCTTTGTCATTGCCATAAGAGGCTCAGAAAGGCCCGCGTTGAGTTGACAGTTGCAGCTAAGGGAATTTGATTTGGAGTTGTCCTTCCAACACCAACAATAGCTTTGTTTTTCTTAGCTCTCGAGGGAGTGTTTTGGGGCAGGTCATGGTGGTGGCAAAGAGAGGAGGGCATCCTTCCAAGCCCTAAAACAATGAATAGAATAAAAAAAAAAAAGACATCTCCACTCCCCTGACACCCGGCCAACTCCTTGAGCACATAAAAAGGGGCACCCAGCCACTGCACCCACAGGACTCACCTCCTCTTGCCTCCGAACCTCCTCCTGTGCACCGCACCGCTCGGCTCTTCTCTCTTCACGGGTTGACTGTTGGGGACCCGTCACYATGTCTCGACAGTCCTGTGGTCTCGGCAAGGGATTCAGCTCCAGCTCCGCTTGCTTCGGAGGGAGGAACAAGGTCACGTTCAGCTCCGTGTCCCGTGGAGGGTGCAGGGGACCTGGCAATGCTGGTGGCTTCAGCAGCAGGAGCCTTTATTGCTTGGGAGGGAGTAAAAGTACCTCTCTGGGAGGATTCAGTGGAGGTGGTGGTGTCTGCAGAAGTTTTGGGGCTGGTGGCCAAGGAGGCTTTGGCTATGGCTATGGTGCTGGGGCAGGATTTGGTGGTGGCTATAGTGGTGGGGCTGGAGGCGGCTTTGGTGGAGGCCTTGGTGGTGGTTTTGGTGGAGGCCTCGGTGGTGGTTTTGGTGGCTTTGGTGGAGTATTTGATGGCGGGATGGGAGGTCAAGGCTTTCCCCCTTGCCCACCGGGCGGCATCAGGGAAGTGACCATCAACCAGAGCCTGCTGGCCCCACTCAACCTTGAAATCGACCCTGAGATCCAGAAGGTGCGAACAAAAGAGCGGGAGGAGTTGAAGACGCTCAATGACAAATTCGCTTCCTTCATTGACAAGGTGAGAGTGGCTTCAACCCAGGGCTGGGAGGTGGAGGCCTGAGCTCACAACAGCTCGTGTTGGTTGCAATTACTGGGACATACCCATCCCATAATACCCAGAGAGCCAGGCGTTGTCCGGACCGCCCCAAAGAATCCCTGCAGACAGAGGGATGGTGGCTGGAGAAGTGGCTTTTCCAAGGTTATGGAGAAACCCAGGAACAGGATCCTTGGGTGGTGGGGTGCTAAGCCCATGTAGCTACATGCAGAGTGTCCTCAGAGGAGTCTCTGCTGATGGACTCTCTTCATCCACGGGCTGAAGGACTTCGGGTGTTTTGGCCTATTTTTAAGGAGAAGATGCCAATGCTGTGAAGTTCACTGTGTTTCTCCTGTTTAGAGACTGAGATTGGAGGGGGGAGGTGACCCACCTTTGCCCACTCATCCTAGAGCTGTGGTCCCACCCGTGCAGTGGGACCCTGGAGTTATTGCTCGCTGGAGATGAGAACAGGCAGGAAGGTTTCATTAAATGGGAAAAAATTATGGAAAACATGGGAAAAAAATAAATAAAAAGATGCTTTTGGGAATAGTCTGACTCTTTTTCTACCCACCCCTGCAAACATTTAGGTCCGGTTCCTAGAGCAGCAGAACCGAGTCCTGGAGACCAAGTGGAAACTCCTGCAGGAGCAGGGTGGCACCGGGACGGGTGGCAGGAACCTCGACCCCTATTTTGAAACCTACATCAGCGGGCTGAGGAAGCAGCTGGACTCCCTCTCAAGTGAGAAGCATCAGCTGGAGTCAGAGCTGAAGAGCTTCCAAGATATGGTAGAAGACTTCAAGACCAAGTAYGTTGTTCTCGGTGTAGTCGTGGTTGGGCTGCCCGGTGATGAAAAAATAGAGATAAAAACTTACTTTGAACAGTCAGAAAATGGAAAGAATCATAAGAATTGGCAATATTTCACTTGTTTCAATGATTAGAAAATGTAAAAGGTTTGGGGGAAGTTTTCATCAACTGAGTTTTGACAATAGGCGGTGATTTTTCAAGGTATTTCTCAATATATATTGTTGTCTGAGTTATGCTTCTCACTAAAGCAGGATCCTCTACTGTTTGTCTTCCTCACTTAAGAATCCGTGACATTATGATTTAATGAACTAATTAGATCAGTTGCTAAATCATACTATAATTTCCTCACGGATTTCCTCATGGATTCCTTCCCATACTAACCTTCATGATTTGAAGCTTAGACCTTTCTTTGGATCATGTGGGGTAAAAAAAAAAAAAAAAAAAGACTCTTTTCCTGCTATTATTTATTAGATTCATTTGTCCAGTCAGAAAAGCAAGAAAAAAGCCTGGAGAAATGCTTCCACTGAAGGAGTTACAAAAAATGGTGGGCAAGCAAGTCTGGGAGTCATCAGAATCGACCAGATCCCTTGCTCTACTGAGGYTGCAGGTTGAAAATTGACTTTGTTTTGGAGATCACCTCCACCACGCAATGCTCTGCAGCAGTTACCTGCCCCAACGAGCAGTTGGAAATGGCCCATGTTGAGGACCTGAAGGTCCTTGGGTTTTGTAGAAGGAGTTAGAGTGGCCACAGCCACCAGGACTTGGTTTAGGCAGAGATAGGATTCCTCTTTGCAGGCTTTCTTCAGCAAGGCATTGGAGATGGCAGGAGCCAGGACTCATCTAGAAAGGCTTGTCCATAAATCTTGCTCACGGCAGGTCTATTTTTGCTGCGTTCATTAGTCTGAGGCCAACAACGTGTAGTTGCCAGCAGCAGCCAGCGCCAAAATAAGCAGACAGATTCAATCTCCCTCGTTATAATCAACAGGTACGAAGAGGAAATAAACAAAAGGACAGCTGCGGAGAACGATTTTGTGCTCCTAAAAAAGGTAAAGTACTTTTTTTTTTTTTTTTACCACAAAGACGCATCTTGGTTCAGAGGATGTCTTGCTTCCATCGGCACTGATTCGTCAGCATCAGAGACAAGCCAGGACCCCTAGATGGATGTGCCATAGCGAAATGGAGCACCAAAGGGCTCACACTTAAACGTTAGATAAAACGGTGTGCGTCAGGCGGAAGGTTTTCACTTCCCATTTCTCCTGCAGGATGTGGATGCAGTCTATATGACCAAGGTGGAACTTCAGGCAAAATTCGATTCTCTGACAGATGAGATTAACTTCCTGAAKTATCTTTATGAAGTCGTAAGTGGTCCAGCTGCTCTCTGGAGGGGGTTGCTGGGATGGAGAAGGGTTATGACACTGTAAGGAAATTATGGCAGGGCTAAAGCCAGATCTGGTGTGAATTACAGGAGCTGTCCCAGATGCAGAAGACCGTTTCCGACACCTCTGTGGTTCTCTCCATGGACAATAACCGAAACCTRGACCTGGACAGCATCATTGCAGAGGTCAAAGCCCAATACGAGGAGATTGCCAACAGGAGCCGAGTGGAGGCTGAGTCCTGGTACCGATGCAAGGTGAGTGCTCCACACCTTGCTTGCGGTCACCGATGGCTGAGGAGGTGGAAGAGYTACTGGTGGTAGCTCAGACCATGCTGAGACCTGGGATGTTGCTGGTACTGATCTGGCTGGACTGGAGGTAGCGTATGCATGCTCACCTTGGCTTGCAGGGGGTGGTATGGAGACCTGTTGTGAGGAGTCACTCACGGTGGACCTAACATGCTCCTCTCGCTTCTGCCTACCAGTACGAAGAGCTGCAGGCTACCGCAGGCAAACACGGAGACAGCCTTAAGGACACAAAGGCCGAGATCTCTGAGATCAACCGTGTGATCCAGAGGATAAGAGCTGAGATCGAGAGTGTGAAGAAACAGGTAGGGGCTGCATTTTTTGAGAAATGGGTGTGAACTCTTGGTAATGCCCTTCAGAGCTTCCCTAAAAGCAAATAGTCTGGTAACAGTCACTGTAAGCGGGAGGAAACCTGCTCTATTTGTGAATAGCTGAGCCCAAGTGATCTGGGATCATGGCTTCATCTCCGACCATCTGCCCCTGCCCCGCTCATCACATCCACGTCTTGCCCTCCAGTGTGAAACTCTGCAGAGCTCCATCGCGGATGCTGAGGAACGCGGGGAGGTGGCCCTCAAGGATGCCAGGACCAAACTGACTGAGCTGGAGTCAGCCCTGCAGAAAGCCAAGGCAGACMTGGCCCGGCAGCTCCGCGACTACCAGGAGCTGATGAACGTCAAGCTGGCCCTGGACGTTGAGATTGCGACCTACAGGAAGCTSCTGGAAGGAGAGGAGTGCAGGTGGGTGGGGATACAGCAAGAGCTTGATCGCATCCTGCTAAATCAATGGGAAGAACGTGGCACATCACATCTCCTCTATTTRAAATATTAATGGTGTTGCCATTAGCCGTGGACTACAGTCCTATAGCTGCTGTTATTTATGCCCGTGGTCTGAGGGACCGAGCCTGGCTCCATGGAGCTCGACCAGTCCAGATGCTCTGGCTGGAGCTGATGCTCCGTCTCTTTTCCTTGCAGGATGTCTGGAGAGTGTCAGAGCACCGTGAGCATCTGTAAGTACCATTCCCATGGAAGCATACTGGGCTGGGATTGATGCTCCCAAACTCTATGGTGGCATCAGAGGTAACCTCGTGTCTTCTGTTCCTCTCTGCAGCTGTGGTGGGAGGCGGCAGCAGCTCTATGGGAGGTGGATACGGCAGCGGACCGTGCCTTGGAGGAGGAGGAGGAATCGGATTTGGTGCTGGAAGTGGGAGAGGCAGCTGTAACACAGGCGGTCCTGGCTTCTGCTACAGCTTAGGAGGGGGCGGATTTGGCTCCGGGGGAGGATTTGGTGCTGGGGGGGGATTTGGCTCCGGAGGGGCAGGATTATTCTCTATGGGCGGAGGGTCTAACTCAGTGGTGGTGGGGTCTGGCACCATCCTGAAGAAGAACACCAGCTCTGTGTCTGTCAACCAGAGGGTCTAGGAAAGCGAGCTATCTCACCCCTCCCCGGCACCCAAAGGAGAAAGGAAGCAAATTTCATGATGACCACCCCCCCTCTTCATTGCCAAGGTGATGGCCATCTAGTACCACCACCGTCCTTCAGAAACTGCACGGAAAAGTAAAATACAGCTATATTCACCAACTAATGACTGAGATTCTCAGCAGTGTTTGAGACCGGCTCGCTTCCCCAGTGCTTCCCCTCGAGACTCTGCAAAGCTGCTGGTCATCAGGGTGCTGGGACTCATTTGGAAGCAGGACCTGCCCGTCCACTGGAAAGCCCCAAACACGGCTGGGATAAGGCCATAAAGCAGCGTGGTCCAAGCGAAAGGCGTCCTACCGGCGACGGGTAGCGGGGACTGGTCCATGGGCTGCTCAGAGAACCCGTGTCCCGTGAAGCCCGCGGAAAGGCTTGGCTCCTTTGGAGATCTTGTGCTGGATCTAGATGTGGTGCAATTTTAATCGGTGCTACTCATCAGCCAGGGCTCGAACTCCAAAACAAGAATTTCTTAATGGTGACTAGTCCCAGCTAAAGACATTTCTTACCCCGCTGCAGTTTGTTTTTTTTTCTAAGCAAGACA
Source organism: Oceanodroma leucorhoa (assembly GCA_030449065.1). NCBI lineage: Eukaryota > Metazoa > Chordata > Aves > Procellariiformes > Oceanodroma > Oceanodroma leucorhoa. The sequence continues at coordinate 290,498 of JASVER010000253.1, read as the reverse complement.
CTGGCAGTTTCACCCATGTTCTTTAGAAGCTGTTGTAAAATGTTTAGTTTTGCTCAGGGTTTTACCTTTCCATTGTGATCATGGGAACACTTGTGCTTGTTTGCTTAAGCCTTTCTCCTTGGCATGTGACATACCCTAATAAACACTAGAAGCAGTAAGCTTGTGTGGTTTTCTCTCTGACCAAAGAGTTTCGTGTTGTAACAAGACTTCTCTTTTGCTGAGATCTGAAAGTGTAACCTGACTTTCTCCTGCCCTTTGAAGTTTGCATTTAAAGGAACCAAAGCGAACATGTAGCCTGGTCTTCCATCCTTCTCACCCCTCTCCCACCCCCAAACTCTCCAAAAATTTGGATAGTTTGTAAGTTTGGCAGGAGGGTGGAGGAGGTCTTGCAGGGTGAGGTGGTGGGGGTGGCAAAATTGCTGGGGTGGCAAAATTGCTGGGTCAGGCTCAGTGTGATGGTCTGCTCCGGCTGAGTCTGTGAAACACACGGGGTTTCCTTGGATTACATCTGTGGGAATGAGCCGATTCCTGGTGGTATGGCAGGAGAGAAGGAGGCAGCTGGGTTGAACCTGGATGCTCTTCTCSTCTGTCCTTCTGCTGGGTCTCCTGGGGTGACAGAGGCTGTTGGCCCTGTTAGACCAGAGCAGACTTTCGCACTCAGTTGACGTTAGGAGACCGTTCCCTTCCCCTTTCTCTTCCTAAGCCCTTTCCTTGCTCGTGTTGGCCTACCTGGGATATTCCCTAGCTGGTCCACCTCTGACTGACCACTGCCTCCAAGCACACCACTGGCCTCCACCCGTGCTTCCCTGTCCTCCAAGGTGGTCCCAGTGCTGTGGTGCCCACAGCTGGTGCTGTCATGGCAAAGACATTGCACCGTCCTAAGTGCTTTTGGAGCATCCTGTAAGGGACGGTGTGGAAGAGGGAAGGGTGATCGTCACCCCTCCAGCTAATTCAGAGCTAATTCCTCAGTATCCGTGATGTTGGAGCCAGTCCTGCAGCTTTTACTGTTGTCTGGTCTGGCCAGGGATCCATGGGTTGCTTTTAAGGTGTCTCCAAAAAGTGACTGAGACCATGGGAAGAGCAAGATCTCAACCCCCTGTCAAGCCCTACCTCYCCACACAAAAGTAGAATATTTTTGATGACCTGTAAATTTAGAGCCAAAAACTCCTGGTGTGGTTTGACCTCTTGCTCAGGAGACCTTGAATCACGTCCCTGGTCAACCGCAGACTCGCTCTGCGATCTGGATGAGTCATTTCATTTATCCCATGCTCCGTTCCCTGTTTGTAAATGCTCGAGACATAAACGTACCAGCCACTCTGGAATGTCACAACGCTGCCAGCAAAGGCATGTAACTACTTGGACGGGGATATGGTTTGGGCAATGGTTAAATATTCTAGTGAGTTGAAAAGGGACCTGAGATGGCGTTGAATGAAAAAGACACCTACTTCCCTCAGAGTCACCCCAATCGAGCTGCCTCTGCGTAAACTTGCCTCCAGCAAATGACTCCTGACATCAGGGCAGCGTGATGAAGAGACAAAAGGCTTCTAGATGTGTACAAATGCTGTAGCTAAAACAAACAGACACCAAAAAGCCCTTGCCTTTTGTTCCTATGATTGCACCAGCAATTAGGGGAAAATTCTCCTGGGCTGGACCGAGATGTGACATAATTTCTGCCTTTTATTGGAGGAGCAAAAACATTTTGCTTGGCCTCAAATAAGTTTCATTTAATTTCGTCATGATTTCCCCTCGTCTTAAAAGTCTTTTCTAAAGCACAGTGAAAACACTTAGATGTCCAGTGTTTTATGGAAAGTGTAGGAATTAAATGCTTTGCTTTGCTTTTTTTCCCAGAAATTTTCCCTTTCTGTGGTTGAAGACTTTTCCTAAGTTCAGTGCAYGTCGACTGACAGCGTAGCTGCTGAAATGAGCCTTTTCCTCCAAGTATTTAAGGCTTGAGCAGCTTTTCCCATATTCCTGACCATTTATTTTCATGGAATCACAGAATCATAGAATAGTTTGGGTTGGAAGGGACCTTTAAAGGTAATTTTCCTTCGTTAGGGCTTTGGGATGTTGTTTGGGATCCCCGCGGTCTAAAGCTGCCTATTGCGTTTGAACTGGGTGATGATGTCGATATCCAAATCCCGGTTTGATTTCCTAAACTTGGCCGGAGCCGCGGCCGTGACTCAACGAGCGCGTTATCTAAACACGGGCGCTCATGACTCGAGCGTTSTGCTGACTTAAGGCATCTCCTCCCGGCACGGCTGGGAACGTGAAAACTTTCTGATCGCGTCGTCCTGCCCACAGGAAAAAAAAAAAAMAAAAAACCACCCAAAATACCCCGTAACCACGTATTTGGTAACGCAGATGGAGGCAAGGGAAGGCATTGTTAAACGCGTGTGCGTCTGTGCATGCGCGTATACGTGATTGTATCTATAGTAGCTATAAACCCACGGCACCCTCCTGAACCTTGCCGTGCGGCGGGCGGTGGTGGAATGTATTTGACTGATAAATCAGAAGCCGAGCTGCCAGGTCTTGCCTGTGATTTGCCTCTCCTCTAGACGGGAAGGGCTGCTGAGAGATGGCTCTTGCCTTCTGGCCCTGAGAGGGGATCAGATGTTTGCCGGGACTTTTGGCTCATGGTTGCAGTGATGTTTGAGGTTGTGCTTCAAAACCTCCCAGGACGGGCAGGCGTTTGTCCCAGCTGTGGCATTTAGGAGACAAAGTCTTGCTGAAGACCCACAAGCCATATGGGACCTCCTCAGCCCACATATTTATTGTCTATAAACCATGCTCTTCAACCACCAAAACCCCCGTCCTCCCCACCCCTTCTGTCTCACAGTGACGTGTTGTTATTATATATTTTTTTTTTTAGCCATATCTATCCCCTGATCCGCTTCCCCGCTTGCTCACGAATCCACGCTGGTGCTGGGGAGGGAGGTGGGACGAGCAGGCTGTGTAGGAATTGTGTTTTTCCCTGGAAATGCCAGTTTAACTGCACATTGCGCCACGGTCCGGGTCCCTAGGCGCTTTTGAAAACAGGTGTCTGGGCAATATTTTTAGAGGTATTTAAACATCCGAAGATATCGACAGTTGCTAGTGTGGATTTTCAAGAAGCACTTAATTGCTCGTGTCCTGTGGGAATTTCTGAGAACCTTGTTAGACAGATACCAGCACAGTTAGGTGCCTTAATAGTCATAAAGATTTCTGGACTTCAAAATTTCACAGAATCATAGAATCACAGACTGGTTTGGGTTGGAAGGGACCTTTAAAGGTCATCTAGTCCAACCCCCTGCCATGGGCAGGGACATTTCAACTAGATCAGGTTGCTCAGAGCCCCATCCAACCTCACCTTGAGTGTTCCCAGGGATGGGGCATCTACCACCTCTCCGGGCAACCTGGGCCAGGGTTTCACCACCCTCACCTTCTTAGGTAGCTTTAAAAATACCACTCTCTGATTCTTCTGCTGTTGGGGATAGTTGAAAACTAATAAAAAAATGAATTTCTCAGTAAAATGTTTAAAAACGAGACAGTAATTGTTATTTGATAAGCAGGCTTCTGCAAGACAAARGGATGAATGGACGATGGGTCATAGTCGTCTCATTGCAAGTTTAACTCATAAGCTAGTCCTTTCTCAGCGCGGCGTCAAAACCGGAGTGTTCTGGTAGGCTCCTACCCTTCTAAAACCTGGCGACTGCTTTCAAATAAGCTTACAAAGGATACCTGCCCGTGTTCTCGAAGGAGGGCTCAACATGGTTTATGAGTGTGTCTGTCTGCCAAAAATATATTTGCATATAAATACCGAAGTAAGCCAGGCAGCTGAAAAACATGCATTTCCTCAAGTGAAAGTTATTGTGCCCTCTGTTCTCCTCATTTCTATGTGTCTCTACAAACGAGTTGAGCTCTCTAGCATCCTCTGCCTAGCTAATTGCATTTAAATAGTTACAGGGTTTATTATGTGGGCAGCATGACTTTGCATGCCTCCTTCTCTCTGTCTGCCCTCAGAGCTGTCTGTCCATCTGTCCGCATTTCCCACCGTAGCAGCTGAGCTCCTGATGTCTCCTCTGGCTCTTCTCATGGTCCTGAAGCCTTCAGAAAATTCTAAAAGGATTTCCCATCTGTGATATTTGTGGCATTTCTCTACTGGTGCTGAGACTATCTTGGCACGAAGACTCCAGAACTCACTTTCAGCAGGAGTTTGGTCAAACAATAAACGAATTTCCAGCACCAACCATTGCTCCGGTACCTCGTTTCTGGTAAGGTTTTATTTATCAAAAAGACGCAGAGCCTCATCAAAATGCAATTTGCTGAGCCCTGGCTCTAGATTGAGAAACTACTTCTCAAAGCCAAAGGCAATTTTCCATGTAAAAAGAAGACTAAGGGTGTAACATAGGTGTGTTTTGGGAATTGTGAAAGCCATGCTACAACTTGGCATGAAGTACAGCGCTTGCCTGCCATGGGGCTTTGGAGTGAAAGATCAAAATAAAGATAAACATAAGCAGGGAAACAACCACAATGGATGAAAGGTAAAAAAAAAAAGAGTAGTATATCCTAGGGAGACTGTTACTATACCACAAAAGAATAAGACTTCTTAGTCATTGAGTGCTACCTTTTGGTAGACACAGTTGTATCTTTTTTAATTTTCTCCTGCATTATAGGGTGTGTTTCTGGGTAGGGTCAATGTTTGGCAAATTGAAGATGAAAATCTGTAAACCACGCCACGCTGATGAAGACAGTAACTGTCTCCTCCTTCACGCCCATGCAAACCCAGCCCACCTCCAGAAGCGGATAAAAGAGAGCATCTACTGCCCTCGAGTCAGAGGGACTTACTTCCCTTCTCTTTGCACTCATCTCCTCGCAGCACAACTCCATCGATCTTTCTTATCTTCTCGATTTTTGACTCTGCTTGGAAGAAACAGCCATGTCTCGGCAGTCTGTCTGCAGAAGCTTTGGAGGCGGGAGTAGAAGGGGCTACAGCTCTTGCTCTGCCATCGGTGGTGGCTTTGGAGGAGGTGGTGGCAGAAGCAGGAGCAGCTACAGCTCGTTCTCTATGTCCAGGGGATTTGGAGGTGGCGGACGTTGTGGAGGGTTTACCAGCAAGAGTCTCCATAACATGGGTGGCAGTGGAAGGATTTCCATGGGTGGATGTTATGGTGGTGGAGGATACGGAGGCAGAATGGGTGGCTTTGGTGGAGGCTACGGAGGAGGACTAGGCAGCTTTGGCGGAGGAATGGGTGGTGGAGGAATGGGTGGCTTTGGAGGAATGGGTGGTGGTGGAGGAATGGGTGGCTTTGGTGGAGGAATGGGTGGTTATGGTGGAGGAATGGGTGGTGGAGGAATGGGTGGTGGAGGAATGGGTGGCTTTGGCGGCCCAGGCTTTGGCATGTCAGGCTTTGGTGGCCCCTGTAGAGGTGGCCCTGGAATCCAGCCAGTGCAGGTTGACTCAACCCTCCTACAGCCAGTCCATGTTGAGATTGATCCCCAGATCCAGCAAGTCAAAAACCAGGAGAAGGAACAGATCAAGACTCTTAACAACCAATTTGCCTGCTTCATTGACAAGGTGAGAGGGTGGGATTGTGCCTAATTAAGGGTCAAAATAGGGAGGAACTCTCAAGTTCTGCAGAAATGTTGTCCTTTTTGAGCTAAATATCAGCAGGCTGAGAAGCTTGAGCAGAGTCTTTTTATTAAGTACTGCTAGGGAAGAGATGAGAATCTCTCTTCCATAGAAGATCAAAGCTATGTCTTCAGGGCTTTAATCCAGCCTGTTGCACCAGGCTCAACTAATAGGTTATTCTTGCAAGCAGGCTCAGCGCCTCCAAACATCTCCAGGTTTCAGGCACAGATTTTCCCTTCTGTACCATTCTCTTTCCAAATATCCTCCCATTTAAGTATTCACTAATATAATTTTTTTCTCTTTGTTTGGCTTTTAAATCTGGACTAGGAATCTAAGATTTGTACAGTACCTGCAAAGGGTATGTTGTTGGAGCTGGTGCTACATTTCAAAGCTCCTTTCACTTGAATATGACTTAGAAATTTCCTCCTTTTCCCGATCTTGCAGTTTAGGCGACAACAGAAATAATAAWAAAAAAAAAGTTAACCGGTTCTGTCATCATCATGCAAAGGACAATCTTTTTACGTGATGAAAGAGTGCCTTGGCTGCTGCTGTTGTTCCGCGTGTGATGGTGGATACTCCATGTGTTGGCTTTCAGGTCCGCTTCCTGGAGCAACAGAACAAGGTCCTCTCCACCAAGTGGGAGCTCCTCCAACAGCAAGG
>JASVER010000253.1:251259-273488 GCA_030449065.1 Oceanodroma leucorhoa | reverse complement strand
TTTTGGAGGAGATGGATGTTCCCGTTTATTTCCCATCCAGTTTGTGCCCTGAGGGCTGCTCCAGGGGAGGATGTGCAGAAGGCAACTGAGAAACTACTTTTCTTTTTCTCAGAACCATCAGCTGCAGTCAGCTATTGCTGAGGCTGAGGAGCGGGGTGAGATGGCCCTCAAGGATGCCAGGAGGAAACTGGAAGAGCTGGAATGTGCCCTGAGCAAAGACAAGGAGGAGCTGGCTCGCTTGTTGAAGGAGTACCAGGAGCTGCTGAACATCAAGATTGCACTGGATGTTGAGATTGCCATGTACAGAAAGCTGCTGGAGGGAGAGGAGAACAGGTGAGACCTGCTGTCAGGTTGGCCTGACCAAGGTACTGTCTCTCCTTGGGATAGACTGAGGTTTAATCTTCTCTCACAACCCATTTAATGTTGGAATCTGATTTACTTTCGTTTTTTCCCCCAAGTTTTTAAGCCCATAATAGAAACGAGGTCCCCACAGGGAATATTTCTCAGTGKCTTTGATTGATGTTAAACGGAGCAGGAAATAAAAGGAGTACTTGGGAAATTGCATGGAGCTTAATTGCTTTCTATTGTATTAGGTTTACAACTTGTGTTCCTTTCCCTACACAGGCTCTGTGGAGATAACCCGTCCAACGTAAATGTCTGTAAGTATCTGTGCATCGTCTTCTCTGCAGAATGGCTTTTACCCTGGGTTCCATGAGGTTTCCCAGGCTGTCACTTGATGTACTGTGAGCCTGCCCTTCTCTTGCAGCTGTGGTAGGCAGAACCACCATCGCTGGAGGCAGAGCTGGTGGCTTTGGAGCCGGCAGTGGCATGGGAGGAGGAGTATGTGCGGTCGGAGGAGGAAGCATCAWTGGAGGCAGTTGTGGCATGGGAGGAGGAATACTCAGCGGTGGCTTCTCTTCTGGAAGTGGAAGAATGTGCAGCTCTGGAGGTGGCAACTTCATCACAGGGGGTGGATCCTCCTCTGTGAGGAGATGTGTCACAACCACAACGGTCAAATCTTCAGGTGTAAAATACTGAGCCCTGACCTCAGTCCCTCCAAGGAAAGAAGCATCTTTTCCTTTCTCCAGCCAGCAGCACAGCCCCTTCCATTCTCAACCAGTATCCAGCAAAGAAATGAACTGTTTCCCTTATAGCTCGCAACCTCCTTCAGTCATCCTGCCCAAGGGGAGACTTGCAGCGAGACGCCATCCCGTTGGCAGGGGCTGGCTCCTCTCTGAGCTCTACTAGTCTGCAGGGATGAAAGATCTCCCTTGTGGGTACCAGGGACTGCAGAGCTCATCCGAGCATCTTTTGCTGCGCTTCTTGCTGCTACCCCTGGCTGCTGCCCTGGCTGAGGAGGAGCATGTATAAAACTGCTCTTTCCTTTCACTTTTTAAGGTCTCTTTTTCAATGGCCGTGTTTCCCTTGCGACTTCCGCGTGTCCTGCATGTTACCCACATGCTTGTTTCAGCTATATCAGGAATTCATGTAAGCAGAAGAAATGTGATAATGTCTCATAGTCAGATTTAGGAGTGAGAAACAGGTCTCTGGAGATGTCCACCCTCCCTCGGTGGAGTCATTTGGCAGCTTTAATATTTTTATAGATTCCTTTCCCTCTTCTCCTTCACTCCTGACGTATGTATGGCCTTATCGCAAACCTTCTGTTGCGTGAACCCTACTGCATGGTTGCTTTCTACCAGCACCCCTTTCCTCCAAGTTCTCTCATTACCAATAAACTGCAGACAGATGAAAAGATATCTTTGTGTTGTCTTATCACTTAACGGTCCCCAGGGGAGGGAAAACACGCTTTGTTGTCCGCCGTAAGGAACGTCAATGCCCAAGGTGCTCTGTCCTATGGTGCAAATCACTGAGCGCCATGAACTGCCCAGCTGAGGTGAGGAGGACGAAGGTGGCCCTTCTTTCTCCTCTTYGGAGGTGCCATCTTGCTCCTCCACAGTAGACTCCCCATCTCTCTGCRGGGTGGGAGAGCCATGGCTGCGAGGAGTGTGGCACAGGAAGGGAACATGCGATGTCAACCTGGTGGCCATGAGGTGGGGGGGTTGTGCTCATCCCAAGCGTAGCAGGATGAAGTGTCGGTTGATGGGTACATCAGGAGCGAGGGTACATCAGCCCTCAGTTGATGGGTACATCAGGAGCGAGGCAGGCAGGGCCGCCAGCGGGGACACTGTGGTTGGGATGTGGCAACGAATGGCAGCAGTTGGTCTGTGGTGATCTGGATGTGATGGTTTGAACATGGTGGTCTGAACAGGGCAGTTGTGGCATTTGGACTGGGTGGTTTGAACAGGGCTATTGGGATGTGGCGGTTTGAACATGACAGTTGGGATGTGGCAGTTGGACTGGGGTGGTTTGACCACTGCCGTTGGGCTGAGGCAGTTTGAACATGGCCATCGGGACGTGGCAGTTAGCACCAGTCCTCGGCACAGCTGTCATCCCAAGAGGACACGCAGCCAACCCATCACCACCACGCAGCGGCTCAGTCCTGATGGTGCCTGGAGCTCCCACCCAGGCGCCCTGGAGGCCTCAATGGGGGAGGACAGGTCTGCAGTGGGTGGTTAATGCACCGATGAAGAGTGGTTGTCCTCCACCCTTGGCTGGCACAAGGGCAAGCAGCACCATCTGTCTGACGAGCAGGGCTCTTACACGGGCACCGGCACCTCATACGTGAGCGGTGGGAAGGCCTGAAGACGCTATGTGGACACAAATTACTCATGAAAAAAAGCAGTGTGAAAGTATGAGACACAGCCTCGAACCTGCTATTATAACTCCAGATTGCCCAGCCGGGTTAGTCATTAGCCCTCTCTAAATAACACCCCATTGCAACCAAATTAATTTGATTAATGCTTGGCTGGATTCTTCTCCAGCAYTGGGAGGAGCGAGAGCTGGACCAGTTGGTGAATCAACCCTGACTGTACTGCAGTGTGCGCATTATCCTGGTGCAGTCTTGGCGTTTGTCAGAGAAATGTGTGGAAATGGAGGAGATCTGTATTGCGGAGKCCTTGCCATCTAAATGAACAAAACAAATGAGGAAGAAATGATAGTTCTTATTTGAACGAGTGTTACTTTCATGCCGCTTTTCTTATTTTCCCCCAAGTATTCTTTCAGTTGACACACCTGACTTCTTAATCTGATGTTTATACCGGGCTATAATATGCTTTATTCTCTTGTTTGAATAAACAATGACATTTCTGATTCTAAAATCTACAGGTTGGGATGGGAGAGATCAAGAAGTCATCTCCTACTTCCTCATCCCAGTGAAGAGTCCAAGGACAGGTATAGACCAAGATGGTGCAAAGCCCTAGAGCATTCCTGGGGACTTCCTTGGCAGGATGGCAGAGAGGGTGAAGATCTCCAGTGTGTTGAAACTCAGGAAGCCRAAGATGCAGGCTTCATCCTGCCGAAAACCACAGGCTTTTTAAAAGTTCCCTGAGTTTTTCCTGGCGAGGGGCCAGGCTATAACACAGAGGTGCCGCAGATTATCTTTCCCATCTGCTGTGCTCATGAAAAAGGGAGTAATGCTAATTGCTCAAGTACCTCATGCTTGAATGAAAGATCGTAACAGCCCAGTGACTGGGCTCCCCTTCCTTTGCTCCATGGGGCACTGTGCTAGCTGCTASCTCTAGCGTAAAAGTAGGTCCATATTTGCAGCAACGGGGCCTGTTTTGCTCAAAACGAGAGAATTTACTTGTGAAACAGCCTCAGTGTGATCAAGCAATGATAACTCTTCAATACTTTTTGGTAGAGCTGCTGCCATGTTGGACATAGAGGATAAAAAATACAGAACAAATATATTTTTTGTTGGTTTGTAAGTTCTGGCTTTCTACAGAGAAGGACACGTGATGTGTGTGCTAATACAAAATCTKCCCCCAGGAGTCTCCTGTGGGCTCTGCTTAGGTGCTCACAAGAACCCGCCTGCATTTTCAGATCATTTTTGGCTTGCAAAGATTGGAATTCAAACTGAGATGGCAAATGCCTTACTCCTAGCKTTTACCACTGAGTCTCCATCACTCAGTCCGAGTAACGTGGGGTTGTGAGGTACAGTCTGGCATTGCCGGCCTCTCCAGTCAACAACTGGTTTAGTGCAAGACCATTGGTGGCTAGATGCCCTGCGGCTCAGAGGACAGTTAGGTCCGAGCTGGTGGGACTCAGAGCACTCTTCCTGCCACCAAGCATTGTTGAGGTGGAACAGAAAGGAGATCTCACCCTCAACAACGCCAAAAGCAAACTGGATGAACTCTGCAGAGCCCTCAGTGGAGCCGAAGAGGAGCTTGGCCACGCMCTGAAGGACTATCAGGACTTGTTGAGTGTGAAGATAGCCTTGGACATTGAGATTGCCAYGGGCAGGAAGCTGCTGGAAGGAGAGGAGAGCAGGTAGATGTCTATCATGTAACCTGGTTCAGAGCGTGAATGGTGCAATATTCTTTGCATTAGAACATGGAAAGGAATATMATAGATGCAATATTTTATGAGCTTATTAGGGAATGAATCCAGGTGGCATTACATTGGTTGTAATTAGAGCTGTAATGAATTTTTAATTGTCACTAATCAGCTGTATTATGGGAGGGCCTCAGATGCTACCAAGATTGCTTCCCTTGGGTTGGTCACTGTGCAAATATGGAGGAGACTCACCCACTTTGTAGTCGTATTGGATATGACAGTGAACAGCTGGTGAGCAGGAAACATTTGCTTTTATGGTGGCACTGCTTCGTTGAAAGGATGGGAACATTGTCTCCTGAGAGGTAATCTGCCTCTGCATCCTTGGTACCGTATTTACGTGGCACATACCTCCTGAGCAGCTGGAGTCCTTCATGGTCCTGAAGGATGAGGTGTTCGGGGCAATGGAGCTGAGGTGMAGAGGTTATAGGAGGTTAAACGCAGAAATCAGCATCCTTTGGTCCCTCACCTACACTTCAAACAGCAACAGCAACACCCCCAGCTCACTTGCCTCCAGCTCGACCTAAGTTCAAAACTAGCTGAAATACTCACTAGAAAACCTGCTGACTTTCTCAAGAGAGACTGAAATCACCATATCATGAAAGCAGCAACAACCACCAAATATCTGGGCTTGGAAGGAGTTTTAAAACCCAACGGTCAAAGACCTAGAATCTTCTGTAAGCAAACACATTGACAAACGTACCTAAAGCTATGTAGCTACCAAAGAAATTCAGCTAAGGAGCAAAGTGGAGCTCTTCTGTTTGCTTTTTCAAGCTGTGCTCCTGTTCTTTTCTTCTAGATGCTAAAACACCTCCTTCCTGGCCTCTTCGGGTCCTGGCTGCTCTTGCCTTGGATTCATCACGAGTGAAACTGGTTCTGTTATCAGTCTCCAGAGATGTCTTATGCCAGCAGGGTGCATCTTGCTGACTGGCTTACTGGGATCCAAAGAAGCCCGTGTCCTAGAGCATCATCTAGGGCTTTGCAGGAGAATTTGGGCCCTTCATCTAAGTTAATATTCACCTCAACTTTGATTGTAGAGATCGTGCCAACAGCCAAGYGCCTTTCATCCCAGTCTTTTCTTCCTTTTTGATGTCAGCCCGGTTCCTCTGTGAGGGTGCTCAATGAGCTGCAAGCAAATCACACGCTGCTCCTGTGKTACGTGTCTCTGAACAAAATATCTGCTCCCACGTAGCCGCGTGACCTGGATTGGTGCTGCCAGTGGATGTGGTGTACCTCCAGCTCCCTCCTGGCCCCATTTCATCAAGTGCTCTCTCAGCTAAAGCTGGGATAGGTAGAGCAAGATTTGCAGAACTTATGGCAACCACATCGTCTGTGTCTGGTGCTGACAGCAAACCTTCCTCCTCTTCTTCCTCACACCCGCTCTGGCTTGGATGCTGGTGCTTCTCTGCCCTTCATCTTGCTTCCACACTCACTAGCTCTGCCCTGAGAGTAGGCTGATATTCCTTTAGGTTTACACTCATGACCCCACAATCCATATTTTCTGATCAGCTCTATTGCTGGTGCCCACCAGGCCTAGCTGAAAGTCTACATGACACGGCATGGCACGGCATGGCACGGCACGGCATGACACGGCATGGCATGGCACGGCATGGCACGGCATGACACGGCATGGCACGGCATGGCATGGCACGGCATGACACGGCATGGCACGGCAACATCCACCCTTAACTAGAAGTATGGGTTGAAGCAAGTCTACATCTCCCATAGCCTGGGGACCAGGGCTTGCTGGGCAGACCTGATGAAGATAGGGTAGACGTGGCCACAAAATGCCACYAGAGGGCTTGCAGCCCGTGCAAGGGGCACTGCCCGGTTCTCACACACACCTGAACCTGCTTTTGTCCTCCAGGTCGATGACAAAATGACATTCCCATAAATTATCGGTCAGGCTGAGATGGGAATTTCAGGTTGTGTAGAAAACCACTACCTAAAGGAAGGACCGGCTCCATTCTTAGTGCAGTCATCGCTCACAAGTGACAGAAAGATGAAAGGACAAGTGGTGTGTTGCATTTGCCAATGCCCGTGTTTGTGGCAGACCTGTCTGAGCTGCAGGTCCTCTGCCTTGCCTCATCTTTACAGGGTTTGATACAGGGCCACAATCAACTAAAACAGGAACTGGYCCTTCTCTCAGACTTGGACAGCCACTTCATGCTGGTCCTCGAGGTCCACAGACCAGCCTCCCTTCCTCCTCCCCCACAAAACCACTCTCTGAAGTCCCTAGAATAAGTTCTTTAATTTATTTTGTGCCTCCACAGGTGTTTGAAGTCTGCTGGAGTAAAGGCTGGGCTGGCAGCCAAGGAACAAAGCTCCTCAGCTGGCTTGCATTGCTTGCTTTTCACCTCTCCGACCAAGCCCAGTTCCTTGCAGACATATAAAGAGGAAATACACTGCTCCTCTGTGAGAAGGTCTGTTTTTGTGCCACAGACTTGTCCATTTGAAGTAAAGCAGCTGAACAAGAACAAGGGTAGCTCTGGTACTGTCATACTGCTTGAAGCCTTTTGGGCTGAGAAAGAAATGGCTTCTGTGGCTTTGCAGTAGAAGTCTCTCCAGAAATGGTGGGAACAGGTTGGAAGTTCTCAGCTGGGAGGGCACTTTGGTGCTGAGTGCTCCTGAAGTGGTGCGGCAAATCTCTTTGGTGAAAACAGGTTGTTGGAAAAAGATATGCTGGTTCCCCTCCATCCCATCYGCTGGCATCCAAGAAGTCACCCTGAACCAAGACTTCCTGGCACCTCTCYGTCTATATGTTGACCCTGAGGTCTGGAAGGTGCAAATGCTGGAGAAGGAGCGAATCAAGATCCTCAATGAAACATTGCCTCCTTCGTTGACAAGGCAGGAGTTGTAATTTTTTCACTGTTATGTTTGTAAAGACTTCTGGTGGGATAGGGCTTTTAGGGGTAGGTAGACAGGTCCCTTTTCTGGAATATTAGGTAGGCAAATTGGGCCTTGGATGGGGGAGTTTATCTCGTGCTTGGATGTGACAGGCTGCGATGGCTGAGGTTACTCACCCGAGGCTACCACAGAACTGGTAAATGCARTGGGACACTTCAGGCTCTGGCCATCCTTTGGCCACGCTGAGGGCTCAGTGGTTATTTTTACACCAAGGTGTGCAGCAAACTGCTGCTCTGGGTGGTTTTTAAAGCACAGATGGTGCCAAGCACCACTAGAGGGCTCAGAAAATACTTTTAAATGCATAAAAGAAAGATCTAAATTACTCTTTACYGTAGTGTTAGCAATCTCCCTGCAAGTTACAGAGCCAGCACGCCTGTGGCTCCAAAGGGTTTTTGGTGACAATGTGTGAATGGTTTTGTTTGTACAGCACCTCCCACAGACGATTGATGGCCCCAACTGAGGTTCCCAGTGACAATRAATAACTGTATTTAAAACTTTTCTGTGCTGCTGGCTGCTTCTGGCATGGGAAGAATTGAAAGCAGAATTCCCAAATTGATTTGGGAAAGGCTGTGACCTTCGGAGTCTTAGGGTTACTTCTAGCAGCCTGCAACTGGCTTGGCTCTTCCCAGCGGTGGCATGCCGTTGCCAGCCGTTCCGGTGTGCAAATCTGCCTCTGTCCCTGCGGACTGGCATTCCTCTGCCTTGGTGAGCGAAATGCAGCTGCAGGCCAGGGTGGAAATGGCTGATGGATGAGATCATTCCCGAGATGCTAACACTTCGGTTCCAGCCCTCTTGGGCCATGCAGCAATGCTGATAATTTCCTGCTAACAGGGACAAGAGTTGCAGCATGTCCCCTAACAGAGCTGGGTGCTCAGCAGATTYTTATTCTTCTTCCCCAAACCAGAGGTTGAATGTGGACCTGGGAGAATTTCCTTTGCTAAAGGACAACTTTGAGTGGCAGCTCAGCGCGGGTTCCTCTTGAAGTGCCAGGACTACCCATGGTCACCATTTGAAGTGCCTTATCCCTGTACCACAGCACGAGCTGCAKTATCTGGAGGTTTTGAATGATCAAACTGGCCTTCATAGATCTTATGATACTCTCCCACCTAAGACAAACCATACTTGCCTTAYGAAACTTGCCCTCCCTGGGCCCATTGCACCGCCAGCTCGAAGGTGCACGTCAGGAAGCCATGCCCAACCTACCGTGCAAAACCTGCTGGCCCAGACCCAAACACTGCTCCGCGGCTGTGCTCCAAAAGTGATCAGACCCTGTTCTGGCATGTGGCGAGAGCGAGGCGGCTGCCAGTCTCGACTTCTGTGGAAAAAGCTGAATTAAGGGCTTGGCYGGCAAATTTCGTTGTGCAGTTGCTGCTGTGAACTGGAGCTTTTAACTGGGAGATGCCATGAGATGGGAACTCATTAATTTGCCACCAGGTCCTGAGTTTTGGACACTGTATGGCCTTGGGGTCTGGTTAAAGAAGCGTGGGTGTGGGACTGGGACAAAGTTAGCATGATGGGACGGATCTCCCAAGGATAGTACCATTTATGATGGTCTAAAGTGCTCCTGAAAGTAAGGTATGCCATGATGCCAAAGGTCCCTTGAGAGGATGAATGCTGGGGAATCTTGTACCTTTGTGTCAAAGTCAGTTGCTGGTCCCTGTCACATCCACCACCAGTCAGACCATCGCAAACCCAGCAGAGACTGGTGGAACGTGCCTTGTCTGAAACTGTGGACATGCACAATATACCTGGCAGAGCCCCTCTGACGGAAGAGTCCTCTTGGCTAAGAAATGCCACCCTTTAAAACACTGCTGGCATCGTCTGTAAGGTGGTGTTAAAAGAAACCTTGACTAACTTTGCTATTACATGGGGAAAGAAAGATACCTTCAAGGATGGATTCTCTGGAGAGGGAAGCGCCTTCTGGAGGTGGTGGTCTCTCTTCATCAGCTTTGCAAAGAACGTAAATGGCTAGATTAGCCACAATACTTACCTTYAGAGTTGGGCATCACATGATGCCTACACTAGGTTACTTTTCTTCAGACCTTTCCCTTGCTGGGCAGGAGGTCTAGTCTGAGAATAGTCAAAGTTCTGGTGCTTTTTGTGTTGCTTTACCTTTTCTCCACCTGTTTTGTTGTCCTGTGGACGCTGTTATTGATGCTGCAGAGCTAATGATAGCAATTGAGGTTCCAATAACTCAAAAGAGTGATTTACTCTATTGATCACGAAGTCTGACCTTGATTGGACTAATTATCAGCTCTGAGCCAATTGGGAGGCCATCGCCGGTGATGCGTAAGTGTGATTGGGTGTGGTGAACTTCCCAGATGTAATGACACTCTGCCCAGAGAAGGCAGCATTGGGACCCACTTCTTTTGTAGGCTGGTAATCACATTGTTTACTGGATTCTGAACATCTGCCAGAATGACTTCCAGCTGTTTCAACTTCCTGTGGGAAGGGATGTTATTAAARTTGTTCTCAGTCACAAACAGTGTCTTTTGATGCTCGCCGTACCCCTCTTAGCATGCTCTCTACCTCTACTCTCTGACCAAGTGAAGCGGTCCCCGAGGTCCCACACCCTTAGAGGGGCCATTCCTGTGAGCACTGATTGCTGGTGTCAATTACTGAAGTTCCAGCAACTTCCTTTACTTATTCCAACCGTAGATCCTGATCAAGAAGATGCCCTGACATTTTTCCTCTATTTATATCACGGATGCCGCATACATTGACTATTTTTCTGCTGGGAAGCAGCGGCACATAGAAAAAAGTCATGTTTTCTCATGACACCTGGTGCATTTAACCTAGAGTTCAACCCAGTTTCCTCTTCATCCTAATTTTTTTTTTTTTTTCTCTGCAGGCCGTATCTCTCCTCCTCCTGAAACCCTTTGGAGATTTCATCTCTGCCTTGCTCCAGCACCACACGCCCCAGCTCAAGGGCATCAGCTGCAGGTTTGCTGTGTGTGGAGGAACCAGGACTTGCTCAGCCTTTAAGAGATCTCAGGGATCAGAGAGCATGATATTTTGCATTAGGTTAGCCAATAAAGTAAAAAAAGTAATAAGCTTCTACTTCACCCACTCACTGCAGTGTTAACAGTAACAGCAATAGAAAAATTACTTCACATCATATTAAATTGATACTTTCACATTCTTGTAGGGAAAATAAGAGATTAACAGATATCATAATTATGATTAGTATTTTCTAAATAGATAATTTAATATYATAGGTGGTTACAAGTAAGTTATTGACTTGTTTACCTTCCTGTTATCCCAGAATAATTAGCCATTTATTAAAATAGCCATTAGTCATTTGTTAACGGGATTGCAAGGTAAAGTAGTATTTTGTTTTGTATTAGAAGAATACTTGCTGGTCCAGACCTGAGACTAAAATCAAGCCTTAACACAGCCCACCTCTCTCCCTATCCAAAGTGTCTCAAGCAGGCAAAAAAAAGATGGGAAGTGACTTACCCCTAGAAGTAGGGGACCTACCCCACACCAGGTAGAATTCATCCTGCCTAACTCTGGCTTTCTCAAAGTCAAAGGTCTAATCTAAAGCCATGACGCAGGCTCCCTGCACAGTCAAGGAGAGAGGTTCATAGCTCCAGTGGCAGCTCTCCTTGCTCCTTGTAGGCTTTCCACCACTTCCCACGCCGTGTCTCCTTGGCTTGCCTTGCTGTCATTGTACTTATGAACGGAGCACTTGGTTCCAACCTCTTACAGGTTGGTCTCTGCTGCCCCTGACCTCTTGTTCTCCACCTTATTCTACTTGTTGTCCTTCTTCTACTCAAGAAATCACTCTCATGCAAGCAGAGATGCACTGTGGCTTCTTACAATCTGAAATGCTGTGGTCCACCGGTCGCTTCCTTACGTCCGTATTATGCAGCTCCTGATGGAAAAGCCAATGACAGGTACTGTGCCAAGTTCCTCCTTATCTATCCATTGAGCTCACGTTGTTTGGAGTGGCCAGCTCTGCCCCCTCACCTTCCATCCTAGCCTCCACCCTGGCTCTGTGCAATTTGACCACAACATTTCCACAAAATGCTTCTATTTACCAAAGACAAAAGAACATTTTCCCCCAGAAAACATCCCCACCAGCTGAACTCAGTACCCGCTTATATGAGTCTATGCAGGACAAAGCCCTCCCATCTTAGGGGCTTCCCAGACCTCCTCRAATTATAGTTTCCTTCTCAGGAACTTCACTGTTTTACTATGAAGGGCTGACAACTTATCTAATTCTGAACATGCCCTGATACAGGGCGCTTCTTCTGTGGTCTAATGGCAACTTTCAGTCTCACCCAGATGTAGGTCTGGGTAAGGGAAACTCCATCKGATCTCTGTGTACCACAGATCACATATGTGGGATCATATTCCTGCTCCCACTTTGAAGCGTCTTTATAATTAGTACAATATATTCTTGCAGGCAAGGTGCTCTTCAGGCTGGGGAACCTCAGAATTAAACCTTTGGTAGAATACTAGCATTTCACTGTTTTTCTGCCATTGCAAGGTTTTTGACACTCCTTCTTTTTGTTCTCTCCTCAGAATCTCTTACTGCCTTCACTGGCCAGACAAAAAGGTTATCGTTAGTTCCTATGAGGGAAGGTGGGAGAAAATGAAAGTCTGTGGGATGAAAGGCATTTTTATTAGTGTGTCTGTGTGATCTCAGTCCCATTTTCTAAGTGACTTAGGGCCCTACTTATGCAAGTATTTAGGCAACTAGTGATCAAGATCTACCGTTTCAACCCTATGCGTGCATGTCTATCTACTTTTTCTGGACAGTTATTAAATCTAAGTACCGTATTTATTAATGTACTACTGTACTACACTGCTGTGTGTCTACTGTACTGGTGTGCAGTAGTKATTAGTAATAAGTACATTACTGTACTTATTTATCTACCCTCTGCTCTGCCAATGTGGCTTGTAAAGATCACCGGTTTATGTTCYGCAGGGATGAAAAGTAGCTAGATCTTTCTTCTGAGACATCTGCAGGATTTTAGTCACTTAGGCTATTTTGAGCTGATTAAAATGGTCCTGCAAGAATGTAGAGGCATTTCCTTGAGCATTAGCGTAAGTACTGGAATTTATTATTCCCATTTATTATTTGGGTTGAGTGGAGGTGGACAGAGACGGATGCGGGTTGTGGAGGCTGGCAGGTTCCTACATCAGTTGTGCTCAAAGAGTTAAGCTTGGGTCTGTTTGTGAATTGTCTTTATGGTTTGAAAATGTTAATGCTTGGCGCAGCCTCTGTTGACATGGGTTTGATGGAGGATGGCTCAGCTCGCATTTCTTTCACCACCTGAAAGTCAGGAGTTGAGTGAGCTCTCCAGGTTCCCTTATGGACCATAGAGGGAAACGAGACCATCCAGAAAGGCACGCTCATGTCACCTGTCTCAGGAGCTTCTCTAGATGGGAGGAAGATCATCAGCTGCCTCATGGACTGTTCTGGATGGGAGGAATAACACATGGACGTTCTGTGCTTGCTCCAACAGCTATACAAGAAGCCCAGGCAGTCAACTTTACATGAATAACTTTTGGGATGCAATTTAAGTTTATCTTATAAATCCCCAACAACAAAAAGCCAGGYTGACCATGTGGCTATTTGAATAGCCCCTGAAGACTTCCATGCCCTGGTAGATTCTGTGACAATCCCATGGTAAGGATGTTGGTTGAACCTGTGGTCTTTTTGGTCCATGCATGTTGGGAACTGTTTTGCTGTCTCTTTTAAAGGATCAGAGCAGAAGCTACCCAGACACATCCAAGAGCAATGCCATCTCATTGCAGGGAAGAGGAAGGTATCACAGGAAACTCCCCCTTCATCCGCAGGATGTAGGAACATTTCTCTGGATGCATCGCTCTTTCTGGAGCCAGCTCAACGGGTTCAGGTGTGGCTTGGTCTGTTGTGCCAAGGCTGAGCTGCTGCCAGCAACTGTCACAACAGCAGCCTACGCGCCATGCTCTGGATTACGTGGCATGTGGGGTAGGATGGCTGCTCTTCTCRTGCAGGGTTTGCAGGAGGCCTTCTCAAGCAGGACATGGCTGCCTCGGAGATTAATGCAGTGGTTCTGTACGAACTGCCACCTGGTTTGCTTCATGCAATGAGTTGATGTATGTATTTAGGGCAATGATTTTGGATAGACATCTATCTAACCGTTGTTCCACATGGAGCTGGCTTGTTTGGTCTGTGGGTGTTCCCTCCCCTAGGTCATAACACTTCCTTCCAAGATCCATATGGATGTTCTAAAGTATTGCCTGATGCAGCGTGCATTAGAATGAGCCACTCTCAAAATGGAAAGAGGAGGGATGAAGATGAATTGCACCCAAAGTAGTCAAACACAAAGTCAACAGACAGGTGAACAAGAGTAATCCTTTAGAAACTCTTGTGCATGTTGCTGAGGAATTGTTAGTTAARGCAAGCAAAATGTTTTAGCTCAGACCTCACAAGGAAAATCATGGGTCACGTCCACTAAGTCTCACCTCCTCCTGACGTGAAGTCATATATCGTCCTCCTAATCTTTACCTGCGCCTAATAATGGCTCCAAGGTCACACAGGAGCTCCAGTATCAGCATTGTTCAGACACAGCTTGTCCTACAGAATTTTGCAGAGAGTGGATACAGTTCTGAAAGCATCTTTCAGCTTGACTRAAATATGGGATTGAAGGAGGACAGTTTACATTGGTTGCTCTTGAGATGCACCTAGAAACTACTGAGCCCAACTAAAACAGAATAGGAAAGATTTTTGTGTAATATCCTAATTGGATATTGCCAATATCCTTTGGCAAACCTTACCCAGATGTGTTGAAATGGGTCTGTTTCCAGATTTCCCCCCACTCACTTTTAAAATCATGGTCATTACACACTTYTTTTGTTCACCGTAATTATTCTTTCCAGCAGGACACAGAATTCTCACTCCAAGTCAGATTTTTATATAGGTATATAAAAAGGGGGAGTTCAGTGGTAAATTTGGTTGAAATTCTCAGTAGAATGTAGGTTACTAGTAAAGTTTAATTACAAAAAAGTAGCACAAATGGCAGGTCCAGGCTACCAGTTGGCCATTCCTGGTGTAAGGCTAGAAGAGACCAGGTTTGGTAGGGAAAAGCAGTACTTCTCACCTGATTGTCTGGAAAACACTGTGTCTACTTCTGGGAAAAGCCCTTCATCTGGTCGCCGAGTGTCCAAAATCTCGTCCACCTCAAGATATTTCAGCTGGTCTAATAACAGCTGGTCTGATAACCTCTCCCTACAAACCGYTCATTTAGGGGATTTACGAGGCACTTTCCAAATGGAGCCAGAGCAAGGATTACAAAGCCCTGACCCCATAACCTCTGTATAACTGAAGGGTTCACGGTGTGGCTTTATCCAGCGCCTTTGGAAGGAAGAGCATCCCATTCAGGTGAAGCCCAGCTCCTCCTAATGTTGTGCAGGGGACAAAGGGGAGGTGCCATGTGGAAACTGTTCCACCAGTGCTTTTGGGGACAGTGTACCAGATCCCAGTTGTCGTCTTGAGATATTAGTCGAGGCTGAACTCTCAGTGGCGTTGTCAGCAGCAGGACTTGGCTCCCAAATGCTTTTTGACGAGTCCATGGCCACTGAGTCTTGCACTCGAGTGTGCGCAGACTGGAAACATGGAGTCTTGCCCAGGGGTGAGGAGAGGAAAGAGGGATGGATCAGGCAGATGCTCAGTGGGAGAATGTGGGTAGAAAAGCTTGGAGTCCAGATCTGTATTTGAYATTTCAGCTACACAGAAGCTGGGCCTTTAAAAAAAAGCACCCCTCAAACAGGCAGTTTTAGTTCATGGTCTAACTATGCCCACATGGAAGAGYAGGAGCAACCATAGCAGAAGGGCCAAGAGTCCTAGTCTATGGAAGTGATGGGTCATCTGTTCCCTAAGGTGACCTCATCTTAATCTTTAATAGTTAAAAGATTGGTTTAATTGATTAAAGTTTCTCAGAGCTTTCTTTTTTCCATTTAAAACTCTATATCCATTTATTTGAAGCTAAAATTGACACAGAGAGATTCCATTTTTTTCTGATTTCCAGACACTATTTCAGCTTTATGAACCAAAGGCAGATTTTTTTTTTTTAATGCCATTAGCGAGAAGACCAGATCGCAACACCTKCCCTCTCCCTGCAGAAGCAATACTTACTCATGGGTGGATATTCTGGGAATGAGAGAAAAGGGAGAATGGGAAGCTAAGGGAGCTGTAGTCTTCGCTTTCTGTAGTAGGTAGTCGTGGTGATGCGGTGAAGCAAGGTGAGCCACCCCCAAGTCAATATGAGGACAATATCAAGGCCTTCTGTCTCATGAAATGCCAAAAGAGGTGGGGAAATTTGAGAGAGAACAAACCATGGTAATGTGCATGGATAACTGTGCGGACTGTAATTAATGATGGAGGGCAGGCTAATGAGATAAAGAGATCTCATCTGGGCAAAGCTCATGAGTCAAGCAGGATTTGGGGAATTTCACAATTCCTCCATTGGTGTGTGGTGTTTACTCTGACCTCTCTTCAGCCAGCCATTAATTGCTGCCTGATGAACCAAACCCAATAACAACATTAACAGACCTGCTAATTACCACGGAATGGAGACTAACTCCTCCAGAACRTATAAAGGAGAACTTCCGTCACCCCCACCAGAGAGGCTGAGGATCCTTCACTCTCATTTCTCCTCCTGTTTTACGACCTTCCCCATCTCCTCTCTTGTCTTCTCTTAACGCTCTGAAAGCGACGCTATGAGCCATCATTTCTCCAGATTTGGGGATGGGACTTTCAGTTCTTCTTCTGCTCACAGTGGCACACTGGGTGGTGGGAGAAGTCCATCTACCGTAAGCCACTGGGAAGACAATAGAGGAGAAGAAAGATACAGTGGTTATGGGTATGGTTATGGCAGCAGGAGTCTCCACAACCTTGGTGGGTTTAGGAATTTTTCTACTGGTGGAGGCTACGGAGGAGAAGGAAGAGGATATGGGAGGTGTCTGGGATTTGGTGGTAGGAGACATCTTGATAGGGGCTTTGGCAGAAGAGGATATTTTGTGGGAGCTTTTCAAGGTGGTGAAGCAGGGCTTGGTAGCATGCATGGAAGAAGTTCAGGCAGGGAGGTGCTGGGAGGAGGCCTTGGTAGAAGTGCCTTTGGTGAACAAGGGGCTGGGCAGGGTTTTGGGCAGGCTGGTGTTAGAGGCATCGAGGAGGTCCATGTCAATACCAACCTGCTGAGGCCAATACAAGTACAAGTTGACCCCGAGTTCCAGAGAGTGCGGTCAGATGAGAAAGAGCAGATTAAGGCTCTCAACAATAAATTTGCATCATTCATCGATAAGGTGAGTCCCTGTTCTCTTTTTCGCTTGTTTTCTGGGAAGGGGGAAATACAAGAGCTGCTGCTCTACCTGCTCGAGTCATGGGGACACCTTTACCCTGCATCTTCTCCCCCCAAAAATCACAGCGTTGGCTAGATTCCCTTCTGCTGGTGTGAAGTCCTTAATCGCTTGCTACAAACGCCGCTGCACGAATCACTTACACTTAGCCCTGGGATAAGSATCTCTGAGTCGCCTTTTGTGGCAGGACAATAACAAACTACTGGGATGTTACTGACACATTAACTCACTTCTCTTTTGAGGAAAAGGGTTTCTGCGTTGCTAGTGATATTCCGGTTCCTGGGAATTGTTGATGCTAGCAGGAAAAATGGGTGGCGGACTTGGACATCCTTGATGTGTTCTGTTTTGTTTTTTTTTTTTTTTTTTTTTTTTTTTTTTTTCTCAAGCAAAGCAAAATGTTGCATTTCCCCAAATTACAAAACAAATGACTTTTTGCCTGGAGGTCCCAGCATCTTTCAGGTGGCCAGTGGCACCCACATCTTTCTTCTTTACCTCTTTCTTGGTTTACACTACAATACTTTTACCTCTGTCTGCAGCCTTGTCTTCTCTTTTGTTTCTACTCACAGACACGGGAACAAAGCAGCCACAAAAACACTTCCACCCACAAAAACACTTCCACCCACGCAGACCTGACATGTGCCTTTGTTTGGGTGGTGACATGTGTCTCTGGATAGGGTGGAAGCTTGTATTATTTGTTAGACGTGAAGACTTAAGGGCTTCTTGTATTATCCTACAGAAAAGGTGTTGGTTACAGCCAGAAGTTTTAAGCATGCTTAGTCCTGAAAAATAGAAGCGCCTTTGACTCTTTTCTTTTTCTTTTCTTTTTTTTTTTTTTTTTTGAAACCTTCTGGATGTCAGCTTTCAGGTTATAACCCGTTCAGGGTCCCAGCTGAAGAGATGCTATTTCCAAAAATACCGGCTCTGCATGTTATAGGTCTTTCTGACCTCCTTCTCTAAGGCAAGGTGCATCTAGGAAGAGAGTGGTCCTGTGTGGTCTTCTGAGAGGGGGCTAACTCTTCGCATGTATTTGAGTGTCTAAGGTACTTCAGAAACAGCTGAAGCCTCCCTCCACTCCGATCATCCCCCTAAATATTGTGCATTTAAGAGATGAAAAGCCAGCAAAGATTTCCGTATCAGCCTTGAGAAGCAGCAGTAAGATCATACCCTTCTTATGCAACAGATTGGGAAAAAAAAGGTGTCCCCCCCTTCAGTCTAAGCTGTCTCATGTGTTGGTAGCAGTGTCACTACAGCGGGTCCCACCTGATGAAACTTCTAGATGTTACTGCGCTGGAAATATTAATTAGGATTTGTTTTGCTATAGGGACTAACGCTGATGTCGGTGTTTCCCCCAGTGCTTTCCAGTGGCTGAGACGCTCTTGTTTTGCCTTTCAGGTTCAATGTCTTGAGCGGCAGAACCAGGCTCTGATGGCCAAATGGGAACTTCTGCAGCAGCAAAGTGCCCGACCAGAAGAGAGCAGAAATATCACCTCTTTCTTCCAATCTTACATCAGCAACCTGCAGAGGCAGCTAGAAACGCTCCAGAACCAGAAGGAGCAGCTGGATCCGGAAGCGTATAATATGCTTCAGCTTGTTGAAGATTATAGAAAGAGGTGAATAAACACAACTCTGGGAAAAAGCATACTGGAATTTTCCAAGGCAATGATAATCATGCCCTGGGATGGCATAGCTTAGCTTCTCACCTTCGAGAGTTTTGTAGTCATTGTAGCACGGCTCTGCAGTAGGTTCATTCTGGGACTTGACCTTGGCGCTGGAAGACTAAAGCAGATTTGGTGAGGGTAGAACCCGGAACAGTAAGAGGAAAATCAAAGGCCTTGTAGATCTATCCCACTCTTCTCCTCCTGTCCTCCTTCATGGCCTTCCTCCCCCAAGCAATGAGTAACCCAGGACTCCTTACTCCTGCTGGTAGTTGTGGAGTTGTGGTCAACCTGGACAGTGGGGAGGGGAGGGACAGAGCTGAGCAGTGGGGTCAAGTTGAGAAGAGTTGTCGCTTCTTCTGGCTTAGCTGCACCCAAAAGATAATATACGTCCACAACTCTGAAAAATGGGAAGTTYAGTTCAGAATTACAGGGATGTTAGAACTGATCTATACCTATCACATTTTGTTGGCTAATTTAGCATATAGTTTTGCAGAGAGTTTGCAATTGCCTTTGCAGTTGCCAGAAATTGCAGTTAAATGAAAACTTGACACATTCCCTTTGGTTTCTGATCCACTTGACTGAAAAAGTAAGACAGGCAACGAGCTACCTATTTCTTTTCTCTGCTGCAACAGATTCGAGGACGAGATCAACAAGCGTGCGTCTAAAGAAGAGGAGTTTGTGGAGCTTAAAAAGGTGAAGTAATCCAAGACACTGAGCTAAATCAAAGCCTCGGAAATAAAGCAATAACTGGACGGTTGCTGAGGTTTTCAAAAGCSAGGTCTTTGCTTAACTTTGTCTAACTCTCCTCTAACTGAAGCCAACTCTCCTCTAACTGAAGTCATTGAAAACCTGAGCTTTTTACTGCAAGACTGGAGAGAAATAATTTCCTCTAGAGACTGAATCGGTCCTTTGTAAGTGAATATCTAAAAAGTGCTGGTCTTTCTCTATTCACTCAATCACAACCTAGATGAGACATCATTATTAGGAGTTAAATAATGTCTGTAGTCGGCTCAGATAGGAGAACAGAAAATTTAGGCAACTTTTTATTAGTAGAATTAATGAAGTCTATGTTTCTACATTTTGCAATTTCCGCAGAACACATTTATTGCCACAGCTACTTTGCTTATTTGCAAGCCATTCTTTTCTTCTAAGAGTTTAAAACTTTCCCTTTCTTCCAATTGTTTTTCAAATGAAATCTGAGATTTGTGGGCCATTATTTGACTCCAGGAATGAAGGCTTTAAGGAAATGTACCAAGTCTTGCAAGAATTGCACTTCAGTGGAGAATTTGGATCAAAGAAATGCAAATATGCCTATGGCTTTTTTTTTTTTACAGGAACTGGACAGTGTCTACATGGGAAAAATGGAGTTTGATGTTCGGGTGGAAATACTGAGGCAGGAGCTTGAGTTCCTCAGATGCTTACATGAAGCTGTGAGTATGCTTCTCAGACTAAAAACTTACCCTCAGGTCTTGAAGAACATGTATGTTTTGGAGGTTCCCAGAAATTTTGCCTGAACAGGACTTTTCCTGTGGAGAGTGGATCATCCTTGGCCTTTGACCTTGTAAAGTCCTTTTTAATCTGTAAGTGAAAAGGGGGTCTGGTGTGTCACGAAGGCTGGAAGAGATACTTGAAAATTGAAACTGGTGGTGGAACAATAGGACCTGSGGGATGCAGGTAGGGAATTTCCAGTGGGTAACTGGCCAGTAGGTCCCCTTTCTTTCCTCATAACATGACCTGGACTGCTCACGTGGACAGTTAAAATCCAAAATCTTGTTTTCCTTGCAGGAGCTGTCCCAGCTGCAAACAGTAGTTGGCAACACCAATGTCATTCTGTCCATGGACAACCATAGAGAACTGAACATGGATGGCATCATTGAAGAAGTTAGGCAGGAGTATGAGACAATTGCTCAGAGAAGCAAAGCTGAAGTAGATGCCATGTATCGGGGCAGGGTGAGTAGACATCAATGAGATAGGGAGGCAAGTCTGTCTGCTCAATGGAAAAGAAACCAAAAATGTCTGTTCTCTTCTCTGCACATCAGTACCAGGACCTTCAGAACATGTGGGTAAATCAAAGTGAGCAACTGAGGAACAGTTATCAGGAAATCCAGGAACTTACCAGGCAGATCCAAAGACTACAACCAGAAATAGAAATTGCAAAGAAAAAGGTAAAGCTGATACTTTCCAACATGACTAAACTATTTAAGTCACTTTCACATGGGGACTCAGTGCAGTGTAACGTAGCCTGTCCTCTGGAGGCAAACCTAGAGATGATGTTTTCTCTTCAAAATGAAGCAGATTTAGATTTTGGCTGTCTACTCTGGGATTTAATTTGGGTTAATTTACTCAGTCTAATGTATCTTCTGAGTTCTGCCATTGAGGCAGGTCTTTTAATTTCCAAGGACTGCCAGAAGGGTTTGAAAATCCCAGTCCCGTAGAAGGGAAWTGGACACATTCTGTTTGTGCCCTCTGCAGAATGCCAGCCTCCAAGAAACCATTAAAGATGCTGAGCAGCGTGGGAGCTCTGCCGTCAAAGATGGCCAGCAAAAGCTTCAGGAGTTGGAAAATGCCCTGCAGCAGGCCAAAGATGATCTCTCTCGCCTTCTTCATGATTATCAGGAGCTCCTGAACGTGAAATTGGCCCTGGATATTGAAATTGCCATGTATAGATCACTCCTTGAGGAGGAAGAGACCAGGTAGGTACAAACCATTCATCCTGGATAGAAGCACCCTTACAAAGCAATATGTGGCCCATTTTTCGATCTAYCACTTAGATCTCCAGGATGAATTGCTGCCTGGAAGGAGTGACCTCTTTCTTTGGCTTACTGATAGAGCCTAGCCTGACTTTCACTTTTACTGGATGCATGATCTCCATGTCACTTTTCCTTCACAGGATACAGGAAGGCTCACCTGCCACGGTCTGTAAGTATCTCAAGGCTTTGCTTTGCTTTTTTGAGAGCACTGTTAACATTTTGTTGCCTGTGGTACTTAACACCTACCATCAGAACAACGTAYCTTAGTTTCTGTCTTAGTTTCCTAGGGAAACGAAGCAAATAGTAGTCTCTTGTGAGTTTGTGAGTGAGAAAACACGTGTATATGCATTAATATATCAACATTGAGCTACTGACGTTGGAACTTATTGGCTAATTTCAACCAAATTTGTAGGAAGTGGGAAACACCTCACTTGTTCTATAGGTCGATGTGGTGCATGTCAGAATGGAAGGAAAAAAACCCTAGTGCTAAAATTTGTGGAAATAGGAGGCCAGCTGAAGGAGAGAGAAACCCGTACTCTTGGCCTTATTAAAGGAAGGGCTGCACTGAGAGTTCATGTATGGAGTAAGAAGCGAGTCATGTTAAAGACAAGCAAATAAAGCCAGAACCACATGAGAAAATATCTCATAGGTACATATACGAATGAAGATCCTTGTTGCCCCTTTTCAAATATACGACTATGACCACAGGAGTGGGTAAAATGATGGCCATGTATAAGTTCTTGTGTCAGCTGTGCTTATAATACTTTCTGGTAAAAAGAATAAGGTGAACGTAATTTTCATTTCTTGCAGGTGTCATTGACCACAACGCGAGTGCTACAGGAGTCTTTGGAGTAGGATCGGGAGGTTTAAAAAGTGGGAAGGGGTGGGTGAGCTCTGGTGCTGCCAGCAAGACCAGAAGGAAAGGGTCGATCTCCGGAGGAGGAAAAGGTGGATGTGCTGGAGGATGGGGATCCAGCTCTGGCAGTGGTGGGTCCATCTGTGGAGGAGGAAGAGGCTCAGGGTATGGAGGAGGAGGAAGCTCAGGCAGTGGAGGCTCCATGTCTGGAGGTGGCCACAGCTCTGGGGGATGGGGATCCAGCTCTGGCAG
>JASVER010000253.1:45313-247017 GCA_030449065.1 Oceanodroma leucorhoa | reverse complement strand
GTGGAGAAAGCTCCGTCTCTGGAGGTGGAGGATCGAGCTATGGTGGTATGTGTAGGTCTGACAGTGAAGGGTATGGCTCTGGAGGTGGGGCTAGCTCTGGAGGGGAAGGGGGTTATGGAGGAGGGAGCTGTGGAGCTGGGAGATACAGCCGTGGAGATGGGACTGGAGATTGCAGCTCTTCGGGAGGGTGGTCTTCTCGAAGGCATGGTAACAGGTCTTTCTATGGAAGTGGCTCAGGTACTGGAGATGCTTCCCACAAGTAATATTTGCATGCAGAATTCTGCCAGTGGAATGGAAAGAAGGCATTGCCCTGGCTACCGGAGGCAAGGCTGTCTTTCCTGCTCACCACTGAGTCACCGCTGGTGTGAACGGGTCCCACATAATCCCGAGCTCTCTTCTCCCTGCACAGGCATCTCCTGAATTCTCCAACCGCACACCTCTGTTTTATCACAATATTGTGATGGTCGCTATTGTTTCTTTAGGCTTTCTCTGAGCGCTTCAACTCAGGCTGTTTGGAACCTTTGTCACTGGCAACTAAAAGCTTGAAACCCTGACTGTTGTGTGTGTCTTGGTCTATGGGAGGGCACGACTCTTGATGTGCATGTGAGATTTTTGAAAGAATTCTTTAAATGTATAAACCAGTTTATTGAGATCTGATCCAACCTCAAGAAAAAATTAGTGAAAAGTGGAAGAAGGTATTTACCTCTTTTGGGGGGGATATATGCTGAACACCTCCTGTGAAAA
Organism: Oceanodroma leucorhoa; assembly: GCA_030449065.1. Lineage (NCBI taxonomy): Eukaryota > Metazoa > Chordata > Aves > Procellariiformes > Oceanodroma > Oceanodroma leucorhoa. The sequence goes on along the minus strand of JASVER010000253.1, from coordinate 246,273 downwards.
TGGGTGTCAGGGGACAAGTCCTATTGGCCTAATCTAGCCAGTCAACACATGGCTACATCTCAGTTCCACTGTTCCCTCCAGGACTCCCTCATTAAATAACCGGGGGACACATTGAATCGTCCATGTAGATTTTGTTAGCCTTGCAGTTGCAGATAAAGAAAGGAGCAGAAAGTCTATGAACAACGATGTCTCCTTATCTCGCTTCTAGTCCCGTTTTTTCCCCCTGGGGTCCCAAATCAAAGTTGGACAGTATGTACCCAAGTAAACCTTTTTTGGCCAACATCTTATTCAATGGTCATTTCTATGCAGAGAAAGCAAGACGTTTTCTAAATTTCTCACAGAACCTCCTGTAAGTTCAATCAATAGTTCTAATGAAGAGCAGAGCAGCTGAGATTACTGGGAAAGTTTGTTCAAGAAGCTCAGTGCAACTGTGTCACCTTAATTTAGCAACACTCCACTTAGATAACTGGAATGTCTCAATCCCATCAGGAATATTTCATGTCTTCTCCCCAGTCGGAGGGAAGGTAGGATCCTCTTAACTGTTTTTCAAAGAAATCCAACTGTGAAGAGTCCTGGGGGTGGCAGCCAGAGGGGAGCGAGATACTCAGCCTGGTGGGAAATCCACTATGGAGACCCATTTGCAAATGGCCGTAGAGCCATGAAAACAACTGGAGAAGGTTGGCGGGGAGCCACGAAGGGCTAAATCAAACCCTTATAGCATAGACTGGGAGCAGTTATGAGTACCCTGCATGTGGGGAGGTCTAGACACTGTATTTCAGTCAAAACTAGGTTATCACTGCCCTCATCAAATGCAGAAAGCCCTACGCAAGCTGTGAAGCAGTCAGCCGTGGCAGTGAAATCTGGAGATCGTGTTAGCAAACCCTGCTGAGATAAGCCTGCGTTTTCATCTGCGCTGGCTCGCGCCCCACAGGTTCGGCGTGTGGGTGGTGTGAGTCTACCTCGGCTTGCAAAATGCCACGTAGAGGTACCCTCCAGCAGCCGAGACAGTTTATTTACCCTGTTAATGGCTGCTTCTGCTCCACTCACTGAAACAGTTCAGTTCTTCAGGATCCAAGTGATAAATAAGCTGCATCATCACAACCCCATTTTTTATCTAAGAGATTAGGTRAGACTTTTAAATCAAGACGAAGCCTCCCCTCTTACAATAAAAAGTGGAAGCTGTGAAAGGTAATTCTGCACACTACTGTGCATTGTTGGGCTTTAGTTTCACTGTTAAATTAATTATGTAGACAAGGTGCCTAGAGCTTCTCATCTCTAATCAGAAGAAATAATTAATGAACGCTGTGGTCAGGTCTGTGGGTTTTTTACTGATCTGTTYTGTAGAGCGAAAGGTCGAAAAGGAAGGAGGTAGAGTCAATGGAGAGAAATAGGCACTTCTGGAGGCAATTCAAAAGACCTAATTTGTGCATCTACCTTCGTACGGGATGAATCACCCGCTGAAGATCAGACAAACCATCTGTTTCGGTTGACTATAAGAGGAGCCTGGGAGACCAGCTTAGGAAAGAGATTGCTAACCCCCAACTCGTACAAGGGGCTTGATCAGCATTTCCACTAAGATGTTTTAAGTACTGTTTACACACTGATAGTACATAGCCTTAAGTGCTGGGCTAATTTAGTGAAGGAATGGTTTGGAAGGGTATATCAAAACCTGTTCTGCTTGTCAGCTAAGCTATAATGATATCTCCAGTTTCTGGAGATGAGTGTTCTGGCACCTCCTTCCATATAAAATTATCCCTGTTTAAGTAGGAGTGAAAAATTTCATCCAGGATTTCAGTTGTCTAAAAATATAGTATTTTTTAAATGTTTGATTATTGTGGTTCCTTTCCTTCAGCAGCTACGTGGTCCAACTCCTGCTATTATATGTAAGGAGCTTGTGTATTCGGCTCTGTTAAGACCAAGGCCGAGTTTCAGGTCTTTGGACCATACAGATTTGATCTGGGATGATCAAACAGATGATTTTCTTTCCACTGCCGCAGCACATGCAAAGTGGCTAAAAGAGGTGCAATATCAATGCGTACAAGGACATGTCCACTGCTGATTTCTCATTGACTCAATGCTAAGTTGCATATGTCAATTAGATATTGCCTATGCATTTTTGATGGAAAATGCCACAAGATAGACTGCGGAAGGCTGTGTCCAGAGACATTTTGATTTCTGAGGTTCAGGGGCTGAGCTGAAGTCATGAGAAGATGTTCATAAGATGGGGCCTTCAGATTAATGTCAGTTAATGTCTTGGGGCATGTATTATCAGTTATCACAACACTGTAAACATGCTCAGGATGTAACACTGAAAGAAGGTGTCTACTGACACCCTGTGCCTAGGCACAGCTTGAGCTTCCAAGAGTATTGACACGATGAGCAAGATTTCAGGTATGAGAGGAGGACACCAAGGTGATGAAGAAGATGACAGTAGGTCAGTTGTCCTTAAAGCTGGTGGTAACTCTCCATCTCAGTGTTGTTTTTCTGCCAGAGGTGCATTACTGGGTGCACACGTATTTTACAAAACACCCCAGGCTTACAGTCAACCTCAGAGTACAAATCCATATGAAACCTCACCGTGTCACAAGGACTGAGGACCTTGTTGGTCCCATGCTGTCCTGGCTTCTAAATATTGCCCTCTACAGCTGTGAGCTAGCTCTGGCTAGTGGTATCCTGAGAGGTTTCTGAGTGTTGAACTAGGTGTGAACAGGCTCATGTCACCATCAAGATCTCAACCAAGAACCCATGTGGACAGGAAGGCTCAAGATGTGTTAGATACCACCACCTAGTGGGAGAAAAAAGTTGTACCACAGTGGTGTAGAACTGGTCTTTGCGCCAGCTCTCCCACTTTCTCTCTGACTCATGGAGTTCTGGGCCTGAGCCCTCTTTGCTGTGCAGATGTGGCCAGAACAAGAAGTTCCCTCCTGATTTACTTTGGCAAAAAGCTGTGAAATTAGTCAGGGCTACATTGTAGCACCATGAAAATTGTGGGCCTCCTATCTTCATTGCTGGGCCYCCTTCCAAAATTCCTCGTGATTAAAAGTAAATTAATGAGCTGTGATTACCCTGGGAGCTACTCCCCTGGTGCCCACGTACACATACAACCCTCCCTCTCCTGAAAGGGAGCTGCAGCAAACACAACTGCTGACATGAATACACTGAGTTCCATCAACTGGATGGAAGCAAGTAGAGAAGATCTGGTGTATTTTAAACCCGGAGACTCTCTGCTGTCAAATGACACACCAAAACTTTGTCTCCTGCAGCAAGTTGGGTGGGATGAGATGAAGTTGGGAGAGGAAGGCAGAGCTGACCTTGTGGTCCTCTGAACTACAGCCTGAGCTGGGCAGTTGAGAACAGCCCAAGGGTTGCATCAGGTGGCATCATCTGTCTTTTGGGGACTCAGGGTCATCAGGGGACATCTAGACTCAGAGTCGGAGGTGAGGCTGATCCGGATGGATGAACCTCTCGCTATGTCTGCGGGTGAGAAAACCCAAGTTCAGCAGTTTTGCTTATCAAAGTGTATCTATGGGAGGAAAACTTTTGAAACCATCCATGACCCTGTAGGCTCTAACCACAGCAAGGAAACAAAAACTCTGAGCTAACTCTTTCTTGCTCGAAAGGAGCCAAACTCTTCTTGCTAGCAGCAGGGCCAGGCAGAGTGCTGTGAGATCACCCACCCCTGCTCAGAAGGTGCAGGAGGACCATCAACCATCGTGGCACCTCATCACCGGGGCCATGTAGATGCAGCGAGGGGATTCAGTGGGAGACCGAGGAGAGACAAACTGGAAGCACAAAATGAAGACCGAGTCAGAGCAGCTCCAGGCCAAGTGCCCTCCTCCTGGGCTCCAATCCTGCTCTTCCAGCTAAGATTGCCATGGAATCTGCCTGTATTTAAGCAGCCAAGTGAGACACCCAGGACTTCAATCATTCCTGCTCTTCTGTGTGTAGGTGTAATTGATAGTGCTGTCAAGAACCTGCAATTAAGCTGGTTGTCTTTCCAGCTACTTCATACCATCAATTACCTCTCTTGCTGGGCTAAGGGCAGGATGTTCCAGTGCAGAACATTTGCAAATAATGAGGTACAAGAAAACCTTTGGCATCAGCCGCTCTTGGAGACAGAATACCAGCAAGGTTTCCAGTAACCAGTTTTGGTTTTTTGTCAGCCTTCTTGCAAAACGTGGTGAAAAAGCCCTCCAATGAGCCCAGTGGGAAAAAAAAAAAAAAAAAAAAAGAAGAAAAAAAATCCCTGCAAAAGCAAGGAAAGAAATGAGCAAGTGAAATACTATCAAATTTCCTGGGAATTTGAAATGCTTAGCTGTTTAATTGCCAAAAAAACTGACCAAGGTTTGAGCCTATTGAAAAAGTTAAGGATTAGTATGGCATAATAGCAGGGSAAAACCATCTCTTTCAAATCTTCTGAAATGAAACCCTCTGCCTTTCTGTTTTGAAAGAGACTTTGGCAAGAAGCCACAAGGACAGAGGTGTAATCTTGGCTCCACCTCTGAGGTATTGTGAGGCTCTCAGCAAATATATTAAACTTATCAGCCTTTTCTTCCCCGTCTGTCAAGCAACTCTAATAAATCTTTTTTATTTGCCTTGAGGTATCCCAAGGGTTTTAATTACAAGCTCAAATATAAAGGATAGTAACAGAGAGTAGCCATACAGCAGCTGTATTAATAAGGCATTTTTGCAGGATATGGTTGCTGGTGCATTCATAGTCTGCCCACCAAGGCCAAGCCTACCACTGTTTCCAATTAAACGATTAACAAGCATCCAGTTAACAGCCTTGTGGCTGAGCTTCCCATTTTCTAGGCTATTTATTGTCCTCTCCATGCGAGTCTCATTTTTTGACGTGTTCTACACAATCAGAGCCAAAAACTTAACGAGAAGATACAGCTACGTTAATTTATTCTTCTAAAAGTTGGGCATCCAAGTCTGAGCTGGTCACTTTGGACTTTCTTGGGCTCAGCGAAGAAGAGGAAGGCTCTCTGGAGAGCAGTATCTCAGACATGCCTGTCTCTCAGCACAGACCTAGCATCAAAAGTTAGAGGAGGTRAGTCCTGGCCAGTCAGTTATGGTCTTTAACTGAGGATGGTGTGTGGCGGGTTTTTTATAAAAAAGAAGTATTTTGCACTCTTGTACCACAGCAAGGAAATTTGGGTGTCCGGTCCACGCTACGGTTCCCAGCTTCCAAGCACTGGGCTGCCTTTGGCTGTGCCTCATGGACTCATACTGTCCTTTGTGAAGGGAGTGACTATGAAAAGAACAGATATTGCAAAAATCACTTATAATTTGCTGTTCAACAGAACATTCCTTTACAGATTGTTCTTGACGGAGGAAGATAYTCTTAAGGCCATTTGCTAAACTGTAATTAATGTAAGGAAGGAGGACAAACTAAAACAAAAGAAGAATCCTCACAAAGCCCAGCCCATGGGATCCTTTAAGCTGAGTATGGAAGCAAAGTGATTTTAAAACAGTAAAATTCCATAGGATTTCACAAATGTTCAGTGTTCTGCATTGTTTTGCATATTTAAACCTACGAATTGCTGCCAGGCAAGGCAAAACCCAAGAAACCCCCAAATTATTCATCTGCATCAACCAAGCCCCGCTTCTGAGATGTGTATAAAGGAGGAGCTCAGGGTTGTCAGAGCAGAGGGGCACCTTTTTGAGTTGCACGCTCTGCTGTCCTCCAGCGTCCTCTCCTCCATCACGTCTGCCAGCATGAGCCAGCAGCTGTCAGCTGGAAGGTCTCTCCATGGAAGAAGGTTCTTCTCATCGTCTTCTGCTGCGAGTGGCACGAGCCACTGCCGAAGCAGTGCTTTCCCTTCTGCTGCGCTATTTGGAAGAGGATATGGAGCCTGGAGCCACAGCAGCCGCAGCCTCCATGGGTGTAAACAGATTTCTTCTGGCCAAAGGCTCGCACAGGGGGTCTGTGGAGGCTGGAGGTGCAGGGGCATCCATGCCAACAGTGAAGATGGGAGTCATGGGTTAGGCTTCCACAGCAGGAGCTGCAAAAGTGAAGGTATTCGTGCGGTGCATGTCAACGAGAGCCTGCTGCAGCCTCTTGATGTGAAGATTGACCCCGAAATCCAGCACATCCGAAGGCAGGAGAGAGAGCAGATGAAGAGCCTCAATAACCAGTTTGCCTCTTTGATTGACAAGGTGAGAGCTGAGGCAAGACTTAAAGGAATTATGAGGTTTAAGTGTGAAGGAAACCCTCTTTTTGTGCTCAGGGCTTTGATTCCTTTCTTTCTCTCACCCTACTACATGAGCCTTGCGCTGGTTTTAGCATGCATGGCTCTAGTACCATGAAGTGCAAGTGCAGATCTAGCTGATAATGTTATTTTAATCTGGCTATTTATGTGCTTTAATAAGCTGCACCTGTTTTTATTATTAATAGCAGAAGGGAGCTGTTCCTCCAAGGTATCTTACTGAGCTTCTGCACTGTTGACTTCTCTTTGTGCAGCTAGACCTCGTAAAGTTGCATTGTCTCCTACCGAAAAACGATGGTTTCCACTATCAGCCAATTAATATGCAGATCTATTTAAATATTCCATGGTTTCTGTAGCTGCCACAAAGGCTGTGCTGTCTGGGTCCTCCTTGGAAAACGCGAGAGCATCATACCCAGTATACTCTAGGATTCTTGGATTATAAAGACACTATTGCAATGTCCCCCTTTTGTCCTCTTGTCCCCTTCAAGCCATAATGAGCCCCTGCAGCACTGACTCAGAAAAGAAGACGCCTTGTTCATCCCACATTTGTCTGGTCCCCATACAATGCATCTAACGTGTGCCTGAAGAAGGTGGCTTTGCTTTCTGACTGCAGGTGCAGCATCTGGAGCAGCAGAACAGGGTGTTGGCCACCAAATGGGACCTCCTCCAAAAGCAGGTCCTGCCATCCCAGAAGAACATCAAGCATGTCTTCGACAACTTCATTTGCAGCCTGCAGAGGCGGCTGGAGTCATTGCTGCACGAGAGGGGGCAGGTGGAGCCTGAGCTGAACGACACGGAGAAGCTCGYTGAAGAGTTCAGACGCAAGTGAGTGAGCAGAAACCATCCACAGGGCAGTGAGGTCAAACAGCTTGTCTAATGGGACCTTTATTTTTGTCCGTATCAATAGACGTCTCGCTGGGGTCCAAAAAGCTGAGATCCAAAAGCACCCTGACCCCTAAATACCCAGACAAACAAGGTCTCCAGTCTCCGAATGGCCTGGCAACCAGTCTCTTCTCTTCCCTAACAGGTACGAGCAGGAAGCGAACAGACGCACAGCTGCTGAGAATGAGTTAGTGTTACTGAAGAAGGTACGGAATTTGGATGGATGGAAGGGTTGGATGCAGAGATCCAAGGAGTTTGCCCTGACCTGCTCCTTGCAAGGCAAAGGTCAGGTCTTGAGAATGTTAAAAATCATTGGACAAGAATMGATGCAGAAGAGCCTGTCACAGAGTATTGCCAGAGAGCATTAAACCTCTGCCCTTTAGCACAGAAAATATATTTAATTCTAAACTGACAGCTTGCTGGTCCTAATGCCCAAGTCATGATGTTTTTCAAACAAGAACTCAGCGATATCGTATATGCTTTTGGCACCCGTTAGCTGTTGTTATTCAGGGGATATCTGAGTTTCCCAATTACATTTCCTAAACAAAATTTCTTACTCTAAAAATATAATGAAATTGCCTTAGGTCTCCGTGTAGGAACTATTTTGACTTCTAAATGTCTGGGAACTCTTTTAGGACGCGGACTGTGTCTATCTGACCAAGGCAGAGCTGGAAGCAAAGCTGGAGACCCTAAAGCAGGAGACAGAGTTCCTGAAATGTGTTTCTGCTCAGGTATGGATGCTCCTGTCCCAACCTTGCTTGATGGCAGCTATTCCTACCAGCCGTTCCTTGTCTACATTGATTTAGGCCTGATTAAACCAATGTATCAAGCTCTTTTTGGGAGGCAATGGGAATCCCAGATAAGGAAGACTGAAATCTCAGAAAAAAACCCCCCTCAAGCTACACATGTGACCGAATCTAGTCTCAACTCCTGGGTTGTGGCTCAGGACAAACTCTCAGTGGTGGTGGTACCTTCCCTGGAGTGTGAAATAAGAAACCCAGGGTCAGCTTACTGCCACTTCACATGGCTTCTAGGAAATCGCTGAGCTGGAGAGAAGTCCCTGTGACACCTCTGTCGTTGTGAAAATGGACAACAGCCGAGGCCTGGACATGGAGGGCATCCTCGGGAGCGTTGAGTGCTGGTATGAGGACATAGCTCAGAAAAGCAAGGGAGAGCTGGATGCATTTTACAAAACTAGGGTAAGTTGTAGCATCCAGAGGTATATCCTTAATTCTCTCACTGTCAAAAGTACTAGTGGAAAGGCGGTGATTTTTTTTTTCTGTGTTCACTATGKAACTTCTGGACTTAATTTTCCATTCTGCTAAACTGGATGGGGTCTCAAAGTCAGGAGAACATCCCCAAAACAGATCCAGTGCAATGGGACAGGACTCAGCCATGCTGGGAATGGGGAGGTTGTAGTGAGTTGAACAGTGAAAGCTACAGGAGGAAAGCTCCGTTTGCTGCTGAAAGTCTCAGGAGCTGCAAAGTCAGGAGGACTTTTCTAAAGCTATTTTAATTCACTTTGGAAACAGAAGCAAGGCTCCTATGTTACATACAATGCCTGTACTAATTGCCACCTCTCTCTTTTCCTACAATCAGTATCAAGAGCTTGAGGAGGCGAAGGGGAGACATTGCAGTGAACTGAAGTCCCACCAGCAAGAGATTGAAGAGCTGAGTTTTGTGATCCAGAGAATGCAGTGTGACCTTGAACATATGAAGAAGCAGGTATGATGGATCATATTTACTCAGTCGAGCTCCTAGATGTGAGACCCCAAGTCATGTTTTCCACTTSTCTGTGGCATTTCTTTTGTCTTTACCAAAGAGCGTTGCCTCACACGGGTTCCATTGGCCTAGAGAAGATCTTACCAGTGCCGAGCAGGGAAGAACTATCTGCTGGCCTATTTTCTGCTGGATTATTTTGATTATTGCAAAGAACTAATTGTGCCAAATTAGATTGTCAGATTAGCTACAGCCACTTGGAAAATTGCTAAAATTGCTCCAGCAAGAATTCTGGCAGGAGACAATGCTTCTGACACAGGTTCAAAGCATCCAATAAGTAGGGTAGAATTATGACTCACCAGTAATTCAGCACCCATAGAAACTGGTATAATTTTCAGACCGTCTAATTCATTACATGGTTTATAACGGGAAGTAATGGAAAACCTTAATTATTAGTTCCAATTAGAACAAAGTATTGGTATCCTTGAAACGAGGCTTTAACACAGTCTGGCAGTACAGGGACATGTCCAGCCTTTCTGTAGTATTTCACAATTGGTATTTGATTTTTGGAARCATTTGGCTTTCCTAAAAACAACCTCAATACTTCCCAATTTGGGACTCTCAAAAGAAGTGAGAGTTTCTCTTTCAAAGGTGAGTATGGCAAGAAAGAGGACAGGGAAAGTGAGGACTTCTTGCATCTCCCCTGACAGGTGTCCTCTCTGCAAACATCAGTTTGTGACACCGAGCAGCGTGGGGACTGTGCCCTGGAAGATGCCCGGGAGAAGCATGTTGAGCTGCAGAACGCCCTTCGGAAGGCCAAGGATGAGCTGGCTTGCATGCTGCGGGATCACCAGGAGCTGCTGAGTGTCAAGCTGRCCCTGGATATTGAGATTGCAACATACAGGACTCTGCTGGAGGGTGAAGAGAGCCGGTGGGTACCACTRCAACCATGCGTGGGCAGTGTTCGGTCCTTGGGACTCTTCAACAGAGACAAGGAGGCTGGAAAATGCTAGAAATGCTAGTTGCGTGGTGGATAACCTTGTGACCTTTTTCTCCTTCAGGATACGCCTTGGGAGCCCTGTGAGAGCGTGTAAGTAAGCTCAAGGTCGTCTATTTTCCTTACAACATTAAGCAATCTAGTTCTGGTTTGCAGGGGGAGGATGAAGGCTGCGGCCTTCCCATGAGTGATTCAGCTTGTGCTGTCCCATGACAGCGATCACCACCCCTTGCAACACCAYCTCTGGCTGCAAAGCCGACCTGGGATGTGGGTCTGGTGGACAGCCCAGAAGATGCAGGTCCTCCTGTAGCACTGGTAGAGCATCCCTACCCAAAGATGATGGTGCCTGSAACAGAGGATTCACCTCCAGAAGTGTTGCCGGCTCTGTAGGCAGGCAGTATATCCCTGGTGCTCCCAGTTGCGTCCCTTGGAGTGAAGGATTTAGGGCCGGAGGTGGGGGCCACTCGTGCCGGGGCTCAGCCCCTCTGGGCACTGGTGGACTCTGCAGCAGGGCTGCGGGGAGGTGTGGAGAGAGCTGCAGAGCTGCAAAGAGCGTGGGAAACTCAGCCCACCCACAAGGGACGCGTTGGCCAGGGGTGAGGATTTCGACTGGACCTCCRTGCCCCAGGAACACCCGGATCTAAACTTCAGCTGTGAGAGTCAGAACAACCAGGACGTAAGACCTAAAGTAGAAAAATGAAAGCTCTGCTCCACTTTCAGTGGTAAAYATATCCTCAACTCCACCTTACACACGAGGAAGAGGCGTACTGGGTACAAGCACTTTGTAGCATCACGAAACCACATCAGAGAAACTCCGACGAGGATCACATCAAAAAAGGGACACTTAAAACATACTCCTTTTGATTTCTGCTGTTTCTTTAAAGGGCTGGTGGTTGTCTTGGGGCACTTATCTTGTTATCACTCAATTTCTGCTTCCCACCARCCTTCCTTTTTTTCCCTGATTAAGCCTTTGCTATCTATAAAACAATGATATTTAACTCAGAATCCTTTCCCTAGAGTGCTCTGGGAAATGTTTCTGGAAATGAGCTCTCTAGGACTCACCATTTCATCWAAGTCTATCTGACGTAATTTTAGGCAAGTCAGTGGAGCTGTAGTGGTGAGACACACGGGGTCACGGAGAGGAGGGGCAGGACTCCAGGGACGTTCTTTGTTCGTTGTCTTGGAGCACTTTGGTCATCCATGTGCAGGCAGGCGAGTCACAAAGGGAATCTCAACTCAAAAAAACACATTTCACTTTCTGTAGTCATCGGAGAGTAATTATGTCACTTGTACTCCTATTAGCTTCCTTGCTTAGTGTCCTGACATACGCATAAATTACAGCACCCTCGCTTCTATCCTAATGACTCGAGACCTTTAAACTTTTTGTTCTTTTTCCAATAAAGTGCACGGAGAACGAATGTGTTGCCACTTGGTTTTTATTATTTCCCAAGAATACAGAAAGGCCTTATTCCTAAATTGGACAAGACGTATCTGCTGATTAGAAATTAATTAAGCAGAGGTAGCAGGGCTGCCCAGAGAGTGTCATATAGATCCAGTCTTTGGTTGGTGTAAATTATGGGAGCCTTTTAAAGTCAGCTTATTTATGCTGATTTGCACCAAATTTGGCTCCTACCCAGTGCTATTCAATGGGTGTYTTAAGATTCATAGAGAAGTCGTGTCAGTCTCTTTGCATTTTTATAGCGTGTCTACCACAGAGGTGTGACAATAAAACACATTTTATATCTCTTCAAAATCTGCTGCAATAGGGTCATTATAGGAAAAAACTCAGGAATGTGCTTGGTTGCTTTTTTCAGCATCAGTTTAGAAATCCTATAACTACTAGTTTAGGATTTCAAAACAGATCAAAGGGAGATATTTTATTGTACATTTGAGCAGATTAAAAAAAGAAGCCAACAAATTAGGAACATAAATCAACCACAAAGGACCGAAGTGTTTTGCGATTAAACTGATGAAAGCCAACGAGCAGAACAAAGAAATGAACCATATAGAGGCAAGTYGGACAGATATGTGTTTTACAGAAGGGGGAATCCAGGGGGAAGGTCTTTCCTGCCCAGAGCAATTATCGTGATTCAGAACTGGAAGARCTTTCTCTCCCCCCAGTAATTCTCCCATGATAGGAAGCTATTTCCCAATCAAATATGAGGAGCACAGAAGAAAACAGTCACAATCTTTAATGAAGAAAACCACAAGAAAGATTTGRCAAGAAAAGAACAATCGAGCAGCCGTAAATATTCATTAAGAGGGGTTTACATATCTCATAAAGGCTATGGTGTTCCCACTGAAAACAGGCGATCCTCTCACTTTTTATGCAAGAGAAGAACAAGTCGGGGAAATGACACAGAATTAGTGTTGCTTTCTCACCTCCAGACTCCCCCCTGCCATCATTTCCAGATCTGATAAGTTAATTCAGCAAGTGCTTGACTTTAAACGTGTGACCAGCCTCTCTGAAGCTCAGCGCCTCATGAATCAGCTGGGCGTTTCATCAGACGTTCAGCAGCACCTCACAAAGCTGCACAAATCAAATCAAACGTGGGCTTGGGCATAACAAAAGGAAGAGTTTATCTCCTGCCGGCTGAATATGCTTCCCAGGAGGACCTGACCCAACTTCCATGGGGAATTCCTTCTGTATGGCTCAGAGAATCTCTCCTGCCCATGAAAACAGCTTCAGCTGGAAGGGATAAGGGCTCCTGTAGATTTAGGGATAAGGGCTCCCGTAGATTTATAGGGAAGTTGCTGCAATCTAATAACAGCTGCAATATTTTTTTTTCCCTTTCCTAACCTTTTTGCTTTAACAGGCAGTGTGATGCCATTCCGTTCGGGGGCCTGGATTCCCATACATCCCACATCCATTTCCACTGTGCAGTTCTGTGGGAGGAAGACATCAACATGAAAAAGATCAAAACAATCCTCTGCTTTGTTGCAAGCCTCAGCTTTACAGGGGCTAATCACCGCACGGAGATATGATATATGCATACATCAGGAACTGAGGAAATCTAGAGAACATGTGATGTTGTGTACTCTCATTAAGACTTCAAAGGTGCTAAAGAAATCTGGCGCCCAAAGGGTGGGACTAATTTCACCTAACTTTAACCATCCAGAAGTGGGGCGCCTGGTCTAGTTGTCTGGTTGTCTAGACTGCCTCTGGTAGTCAATAAGAAGGGAGGTAAGAACCTCCAGAGGTGGATTCCTCCCACCCGTCTTCTTAGCTGCCTATTTTAGGATGCAATGAATCACCGTCTGGAGATGCCTATCTCTTTCCATTAGCCATAGACGGAGTCTCAAAGATGAAATTAGAATACATGGCTAGTTTGATGGCTGAAGTAGGGAGGAAGGTGCACCCAGGCCCAGCGTTTGATGAATTTTATGAGGAACATCCTTTGAAAATCCCAGCCTCGACTTCTAACATAGAGCAGATGTAGGCTAATGAGAGGAAAAAATACATCACCATATTGAATTCCCTTGGACAACTTTGGCTTTAGGATACAAGGGAATGAGGCTGCACTAACCAAATAAATTCTTTAACATCTCACGAATGACTTGGACAAGAGTCTATACAGTCCATGAAACTATGCGTATAAAAATACATGTTACGACACAATCTTACGTCTATCAAATGCTGTTAGCACAGGTAGGCCATTGCCATTGTCCTATCTGAATGCTATGAGTTTTCTAYGGCTGCGGATAATTACAGAGATGGAGCATGGCTCTTTGAGACTATCGCATAAAACATATTTTAAGAACCAGTTCAGATTCATCTCCAGAGGCAACAAACAAATTAGTGAACTTCACATGTTCTTATAATGAATTCCATTTTCAGCAGCACATTCAGGGAGAAGAATGCTGACAAAGGGAGAGATTGCAAGTTGTCAAAATGACTCATTCAACCCCTCATCAAAATATTTGCCTTTTTTGCTTCCTCAGTCCTTCCCCTCCTTTTTTTTGAGTCAAAAAGATGCAATTTTTGCTCCACACTACTCTCCCACTTCCCATGTCCATACTCACGATAACAAACTGTTGATTCTTGAGATCTTAGGTATGAACAGGCAGAACACTCGTCGYTCCTTGGAAGGACCTAAAAGACATTAAGCGAACCTTCTGCACAGGTGCCTTCTCCCTGGGATTCAGGAGCAACAACAGGGATTTGGCTAACACAGAAATTTTACCCCAAACTGGGCAACTTATGCCCMAAATCTCTTACCTATCAGGAAGCCAGTGGCTCTGGTGAGGTGTTTTGGAACTGGGGCTGCTGCAGCACGGTTGGTTCACAGACGTTTAATTGCAGTCTATGGTACGTTCCAGGTGTCTCCCACACAGCCGACGTGTATAATGGGGTGCAGAAAGGGAGCAGTGGCACACCAGCCTTCAGTCTGACTTCTGTCCAGGATGCAGTTTTCCTATATAGAGCTGGTAACAATTGGCTTTTGTACTCTTCTTTGGATTCAAATATGCATTTCGCTTCTGATAAATCTTTGTTTAGAACTTAAAGGATCTGGGAAGTTACAAGCTTTAGCTTGAAGTCTCTAATATTTGTTTTAACTGATATTGCCAATTGTGCTGGCAACCCAGTATAAACTGTGAGCCTAAAATACTATAAACAAAGCAGTAATCTGAAAGTCATGCTGTAAATATGTTGAATTATCCCATTTGTATAGGGCAAAAGTATCAGTTTACGCAACTAATTTATACCACCAGCCCCTCAAACTCACATAAGTTGCAATTACACGTCCAATTAATAGCCTTGTGAATCTCAGTGCTGCAGTCACGTCCTATGGTTTCGGTGTGCATGTCTTCTTTTTAAGAACTTGRTATTAGAAGGTTTAATGTTTTAAGGAGGTTTAGCATTGTTTTTATGATTTGCACCGCCTGCTCCTAACTCTTGGAAAATGTTTTCGGAGGGCATTAATGAGGATGAGGGAACACAGTTACSGTGTGTCTCCAGATACCGTCACGTTGTATGTATAACATGCAGACTTCTCCAAGCGTCGCTCCCCTTCAGTTAGGAAGGGCTGAGGGCATTTAGTTGTTTGCACTACAATGTCTCTTTTTCTCCCAAACACTTTACTCTCAAAGAGCTGAAAGAGCCCTATTGTTTTGACGTTCCAAATGTCAGTTTGGAGAAGGCCCCGAGACGGTTGGCAGATAGGTTCACTGTCTCACCTCCTTGGGCTGGTGATTAGGAAAGAGAGAGATTCATCTTGCCGATGTGAATCAAAGCCATCCCTGGTGTCCAGTCTAATCTACTCATTAAGACTTCCTCTGTTGATGGAGAAAGACCAGTGCCTGCGGAGAGTGAATCACCCCAGTTCCCCTAAGCACGGACCCAGGGGCTGTTGTCTCTTCCTGGAGGTATATCTCCATCGACTGTCAAGGACGTGTCTGGCAAAGTCATCTAACTTCTGGCTGTTGCTTCTTGAATGAGGTGGATCTCACCAGGCTGAAATGTGCTACTGTTCATTTTTGTTCCCTGTAGAGACTACCAGAAGATGAATCAAAAAGGTCTCCGACATCCAGCTTGGCAGAAGCTCCAATATAGTGAGGCCCAAAGATTTAACTGTGTCAAATGGACTTCAGGTTAAGAATCTGCAGCATTAAAGTGAAAACGTCACTGACTGCACAGAACATAAACCTAGCAAGAAAACTGAAATATGCCTCAGTTCCTGGATGCAGCCTGCTCTGTTTTGGTGGGGTTTCATGTGGTAAGAGAAGGTCAGTGTGAAATGCTGCATGGGAGTGTTTTTGGGGGACACTTTGAGTCCTCGCATATGAATCCAGACCCAAATCAGTGAATTTGCTGGTGTTTCAGGCACAGAAATGATCCATCCATCACAACATGACTTCCACGGCGTTTTTGCATTGTTGACTTTCTTTTTTTTTTTTTCGGTTACTTTTCCGCACCCAAAACAAGCCTGGTGAGAGAAAAAAGGAAAGATTGTGAAATTACCCCCACAAAATGCAAGTCTGCAAAACATGCCATCATACACAAAAACCCATGAGACACAAAACCCCAAACGACACACTGCAAACAAATCACAAAGAGTTTCTTCAAAAATGTTTGCTAAACTATAATTAGCGTAAGTTAGGGGAACACTTCAAACCGTAATATATTCTAAGCCAACTTGCAAACAGAGCACTTTTAGATTCCTTTTTATTTCCTCAGTAGTTAGTATTTGCTGGGCTGTTTTGCATTTTGAGGAGCATTTATTGCTGCCAGGCAAACCAAACCCTTAAGCGCTTTAAATTAATGTCCTGATCCTATCAAGGCCAGCTTCCCAAATGTATATAAGGAGTAGCATCACTGTGTCACTTCAGCGGGATCTCTGTTCCTCTCCTGCAGAAGAGCTTCCCCTAAACTTTCCTATTCCACCTTCAAACAAGCCACGATGAGCAGACAGGCACCTACAGTGAGATCTGTCCTGGGACGAAGAGGCTTCAGTTCAGCTTCGGAGATCTGTGGTCGAARCTACGCCGCCTCTGCCTGCCAACCCGTCCGATGCGGAGCTGGTGCCTATAGCAGCAGGAGCGTCTGCAACCTGGGTGGAAACAGGAGAATTTCCTACGTGAACGGGGTCTGTGGTACTGGATGTTTTGGAGAGTTYGGCTTCGGTGGCATAGGCTATGGTAATGTTGGAGGAAGGGTTGGCCTTTGTGGCCCCAGGGGATATAGTATTGTGAGAGGTTACCCCGATCGCAAGGCTGATGGCATCCAAGGTATCTGCATTGATGAACGGCTTCTGAAGCCCCTCTGTGTTGGGGTCGACCCGCTGGAACATGAAATACGCTGTCAGGAGAAGGAACAGATCAAGACCCTCAACACCCAATTTGCCTGCTTCATCGACAAGGTGAGTGCAAACCTTGCACTTCTTTGAGAAAAATAAAACACAGCCAACCTCCTCCAMAACCCCAGTCCAGCTCGTGCCATGAATCACTGAGCTGGGTCCAGGCAAGGGTCCAGATTCCCACAAAGCCGTGTTGGTTCGGAGTGAGATCTTCAGTATTGGGRAGGGGCTCATTTCAGCCACGTACCGGTCCCAGTATTTGATGGTGTTTGTACCGTGGCCACRGTAGCACTGGACTTTCTTGCAGGTGTCTCCTCTCTGGACGGCCTCAGTTCAAGGCTGGGTTTCTCACTGCAGCCTTGTTCTAGCTCAGCTAGAATTTACAGCCCTGATGGGCTCATCTTTCTCGCCTGTATTAGACCCTTTTCCCCCCTTTGTCTTTAAATATAGTGACTGTTCCAAAAACATTCCTGAAGGCAAAGGAGGTTAATCTTGGTTCAGGCACCTAAACGTCAGATATCTAAGTCTAAGCTGTCACCTTAGGATCCCTTTGTAGAAAAAGCAGAGACAAACAGGTTCCACCCTCTGGGGGCTCAATGTCATCCTAAAATACATCAGAGGCACCATCCAGAGGAGCTTTATTTCTATTCATTGGTGAGAAAGGCAGATTTAGACATGTGACTTTTAGATTTCTAAATAATCTAGACATGTGACTTTTAGATTTCTAAATAAGGGCAGATAATTTTATGATCGCTGTGGCATATCACCTCTCACTTCCTGAAAATCCTATTCTTACACCTGCATTTTCACAGTGAGAGCAGACAGTTAAACCAGGCGTCGAGTTAATGCATTCTTCTCTTTATTTGAAGAATTGCTATTTTTTGGCCTGCAGGTCCGATTCCTGGAGCAGCAGAACAAAGTGCTGGAGACCAAGTGGGGCCTCCTGCAGCAATACGTCCTACCAAAGAAAGGGAAAAACCTTGAACTGTACTTTGAGAATTACATCTGCGACCTGCGGAAGCGCCTGGACTGCTTGCTGTGTGAAAAGCAAAAACTGGGCAGCGAAGAGTGTGCCACAAGCCAGCTGGTGGAGGAGTTCAAGTGCAAGTAAGGACCTTCAGGTCTCTTCTAGCTGTTGGCATTTCACTTCTCCTATGGTTCATCTCAGGCAACAACTCCYAGACATGGGGCACATCCCCTTTGGGAATGTCACATTCTTCCGTCTCACTTGCAAACTCTTTGCATTGTTAATGTTGTTGTTCATGAAGAAGCTTCTGATCTTGGGATGGTCTAATGTCTGGTCTCCAGACACTGATCTTACAGTGCCTGATGGCAGTCTCTGAGCAATCGAAGGTTGTTATTTATACCTGATGGTTAATGTCTGTGTGTCTGATAGTATTGCTTGGCTCAGCCCTTTTCTTCTCCTTTTCCAACAGATATGAAGAGGAAATCAACAGGCGTACAACTGTGGAGAATGAGTTTGTGGCACTCAAAAAGGTGAGAAGCTCAAAATACACGAATCWTTATACCTATAATAGGTTTATTTGGTGTAAAGCTTGGCTGAAATAGTGCATTACTAGCAAATGCCCGGCAAAAGTGTTATAAGGAGCAGGAGAGAGGCCTGTAAAGAGGCACAGGGTCAGAAAAAGAGGCAAATGCAAGTAGAAAGCAAAAATAATGTATCCTCAAAGCTTACATCAYCAGCACTACAGCAATACTTTCGTTACCCCAAGCACATTCTTGAAGTGTAATGGGAGGGTGTATTTGTGGAAGGGGGACAGAGTGGGAGAGGTCACACTGGAATACCCGGTGTCTAAGACGCTGGTTATTTTCTGACAGTCTCTTCACATCCTTTATACTTGGAGATCAGAAAAGCAGAAATCATTTGAACAATATTAAAAAATTATGTTTAAATACTCATTAGTCAATTCTGAGTTTGTAGCTAGGTCCTAAGTAATAAATAAACTAATCCCTGTAAGTCACGTTGGAATGGTTTTGTTTTCCTTTAGGAGACACCAGGCCATCTTGACTCACCCTCTCACACCTTTCTCCTGTTGAAACATGTTTCTGTTTTATTGGCGCTGCCTCTGTCTTCTGTGTGTTTCTCCAACGTTTTCAGCGCGATTGGGCTGGATCGTGTCTCCTCTCTTTCAGGATGCAGACTGTATCTTTTTGAACAAGGAAGAGCTGGAGGTGAAGGTGGATCTGTTAAGAAGGCAGTTGGAGTTGTTGAAATGTGTGTTTGAGGAGGTGAGTTCCTCTGGTCCGTCCCAGGAGACTGGTGGTGCTGTCTCATCCTTCAGGTGCTCCAAATTTCCATAGCTTGAAACCCCTCTTGGACATGTCTCATCCCAAGCCCTGAATACTTGAAAGCATGGAAGTATAAGGTTGATATAATATTAACATGATTGTGTTGGAAATAGGGTGGTTCCCCCTTTCTTAATGCAGCTCCAGGTATGAATTGGCTGTGTCCTAACTCTGCCCCTGAGAAAAGAGATGCGTCTGTCTCGTTACTCCGGATTGCAGTTGTCTGATTACAGCTAAAGAAACTCCCAGCTTAATCCTGTCATTAACATCAGTAAAGCAGCTGAAGATGACAGGATACCAAGGGTTAAGTCACTCAAATTCCTTGCCCTTGATGTGGGCAAAATTGCTGCAGGTCAGCATGTAGGTCAGCAGCTGACATGTGGCAACTCATCCAGCAAGGAGGATTTTCTGCTGAGCCAACCTGAGGGACATTTCTTGACTTGTTGTATCCATCAGCTGAGCAGTGTGGCTCTTTGTCCCAGCCCTTCCTTCACTACAAAGTCTGAGAATCGCTAACAGCTRACTAAGCCATTCCCCAACCTGCAGGAACGAGCTCAGGTAGATCGCCAGCTATGCGACACTTCGGTCATCGTGAAAATGGACAACAACCGAGACCTGGACATGGAAAGCATCATCAAGAACGTTGAATGCTGGTACCAAGAAATAGCTCAGAAGAGCAAAGAAGAAGTTGATGCGTTCTACCAAACCAGGGTGAGTAAGAAGCAACCTGGGTGTCCGCCTGACAACTTAACAGGCTGCAGGTCAAAACCGATGATTGTCTTGTGTCTTGGTTCCAGTTTCAGGAGCTTCAGGATAAGAGAGGCAAGTATTGCGACGATCTGCAAAGCAACAAGTGTGAGATTTCAGAGCTAACCCGGATGATACAGAAGCTGCAGTGTGAACTGGAGAACGTGAAGAAGCAGGTAGGAGAGGCCCAGAGGTGATGTTTCCAGAAAAGGCAATGTCTTGGAGGACAGCTCAGATATGGGGGAAAAATGACGCATTGGCCTTTAGTAGACTTAAGACCTGCTCTAGGCTGTAGTTGGAAAGTGTATAGTTGAAAAGTGGATAGAGAGAAGGGATGCTGGTGGTTTTTTTTTTTCCCTCTGTTTGCAATGGGAAGAGCAGATTAATCCAAAACCAGAATGTCCAGGAAACGAAGCCTTGAAGACACCTGCACTGTTATCCTCCCCTCTGACAGGTCTCCTGCCTGCAAACCTCCATTTGTGATGTTGAGCAGCGTGGGGACTGTGCCCTGAAAGATGCCCGGGAGAAGCATGTTGAGCTGCAGAACGCCCTCCAGAAGGCCAAGGATGAGCTGGCTTGCATGCTGCGGGATTACCAGGAGCTGCTGAATGTCAAGCTGGCCCTGGATATTGAGATTGCAACATACAGGACTCTGCTGGAGGGTGAAGAGAGCAGGTGGGTGACAGAGACCTTGTCCCTTTCATCCTGTATATCAGGGGCCAGAATGGTTCCAGCTCCCAGGTGAATTTTGCAGCTCCAGAATCCTCCCAGGCTCACAGAAACTGGGTCTGGAGAGATGGCTGGAGGCCATACAGGCCACCCTTGTGCCAGCAAAAACAGTTCCTGTCCTAGGGATAGTCAGACGTGTTACAACAAGGGATTAAGTGGGCTGGATGTATGGCTGGAAGTTATGAGTAACGTCAGGTTTCTAGATGTGCATGCGACTGGCTAATAGGATAACGTGCATTTCTCTTCTCTCCCCTAACAGGATATGTGTGGGGAACCCGGTGAGCGTGTGTAAGTAACCTGAAGATTTTCAGCCACGAGGGTTTCTAATTTTAGGAAAGGCAGTTTATGGAGTAGCTTTATCTGTCTGCCCCAGCTCCCTCTGCCTCTGCCTCCCTTTTCCATTTCAGCCCAGGCTGATGTTGAAGGTTTAGTCCCAGAAATCTCAAATACCTCTGAATTTAAAAAAAAAATCAGCTTTTGGATGGAGGGGGGAAGGTCAAATTCAYGACCCTTTTCTAGTCTTGGAGGCAACTGCGAGCTGTCCTGGCGAACCCGCCAGGCAATGCACCGATATGCATGGAACYTGGGAAAGGATATGCCACCAGCCAGATGAACCACGTGGGAACCGGGAGGATCTAACTGGGAGGAATTGCGAGGGGATGTGTTGGGACATGGGGGAAGAGTTGGAAGGAGCAGGGGCTCAGATAYGTTGGACAAATCCAGAGGAAATCAGGTTTGGTCGGTTCTGTCACTCGTGAAACAACTTGCCTTGTGAGAGTCTTCCAGCTTTCCTCTCTAAATAATTAATCCTGTGGGCTGTCTTGCAGCTGTGGTCAGCAGTGGCTACAACATCCCCGACGACTGCGGGATGCTGGCTGCAAACGGGGCTGCGTGCGGCTACGGTTCCCTGGGGAGACGGTCCGGACGACACAGCTCCCAGAATGGAGGATTCAGCTCCCGGAGCGCCGGGATCCACCCCAAGAGAGTCATTAGCTCGGTGGCCAAGCAGTGTGTCCCAGAGGTGTATTGCCAAGCCGGAGGGGTCAACTGCAAAAATGGGGGATTCAGCTCCCGGAGCGGGGGCTACCCAGCCCGCACCGTCATCAGCACGGGAAACGGGAGCTTGAATGCTAGGATGGGGCCTTGCCAAGCCGGTGGGGTGGTCAGCTTCGGAAACCAGGGCTGCGTCATCAGGCAGCTGGGGGGCTCTCCCGTCGTCGTGGCAAACAGCCCTGAAGTTGTGGGGTGCAACAACGGCGTGGTGGGGAACTACGGGGTTGTCAGAGACCCGTGTGTTGTTCCGTAGGGCCATCGGCCGGGAGGTGGCACAGCCAGCAACGTCGGAGGGCAATGCTTAGACGTGCAGTTCCTACCACTGAGATGATGCAGGATAGTTTCTCTGCCCACTAGTAGCAACGTTTGTCACCAAGCCCATTCCCACATTTACTAGCATCAGGTATATACCCCACCAAGTTATGTTTTCAGAGTCCCCAACCCTAAAGACACATCCAGCAAGCTTCTCCAGCAGGTGCTCAACACAGTATTATTTCTGTGAGTTTATACTGTCTAGATTATCACAGCTTTAAGGGTTTGCTTGTTGTGCTGCTCTGGATTTTCCCATAACAAGCAGATTAATTAACAATGTTCTTCCTTACAAGACACCTCTTTTTCTTCCAGCTCCTCCCAAAGCATTTCAGAAAAGAGAGTGATGATTTAACTTTCCCAGGAGGCACTGCAAAGAGCACGCTCCCCCTCTTTTTTCTTTTTTTTTTTTTTTGCCAAAGAAGAAACCCTGAGCTGCAAATTTGAGCTTAAATTTTAAACAAGGCAATTTCAATTTTCAAAGCACCTGCTAGTTACACTGCAGCCATAGGCTTTTTGTGGAATTTGCTTACAGATGAATACGTAGTACTTTCATTTGCTTCTGCATGTTAGGGGTGGCTAGTTCRAAGTGTGCTGATTTTTAGAAGAGCTCACCCCCATCCCCACCCCCGAAATGCCAAGGGAAGTTATTGGTGCATAAATCTTCTGAGTTGACATCTTGTACTCACAAAAACAGAGCTTCTTTCACTGACTGCTCAAACTTCCCAGCTTTTCACTGCGCCTTCAATAAACTGCATTGAAAGTACATGGTTTGTCTCTGAATTTTTCYACAGACGGTGTTTAAAGAAATTACAAAATGGGTGAAGAAGTGCTCTTTCACAGTCTATGGGGGTAAGAAAGGACCAAATAGATCTTTTGAGTCTCTTTAGGCAGTTTGGAGCATGGTAGGACTCAGATGCCGGGGRAGTCCAAGGGTGTTTATTCTGTTTTATTTACCTCCTTATATCACATCACCTATAAGATATTTTATAGCCCAAGTAACAACTGATATCAAAGATTGCCAGAAACCCCCAAAATAGTTCTGAGCACTGTAAGATGACCTTTACGACAAGTTTGCCAGCCTGYAGCTTCATTCATCGCTGCAGCTTCAGAACAACCTATTTGTTTGATCCTTCCATGTCATGGAGCAGTTGAATGAAGACAGATGCCAACACTGACCTTCTGGGCTGAACAGGCTTGTGATCAGGGCTGTGCCCTGCCAGAGTCATACGTATTTCAGACATAAAAACCTTTGCTTCAGTGGCATTAGGGCTGACAAAGTGTGACATTGCCCTGTACGACTTGAAAGGCAAAGGGATAAGTTATGTGATCTCTTGGCCATAATGGGGTGGGATTGACTTTGTCTTAGTTTTGAAGTCTCCCACGTAGAGCTCAACATGTAAGCTGGTTGCTGGGGGCTCATTTCATGGAAAGAAAYCAACATTTCCATGGGGTGATTCATCTGACCAAGCACAGGCGCCTAATTTAGCATGAAATGCATCAAGCTCTAGACTCTACTGACTGCCTCAATTAGCTCTCTCCTGGCTCTGCAGGCAGCCCGGGGCAGGGGTATTAGCGCAAATGGAGACATCACCATGCGAGACGCCTGCATGTACTCAGACGAATACACCCTGCCTGTCATCCRCTGGATTTGCAGACGCTATTATCACAGTGAATTTCTCCCTGTCTCCAGCACATGAAGAATTACAGGTCACACAGCACCACTAATCTCCCCGCCCTCACAGGGCAAAATTCTAATTGCAACCTAAAAAAAGTGAATATTAAAGACTGACGCAAGGAAGAAGATAAGCACCTTTGGGGAAGGGCATGAGATGTAATTTCTATGCTAAGAGTAGAAACTGTCTCATCTAACTTTGACCATCTGCGTGTCAGGCTCTGGTTAGGTGAGGTGGACAGTCCTCCACCTGAGCCCCTCTCTCAAACGAGGAAATCCAGTTCAGCAGTTTATCTAACTTTTAAGCGGCTACAATTAGTTGAGATGGAGCCCATCTAGGTGGGTGATTTTACATCTGAGCTTAATGCATTCACCACTTGCAAATGCARTTTGGAAAGAAGGCAAGCCCAATGCCTAGAGTCCCTGCTGAGCCATTAGGCAGCTCCAGTTAATTGCCTGAACGTCACCGATTCCCTCTGCRGTTTCAAGACGTCACTCTGGGCCACAGCCAGGCAGCGTGCACAGGATGGGTGTCCAGGAACCTCTGCGGCTCCAAGTTTGGGTCTTCCTTGTGGCTATGAGGAGGCATGGCCATCCCTTCGCAATCCATAGCCAGAACGRCTCCGTTCGGCTTTGTTTCAGGGGCCACTTTTCATTGTGTTTTGCTGTTGCTAAAAAAGACAGTTGCTGAGGAAGAGGAGGTGGAGAAAGCCAGAGCTTTAGGACCTGGGGTTAGTCCTCACCAGCTGCTGCTGGTTGACTCGACCAGTTGGTCTCGCCCTCCCTCCATGGCCCGGCGAAACAGGAATTGGCTTTGCATGACGTTCCCAGCCTCGAAGGGSTGAAAGCCCAGCAAGCCCTAGGTTTTCCAGAGCTTTCCCCTCCTGACCATTAAAGTCGGGACACCAAGGTGTCCCCCAGGTAAGAGAAGACACAAGCCTGGGCTGTCGGTTGCGGTGCCTCATTCTCTTGCTTCAGGGGTGAACTTCAGACAGGAGTCTAAAATAGCTTCCTAATGTTAGCAAGGGTGACTTCTCCCATCCCAACCGAGGAAGCAGTAGGCGACTGCCTAATTTCAGTGGGAGCGTAATTATCTTTCAGTGGACCGAATAATAGAGAGAAGAAAGAAAGATGATACTACCTCTTCCAAAACAAGGGCAGCTCCTTTCCTCCTCCTGTTTGAGCCAACACCCAAATATTCTTAGCTATAATTTTAGCAAACCAAAGAGGAAAATGAAGGCTGCATTTATTTTTTCTCTATGGCTACAGCTGAATGGGCTAGCTCATAAGATTTTGTCACAGTAGCAAAAGGAAAAGGTTCATCTCAAATGGTTTTCAAACTATTCATTAAAGATGGTATTACAAGCTCAGGAACATTTCCTGGTAAGTGATTGCTATTTTTCCTTCACACATTTTTTTTTTAAATCTTGAAGATTGTTTTGACTAACTTTTTGCTCTTCTAACAGCAATTATCTTAAACAAACAGTTGTTTTAAGTTGGGGAACTGGATTTTCTCTCAGTTAAAAATAACCAGAGAAAACCTTTTGACAATTGAGAAATGTTTCCATGAAGTTCTTTTAGTAAAATATATTAATAATTTAAAAATACCATTCCAGTAATTTTATTTTATGAAATGTTTTAGTTTTGATGTTTTGGCTGACCAATACAAGCACTCCAAGCTAAAGCCTACCGCAGTCAAGGGGATGAAGAAGAAAGTGGGAAGAAGCAAAGCCATCTAGACTAAGTGCATGGTCCAGGTCTCCTCCATCATCCATGGGGACAGATGGGCAACTCGGAGGGTGCCCCCTCCAAACAACAAGTCTGTCCTGGGTGTGTTGCAAAAAGAGCAATCTGAAGACAGAGGTGACTCTATTCCTGCGTTGGGCAACCTCCTGCAAATATGTCACCACCCTTTACAACCAGCATTTTCCATTTCAACCATCCTGTCCCAGATGGAACGCTTCTGCCGTAAATTCATCTTCAAAAAACACATCCTTATCACACTGGCCCACTCATCCTGAATTTAATTTATAGACTAGAAAGGGTGACTCACCTTCTCCTAAAGCATCTCTCTGCACTAAATACACCAAGACAAGAACGTGGGAATAGGAGGAAGAGGTGGGACTCTCACAGGAACAGAGAGAAAGTCATCTCCGAGAAAGCCATCTCCATAGCGTGTCCCTGCAGTACGAGGCAGAAGAGACAGCACGACCACAGCAATCAACTGAAACAACACACTTTGCAGTAAATATTTGAACTGGTAATTAACCCGAGYGGAATACATTAAACAAGGAAATGTTCTCCGAGCCAAGATTGTCATTGAAGCTTTTTCACTTGCTCATTATTCTCTCTGTGAGTGTGATAGTTACTATAATGTTCTTTCATGTCAAAACCAGATACCAATTACCACTAGCCAAACAAAACCACGCAGGCTCAAAGACATTTACCTCMTCCAACCATGCCCAACATAAGGGATATTTTCAAAGTCTGCCACTAGACGGGCTCTTTCCCTTCCTGCTCTGCCCCTTGCCTGCAGGGAAGGTGCCTTTTTCTTCTCTCCCTACCTGGGATGAGCTAAAGATGCAATCTCTGACGTCTAGCATTGGACGATGGGTCTTGGCTTTTGTCCTTTTTGCTGCTTGTGAGCTAAAAAGTCTTCAAACTCATCCAGCCTTCGAATCAGTAGCAACAGCAAGAAATTTGAACAGCTTTGCTGGAAAAAGAACCCGCTTTGGTCTCTGTGCAAGGCTRTGGAGACCTTGGTGGTCGGCCACACACAGGATGCAGTGAGGGTGGCATAAGATGTGGAAGGAYGTACCATAGTTTTGGCTTCAAAGATCCCAGAGATCGCAGGAATCCCGGTGAGTGSAGAAGGTTTGGAGTTTATAGCAGCAGAGGAGCTTGCAGAATGAATCGCGGTGATGGTGATCCTGGTCCCGCTCATTCTGCAAGCAGTGAAAACAGCCAAAGCATCAGCACAGATGAAAGCTCCCAGCAATGGTACAGCTCTGGGGCTGAATCATCTGGGACTATGAAATACATAGATAAAGAAATCTCAGGAGCAAATCTGCCTGCTTTGCTGATAAGGTAGGAGAAGGAATTTTGCTTTATTCTGCGGTGATTTCCTTACAGAGCCAAACTGGGAAGTCCCCAGCCACATCAGAAAGATATGGTTTGGAATATCCCACTTTAAAAAAAAACAAAACCAAAAACAACAAACCAAAAACAACAAACCAAACTTGTTTAATTTCAGCTTTTAATCCTAGGTGTTAAAAAAAAAGTTTAACTAGGTCAGAATTTCCTGGAGGACAGAAGTTGCATTTTTTGTGGTCTGACGAAGTGGATGTAGATTTATTGAATTTTTTACCATTACTCAGGGCATCATTATCAGSGATGGAATCATTATCAGGCATCATTTGCCTTTTTTTTTTTTTTTAAATTTTTGCTTCAGATATCCAATTTTTAAGCTATGTATCCAGTACCCAGGAAGCACAGTGGTTTTATTTCCCCTTTCTGACCCCTGGACCAAATGAGATGGCCTAGCCGTCTTCCTGATACGTTGCTTTCTGTTTTTTAACGAACACACCATTTACTATAATCATGACTATATTATTATTACTACTAGCACACAGGGTAGGCAGCCAAGCGTGTCTCGTGGCTGCACAGATGGGAAATCCGAGGCTGTTTTTTCAGCCCTGCATCTGCAGCCCGAGGAAGCGGATAGAYGCTTCGCACAGCAGGTGGGAACAAATGATACCCCAAGAGCCTGCCACAGAGCAGATTGTGGATAAATACAGGTAAGAAATTAGCCAGTAATTAGTTCCTCCTGTGAGCAGTCGTTCCTTGCAGCCAGACGGCTCCACAACCCACATTACATTCAAAAGCAAGTTGTTTCTTGTGATGTGGTCAATGTTACTAACGGGAGGGAGAGGGAAGCTTTTAGTCAGAGATCTCACTTGAAAAGGGACGGATCAGGGTAGGAGCAAGATATTCTGGGCGTGTGGTCTCGCCTCTGCTTAATACAACTTCTTTCTTTTTAAGGTGTTTTTAATGGAAAACCATCAGTCTCCTTTGGATGCTTCAACTCAGCTGCACTAGAACAAAGTGAATTTTGGACCTTTCTGTTTGGTGGCCAAACCAAACATCTGGGTAAATTCTGACCTGGCTGCCTGCAAGGGTTTTTTCCTGCCTTTGGTCAGGATTTCAGGATTTCTCTTCTACATCAATAAAACCTTTTCAGGAGGGCTACTCTTCTCAAAACACCGGCCAGCAGATTTAACTTTCCTTCTCCACTTTTTCTAGGCTTGCGTCATTGAGGYGGCTCAAGGAAACTCCTAACCGCAGACAACACGATCCGCAAGTCTGCTTAGAATAAATGAAGGGAACCCAAACCAGCCACGCAAACCAACTGGCTAGTTGAGTGTGAACTGGTCGGTGTCTGCATGCGGCCGGTCCGGCATCGGCTCCCGAGGAGCTGGACGGTGCCCGCCGTGCCAAGACAGAGCCGTGGGGCAGGGCGGATTTGTTGAGGCAGGAGCTGGAATTGCTGAGATGTGTGTTTGAAGAGGTAGAAGTTCCTCCCYTTCTGTCCACAGGGAAATGCAGGGTATGTTTTTTTTCCTGGAAACACCCTCATCTTTAGCACAGCCCAGTTTAGCATAGACAGAGTTGGGTTTCGGAGCTGGACCATCTACTTATCCAACTTATTCACTAATAGGGCTTATGTGCTAGTTGCATATCGGAACAAAAATCTCACCGACATTCTTCAGRGTTCAGGTGATACCTACATGGGGAATCCTCTGTCTATACCCAACGTTCGTTGGCCATGGTCCAGTTCAGTAGGTGGATTT
This sequence comes from Oceanodroma leucorhoa, assembly GCA_030449065.1. Lineage (NCBI taxonomy): Eukaryota > Metazoa > Chordata > Aves > Procellariiformes > Oceanodroma > Oceanodroma leucorhoa. The sequence continues at coordinate 217,996 of JASVER010000253.1, read as the reverse complement.
ATCCTTTTTCAGGATTAAGGAGGTTTGGTATGTTCCTCGGTGATGAATCACTCCAGGTCAGATTTTAGCTGCAGGATAAAGACTCCCATTATACAATTAGTTCTGCATTTCCCCAAAAGTGATGCAAATGAGGGGGAATCACTCCGGATGGCAACTTTTCTGCAACCTTTAGGCACAAGCTTTGCAACACCTCCAACACTGGGAAAATGGACAACCGATGGGAGATGGGCACCATCACAAACCCCAGGACTGAACAGAGCTCACAGCAGACATCAAAGCTATATGTGCCGCAAATGAAGGACACCTCAGCTACTGAACACCATTGCACAAGTGCAACCCCCAGCTCTGGAGGAGCCCAGATATTGACCTAGGACGGTGTATTAAACAGGAGCTCTGCTAGCTTTCTTGAAATGGGCTATTTTGTACAACAGAAATTAAATTAACAATGTTATGTGAAGAAAGCAGGCAGGTGGAAGTGTAAAGCGTAAAAAACTTGTACATTTTAAGGTGCTCTTTCAGTTCTGGGGTCAAGGAAAGAGGATTCAGTGTAACTGAGAAACAGGGTCTGAACACTCAGCATTCGAGACCTCCGGCTTTGGAGATGAGACCGTGAGCTTGCCCTTCAGCGCTCTGCTTGTCACAGTGATGAAGGGTTTGGGTGGGAAGGAGGTGCTAAACCTCTGCAGAGCAACTGGCAATTACGCCAAACCCAGTAGCAATCTCATAAGGAACTGGTTCTCTTTATCATATACTCTTGGAGTRACTTGAAAGAAGTCACTCAAAGGGGGTATGACGCTTTGGGGACAGTGCGCCTTGGGTGTTTGTCAGTCCTTAATTGAAATGAGGACAATGAAGCCACAGTTGTCATGCTCAGTAATTAAAGGGAAAGTAAAGCCACCCGTCTGTCCTTTGACAGGTAGCCTGTCTGCAGACGGATATTTGCGATGCTGAGCAGCGTGGTGACAGCGTTTGCAAAAATGCCCGGGAGAAAAAAACACGAAATGCTCTCTACGTTAAGCCAAGGAGGAGCTGGAAGGCCAGGTGTGCAATTATTAGGATGTCTTGAACACCAAGCTGGCTTTTGGTCATTAAGATTTCCACATGCAAGCCATTTCTGGATGAAGAACAAGAGAGGCAGGTGCTTAACACTCCCTGGTATCACACGCAGCGCCCAGCAGGCGGATTACCCCATAGGATATTCAAGGAGAAAAAGCAACCACATAATAACCAGAACAAAGAGAATAACAAGGCAACACTCCGATGTGTGGATGTTGCTTCAAGAAATTACGCTGGAGTTCCCCAAATGAATCGCCTCAGCGTGTGCATCCCCACCGAGCGGAGGAGGAAGATGGGTGCCTGATTCACTCGGGATCACCTGGGTGCAGCGTTAAGAGTAGCTGTTAAATGAAACAGCGACTTTCTAGGACCCCACTCAGCGCAGTTTCTTCTGAAAGTTGCAGATTTGCCTAACAACATATTTCCTTTTATCTTCCAACAGAGCATGGCCAGGGAGTCCTGTTGGCACAGGTATGAAAAATGCATGATTCACAGGAAGATTTTCTCTTTTCCATTTCTCTGTGCCATTTCTGGCTTGCTTTTCCAGTTAGTGATCGCTGGGTTTTCTTGCAGCGCAGGTTCCCAAGTCCGGTGCAATGGACGGCGATAGCGGCCCAGCTGGATTTCAAACTCAGTATGGGCACACCTCTGGCCATGGAAGAAAGAGTTTCCTAAAACAGGAGATTTAGGTCAAGGAGTGAAGGAATCCACGTCAGAAACACAGTGAAATGAAAGCGTGACTTTGCATCTCTGAAGGCATAGTGACGTTGCACGCTGGAGGACATAGCTGCGACAGAGAAGCGTTTAGCTTTGGGAGGAGGGATTACCAGTCCAGAGGTATAATCATGACCGTTGCTTGCTTTTATCTCCCTGAATGTGTGGTTTGCTGGCAATTCAGGGAGTTAATCTCTGGAAATGGAGGTTACAACCCTGTAGGCTTCCTGAGCTGGGGAAATGAAGTCTGTGGTGCCCAACGTTTCGGCTGGCTGCTCTCCAGGGCAGAAAGCACTGGGGCTTTAGGTAACTTTGGAGCAGCCGTTTCCAAGTATTAGGGCTGTGATGAATAGAAGTTGGTTGCAAATTCCTCTAGGACAAATACTGCTCTTTATCTCTAGTTCACCCAACCACAATACAGAGCTTACGCACCAAGCCACCACCTCTGGAGTGACACATCGCGAGTTTTTTGCGTGTTGGTGGCAAGATGAATCACAAAAGTGACTCCAACCATTCATTAAGATAATAGGTACGTCCTCTAGAAGCTATTCCTTCTGTAATCTCCTTAATCTGAGTGTCCATCTGGAAAACTTAATGAATAGGTGCTCACAAACACAGCATTGTTATTTCTCCTGGTTCGTATTTGTCCTTTTATTTTGCTGAGGCTGGTAGCCGCGTACGGATACCACCTCTGCTCTTGGGTCATGCCCCCACGGCTCCGCAAAGCATGACTCCTTGTYTCCAGGTTCTCCTGCGCTGGTGACTTTAGAAAACAATCTTTTGCTTGATGACACCAAGCTCTCTCATTGACTGTTCATGGAGCCCATGCCTCTAGCTTCAACCTGGTGACTAGTTTTTAGGTAGCTGAATTCAGGTAAGAGGACTCCCACACTGGAAGCGTTTTTATTCTTCTATGTTATCCYGCCTGCCAAGTCATTTTTACAAGGCCAGTAATAAGGTTTGCTCTCTACTGAACATCTCTCCTYGTCCCTCTCTGCAGAGTGTTGCTTTTTAATTTGACACGGCACACGGAGATCATATTGCTGATAAAAGCTCCGTGTTCTCTGCTCTGCTGCCAATAAACTGCACGCAATGTTTGTGCATCGTCTCCACTTTACTTTTTTTTTTAAGAAACCTGTTYGTAAGTTTGCAAAATTCACTCTGTTACATTAACCGCACACACTGAACAGCTACTTTCTAAGGTCATTATTATATATACTCATGTGCACACACAGACACAGATTTACAGACCTATCGATGGGAACTAGTTGAAATTCAGTGGCTGAATTTCCCTCCTCCCACACTCTCCCCTTTCACTCTGCTGCTGGAGGGCATCTCTGGAGTCCCTGGTTGGCTTAGTGCATGAAGGAACATGCTTTCTGGTTAAAAAAGCCTGTATCATAGAAGAGAAGAGACAACTGTCCCGTGAAACAGTGCAGCAGTATTTCCAACCTCAAAATCTGATACGGTTCTCATGGCTGTTTTTTACGAGGATTGCCCACCCCTCCCCAGAAAAAAACCACTTTCAGTACAAACCTCGTGCCCTTCCCTCGGCATGCGGTTGCTCTCCCTCTGCAGTGGCAATTCCCMATGCTTAGTCCTGGCTGTTGTGCTTTCATCATGACTCTGCCATACCGATTCCACCCCATTACTCAGAGCCCTAATAGTCCGTCGGGCCCCGAGTGTTAGCACAAAGTTGGTCAGATGATGCAAAAGGGCCTTACAAATTCCTATGCAAAAGAGGAACGTTACAAAGGAAGGGGATGGACACCTGTAGTGTTTGGTACGAAACCTATTTGTCTGTTGCAAAATAAGATGGTAAATAAGAACTAYGAAGGAGAGTTTCTCGGCTTAGGTCACCTGGTAACACCATTGAAACGGAGATTTTAAAAACCCAAACAGGCTTCCTCRTGCTGCTGCTGGCACCCCGCCTACCGCAGTCAAACATCCAGAAGCCACAGAAGCTCTGCCTGAAAGGTGCATGCAGCTCTGCACCCAAYGCCCAGGTTTTCCATCACACGGATCAAGAACTGCCCAGAATACGACAAAGTTGCCCCGAATGAAGCGCCTGGATTTGCTGCCAGGGCAYCAAGCGTGTCCCGTGCATCACAGCGGACACAGGCAGGGCAGGCATCCAGCTCTGGCTAGTAGGTAGCTCTCCACGTTCCTCGCATGAGATATCGCCCTTGGGAGCGATACTCTCTTCTGCTTAGCTTACTGCCATGATACCCCAACATCTTCTCATCAATACTGGTGACGTGACCGACATTGGTCACCCACGGTTTATAATTGTCCAGAAGAAAGACTGCAGAAGGAGGGTAAAGGTTTTGGCAAGGTCCCATCTGGCAAATGCAGACGGTGCATACGGGCAGTGACCACTGATGCTGCGGGAGCAGCCTGGAAGGAACCTCAGGAATTATCTTGTCCATCTTTTTGCCCCAAAGCAGCATAAACAGCCAGCGACAAGCCAGGCTGAGGGTGAACAGCTCCTGTGGAGCAAGGTTACTGGGAGGAAAGCAAGGTGCCCAGTGGCGATGGAAGGAGCCCAGACCATCATCTCTATCCCGGTCCCCACAAATCCACCATCTGCTTTGATGTGGGAGCAGAATCAAGCTGCAGTTAAGAGACCGGGAACAGCCACCTTTGGAGGGCTGGACACACGAAACCAGAGGGAGATGTCCCAGGGGCCTCATTAGCCATTTTAATGGTGACTTCGTGGTCCCTTTTGCAAGGAGCCACAAAAACTGCCCTGCCTGCAGGGAGGGAGGGACAGCACCAGCACTGCCAAGCCCTGACAACCCCGTTTTCTCAGGAGAGGGTCTTAAAAAGCGGTTTCTCACTGGGAGAAAGCAGGCTTGGACGGCTGGGTTGTTAACAGCCGGAATCATAACAGGAGGTTGGAAAACCCCCCCAGGCTCTCCCTATCTGCAAGGATGGCTTAACAGGTCCCAATTTAGTAAGGTGCTTAAGCAGAATTAATTTATCCTAATGTATCTGGGTACATGTAAATCTCAAAGGCATAAGTCTCATGGAAGCCATCACAGTTCAAGGCATATTTAGGGCCAAGGACCTCAGGGGTTTCCCCGGTAAATCTGGGCGTAAGCTGCTGCTTTAAAGCTTTGCTGAATCCCATCGGCCTGAAAACAGCAGTTTCGTCTCTTCCTTATGAAGAGGAAGGTTAGTCCCTTTCTACAGCTCTTCAAACACTACCTGATGTGCAACCAACCAGGACGAAGCACGGAGACATGAAGAAGGTCTCTACGAAGAAGGCATTTGCGTCTGACTTGAGCCAGTGCTGCGTATGCGTGGCCAATGAAATAGAAGCGATTGCAATCCTTCTCTTCAGAAGACCAAATCACATCACAGTGCTTCCTCCTTTGAAGTTGATGCAACCAGTGCTCAGGGCTTCCACCATGTGACTGCGAACCGGCTTTGTGAAAGCTCAGCAGATGGAAACCACAAGCGCTGCCCTGAACCGTCTCTCTCTGATGTGCAAGGCTGGGCACCTGGAAGAAGCCACTTCTTAGGGCTGCGAGGAGGAGCCGAAGGTTGAAGCGCAGGTTTGTTGCTTTCGATCCGCGGGGAAACAGCCTGGCAGCACGTCCTACGTAAGAAGGGATCTCAGGGCTCGCAGCTGGTGGAAGAACGTGGATGGTTGTCCCACGAGTGACATTTTTCCCTTCTTTCCAACAGAACCAGGGGCTTGGAGGGTCTTCAGCCCTCAAGTGGTGCCTGTATCAGCCATGCGGCACCAGGCACTCTACAGCGGGCAGCCAAGCAGAGATATGGAGGACAGCAGGGATCTGATCTGAACCAGATCCAGGTTTCTCACAGCTGGAAAAACTGGCAAGTCACTACCCTCAAGGATGAAGGGCCGTGTCTTTCTTGCCATGAAAAGGAGCTGGAGTCTCTCTCTGTGCTCCTGCCGGATGGGAGAGCTCGGAGCAGTGGCTGTGTCCCAGTATCTCTGGTCACCATCCCCCTGATGCCTCGTCTCTGCCCCACCGCAGCTCCATCAAGCCAGCGTGCAGGGCTCGGTCATGCAGAAAGCAGGACCACAGCCAGTTGTGCCACTGATGGTCTGGCTTCTCGCTGTTTTTCAGCTTGCACTGGTTATGCCCACCTAAAAGAGTTCATGAAAGTCACGTTGTATGGACCTACCTAAAGGCTAAGTGATGCTTCAGGCCATCCATGGATGCTCTATTCCTAGGCAGTGCTCCAGATTTGGCTTCAGACCATGCACCCAATTGTCCTCCACACTACTTGCACCAACTCTTCAGCACAAAATAAAATAAATTTCTGAAGTAATTCTCCCTTTCACTTACTAGCAAGAGGTCCCGGTGCTTGGATTACCTTGGGCAGAATGACACGAAGGACACAGTGCCCAAAAGCTCGTCTGCTTTCTCCAACTCTCTCAATCTCACAAACGAAAGTACATCTCACCGCAAGATGTGCATCCTAATATACTCGGACCAATGGAGCTACAACGGAACTACTGCATGATTATAATTGCGTATAGTATTTTATAGTTCATCTCAACCCACTATGAAATGAACCCACTATGAGACCTGTAAAAAAAAAGACCTAGAGAGACTCCACAAGTATTGTAAATCATCACAATTCCTTTGCATTATTTTTAATTCAAGACAACCTATTTCAARTTTACAACAGCATTGACTAGGAATCCTCCCAGAACCAGTTAATTTTGCCCAGCAAAGATGCAAAGACTTATTAGGGCAAGCCATGCAATCACTTGTGATTCTGTGATTAGACCCCTTTGTTAAGGCAAAAAAGGAACTTTATTTGTTTCCAAGCAAATTCAAAAATCTTTCTGAGAATTTTAATTAAGACGGTACGGTACCTTCTCATTAACTAGAATAATTTAATGTCAAATAGGTGTGTCACAGGAATACGAGGAAAAAAGTTCACTCCGGCTAACATTTCTCAACCTGTTTGTAACACTTCGCTTCACTTCTTTGTTGCATCTCCAGCGATCGTTTGCGTGAATTCGCCATGTGCGCCAGTCACATCACACCCAGATACTAAACACAATTATCACCTTCCCCAGGCACACAATTCGGCAACAAATCGCTGTCTGCAGCGAAGCGTTGCCCAGAAATGCCTTATCTTCAATTCCATACGTTTTAAGGGGCACATGAAGCCCAGCTGGGCCAGTGCACGAACCCCCAATTTGCCGGAGCATCCGCCTCACGACCGAATTTGTCCTCGGCACCATCTCGCGCAGTTCACGCCCCATCGATAAGGAAACCGCCAACCCCGTCCTGCTCCGCTCGGCACCGCGCGAGCCGGCACAAATCGCCGACGCGAGCCGTAGCCGTACCCGTGAGAGGAAGAAATGAATGCTCACAAGAACGCTCCCGACAACGTCAGCGCCGAGCTTTGGCAGGGGTGCCTTCCTCCCCCCCTGCCGCCACCGGTCATTGCTCAAGAGCCAGCCCCGAGCTGGCGCGAGACCCTGGAAGAAGAGGGCATTGCCACGACACTTTTGCAGGAGGTCCTGAAACATAATTAAACGCTGTGGTGAAACCGAACCGTAAACAAGCCATGAATAAAAACTCCTTGAATTATTTTGCTAAACTATAATTACACAATAAGGAAGCAGATTAATTAAGTAAAATATAAGTCCTGAAACTGAAGCTTGCAAGCAAAGCAGTTTATTTTAATTTCCACATTATTTCGTATGAGATAGAAGTGTTTGCTGTGGGTTTAAAATGTTGGAAGCCATTCCTTGCTGCCAGGCAGACCAAACCCAGTGGATAAATTAAATTTTTGCATCTCAGGCACCTCCTGAAATGTATATAAGGAGAAGGGCTCTGCCTCGGAGAAGCTAAAGGAGATCTCCTTCTTCCACTCCCTGCTCCTCTCTTGCCCTTCTGCTTTGCCGGTACCGCTTCACCTCCCGTCTCCCCCAGCCACCATGAGTCGACAGTGCTACACCTCCAGCTCTCTCCTGGGAAGACGGGGCTTTTCCTCCGCGTCCGCCGTCTGCGGCCTCGGCAGGGGCAACAGCAGCTCGGCCTCCGTCTGCCAGCCGGTGGGACGGAGATGCGGAATCGGTGGCTTCAGCAGCCGGAGCGTCTGCGACCTGGGGAGAGGGCAAAGGATTTCCTTCGGCGGGAGCTGCCGCAGCGGGGTCTACGGCGGCGCCAACGTCGGACGTTGCGGCGTGGCTTACGGCGGAGGCCGCTTTGGCATGGGCACGGTCGTGGGGTTTGGTAACTGCGGAAGCTACGGGGGCCTGGGCAGCTACAGAGGTCTCGGGGACGGCGTGACTATCGGAGGCTACGGCGGCAGCATTGGCATCGGCATCGGCGGAGGTAGATCCGAAGGGATTCGGGGCGTCAGCATCCACCCGGAGCTCCTCAAGCCCCTCTGCGTGGGGGTCGACCCCGAGGAGTGCCAAGTGCGGACCCACGAGAAAGAGCAGATCAAGAACCTCAACAACCAGTTCGCCTGCTTCATCGACAAGGTGAGACCCCGCTTCCCCCCRCGCAGGCTCTTTGTCTCACGTCTCTAGGCTCCGATGGATGGATTGTCTCTAGAGAGACAACGTCGGTAGCCATTTCTCCTGGCACCCTGAYATTGTAAACGTTTCTGATGGACCACGGTGGTCCTGACTCGGAGACTGTTTGGATTTAAGCCTCGCACCACGGCAACCGCACTGGTATTTTACCTTTCGATGGTCACCGTTCTGCTAAAAAGCTAAATCAGGAGCGGCTCCAGGGATACAGTAAATCAAAACCTGTCAGAGAAGKGATGGAGACACGGAAATGTAAAAAGGCAAAATAGGAGGTTTTATTACAAATGTGTAATCTGATATTGCTATCACACCTCCATAAACTCCGAAGGACTTTTGCATTTTTAAAATAGTTTGGGCGTTTCATCAGGAGATGTAGAAAGATAGATGTCTAGCTAAAATGAGATGAACAATTTTAACTTCTCTGTCCCTCCACTCTGTGAATGAAATGATTTGGTGATTTCCTAAACAGATGTAATTTATCATTGTTTTCTTAGCTGTCTAAGGGTTTTCATTACTGTTTAGAGATGTGTTACAGGAAATGATTTTTCAAACAGCAGAGAAACCTTTGCTCTGTCTGATCTTGATTTTCCTTGTGAGTTGCTCTGCAGCTGGAAAAACCAAACCCACGTAAGAGGAGCAACTCCGCTTCCTCCCATTTGAAAAATGACTTATTCATGATCCATAAAGGTTCTCAAGTACTAGAGAGCTCTTTAATCTAGAAGTGAAAGGCATGATAAATATCCGTGGTTAGAGTTTAAATCAGATACATTCAAATGAGATCCTGGATGGAGCTGGATGGAGCGGAAGACTCATTACCGTACTCAGCCCATCAGGGGAGGCAGAGGATCCTCCACCAGCCGGTTGTCGCAGGGGAAGAGGTGGTGTTTGGTTGAACTGAGCTTTGGTTAAACAGATGATTGGCCTCAACACGGAGCAAACGCACCAGTGTTGTTCAGCCTGTGATACGAGTCCTGGGTGGGACCAGGTGTAGCTCAGAGGAGATGCTGGTCTCACTCGGGCTGCTGAGAAATCAGCACTTAACCATTTGCATTTCTGATTTTATATTTACTTCTTCCTTTTGGAAAGTGGAGAAACCCAAAGCGCCTTTGCCTGGGACAAGAGGGGGTTGCATGACTCTCGCATCTCTTGCTTCCCCAGGTCCGGCTGCTGGAGCAGCAGAACAAGGTGCTGACCACCAAGTGGGAGCTGCTGCAGCAGTATGTCGTCCCAGCTTCCAGGAGAAACCTGGAGCCYGTTTTCGAGAACTTCATCTGCAACCTGAGGAAGCAGCTGGAGTGTGTGCTGGGGGAGCGGGAGAGGCTGGAAAACGAGGAGCGGTGCCTCAGGGACCTGGTTCAAGAGTACAAGTGCAAGTAAGTAGTACGCAGAGAGAAGCTGCAGACCGGGGTGTTTGCTGGCCCGGGCGGTGTTTCTGAGCCTGAAGCCAATGCAATTGCACTGGATGGGTCAAAAAACCGGGGCACAAGGAGGGGAGCAGGGCAGGGCACACCAGCACTGGGCTGGTTTCCTCTACTGGGGTCCCGCTGCTGCACCTCAGGTGCTGGTGATGGACTGGGAGAGCTCTTGAACCACGGTGTTTCCTTAGGGAGAGGGACAGGGAACCACTTTTCCTCTCCCTAATGCTCCTGCACACCACTGTGGTTTGCCATATCAAATCTCCCACGTCATCGGTGCCTGTGGCTCCCCCACATCTCGTGTCCCTGGTGCCATCCGTTCCCACAAAACCCTCAGCCTATTTGTYTCCACCCCACGCTTTATCCACATCGTCTCCATTGGGGTTCATTCTCTCTTCCCAGAGGGAATGTGGGAATTGGTTTTTTAATCTAAGCTGCAGATATTCCTTAAYAGCTCCCCATGTGCTCTGCTAAGCCACGAACCAGGACACTTGGTGGYTGGTGGTATACAGCACAGGATAAAAGAGCAATCCTTTCTCCAGAGATCTTACAGTCAAGCATCTCAGATGTTTTTTCTCGCTGAGCCACCACCAAGGAGGTTAGACTCACAGAATCATCTTGTGAAAGTGTCTTCTAGGTCCCAATTACGTGGTCATTATGCACTGGCTTTCCTTCCCACTGCACCTGGSATTTTCAAAGGTTGCTCAAGCTCCTGACCTCCCTTCGGGCATTTTGGCTACTGTCTCCCCATAAACACTCAGAGCAGAGTCCTGGATGTTTCAGAAAAACATCACACAAAGCAGCAGGGCTAGAAGAAGCAATCCAAGCCTTCAGCTGAGGTGCAGGCTTTTGCATTTCTAGTGGTTTGGCCTGATTTACTGCCATCTCACTCCAGCCACCGATACTGCTGGCGTGGACTACTTAAAACTGCTGAACAAAGCCCAGTGGGGAGGAAAGAAATAGCAACAAAGCAAAAATCAAAAAGGAGGTACAAAGGGAATAGGGAGAGGCTCTGGTTTTAATCATGCTTCCCATGTTCAGCACTGGCTGCTTGGGTGGYGGGGATGGGACCTCTGGGACTCAGCATCCCACCCTTCTCCTTTCCTCCTGCAGATATGAAGATGAGATTAACAAGCGCACGGCTGCAGAGAAYGAGTTTGTGGTCCTCAAGAAGGTGAGTCACGCTAGGGACAACGTCGGCGAGACCAGCTGAGAGTGGTGGGCACGTGGGCAGAACCTGGGCGTGGGGCCAGGGAGAGAAGCGGGGAGTCCTGGCACCACGACACTGCCTGAGTCCTCATCAGGTAGCCCCAAAACAGAGGCAACCCAATGAATTTGGAGAACCCCCATCATGTTGTAAGCACAYACAACGCAAACCCAGATAGTCTTAAGGGATGGAAATAGTGAGGTTTCCCCCARATCTAACATGGGCTTTGCCACAGTCCTTGTTTCTTCACCTCTCTTCACCGAATACGTGGTGTCTCTCCAGGATGTGGACTGTCTCTACCTGACCAAGGAGGAGCTGGAGGTGAGAGTGGGCCTCCTGCGGCAGCAGCTGGAGTTCCTGAAGTGCATCTATGCCGAGGTAAGAGCTCCCGGCTCCCTGTCTGCTGCCCCGAAGATGATGCATCATCTGCTGCCCCCCTGAGCTCTTACACCAAAACTGAATGGAGGGGAAGGTGTCTTTTCTGAAAATCTTGAAATCGCATCCCAAAAATCTATATCTCTCTATATGTATTTGATAACAACACTACTGCACACACTTTGGGAAGGCAAAGGGCTTTCTTGCCTCCTGTATTGCTGGCTGCAAATCTTTTGCATGAAAAAGCCCCTCAAATTCTAATCCAAGCGATCCCTGGGAGCCACTGAAGCATCTCACTCTTCCAAACCCCAATATTTTTAGCACTTCACTTTTTAAGCTACATTAGTCAAAATATTTCAGTTAAAGTAACAGTTTTGTCTAAAATGTAGAAAGTTTTTAACAAAACACATAGGGCACACTTTGCATTTGCACCTTTTCTAGCCAAACACCTCCCAGCAGTCTGTGGGCAAGGGGGCCCAAAGCACTCACCCCTGAGGGATTCACAGCCCAGAAAACCGCTGACGCAGCCAGAAACGCCAAGTTGCAACGAAGCGAGTTGCTCCACCAGGATTCCCCACCCTTCCTTAGGGAACTGCATGCAGCAATCCCATATTGTGCCATCAAAACAGGTCCCAGCTGCCACYTCTTGCTGGAAACCAGTCACCCACCAGGAGAACCCCACGCTCTAGTTGGGCGTTAATGGGAGAACCTCCCCCAAACTCCACCTTCTCACCAGACCCCCCTTTGCCAGGGGTGCCTGCATCCTGGCTTGGGCTGGTTGAGGGAAGGGGACTGACATATGATGGATCTTGCAGGAGAGAGCYCAGCTGGATTGCCAGCTGTGTGACACCTCTGTCATCGTGCAAATGGACAACAGCCGGGACCTGGACATGGAGGGCATCATCAAAAGTGTTGAGTGTTGCTACGAGGAGATTGCCCAGAAGAGCAAGGCTGAAGTGGAGGCTTTCTACCAAACCAGAGTGAGTATTCACACCGCCAGCACAGATGGCAATGAAATCCCTTGGCCAACAAARCTCTGAGGACCATTTCTGTCCTCCATGACGCAACTTAAACCCACCCCGCAGTGTGCATGCACTGTAGTTTGCTAAAGAAAGTAATGCCAAAAAAAGCCCCCCARCCTTGAAACTGTGGTTTAAGACTTTTCTGCAAAAACAGCGCACAGCAGATCACAGTGTTGCTTCAGAGAGGTCTCCTCTGTGCACACCCATCAGGAACACCATCCCCTTCCCAAAGGGCAAATGCTCAGGACCTACCTGGGACTGTCGCCTTGTCTGGGCTGAGGTCATGTCTGGGTGCTTCCCCGGGAGCACGGACGTCAGGGCGGCTCCGGAGAGTCGCCACCTTCCCTGGCGCCCGMAGGGGCGATTCGGGCGCGTTAACGTCATCCTCTTCCCGCGCAATAGCTGGAGGAGCTCCACAGCAGCAGGGGCAAGTTCTGCGATGACCTGAGAAACAACCAGAGCGAGATAGCCGAGCTGAACCGGATGATCCAGAAACTGCAGTGCGAGTCGGATAACGTGAAGAAACAGGTAGGACGAAGGGTTGAATTCTGCATGGGCAGTGGGGTGTGCAACTTCTCCAGCAAAGGGCTTCGTCCTCACCAGCTCCCACCCTGCTGAGCTGCCAAAACCCCCCCACCACAGCTTAAGCCTGTATTGGCAGCTTCTCATCTGCTGTCGATACACAAAGAAGCAGATTTATTTCTCACTTAGCAAATAAGCAGAAGCCAGTTGGTTTGGCTACGACAGAAACAGTGTTTGCCGTACRCTTCCTACCGGGGTGCAGCCAACAGGTCCCCTCCCCTTCATCCCAAATAGCTTGGCCATCACATGCGTTCAGCCTAAATCTAGGCTCTCTGGCAGTTCCTAGCTGAGAAACAAGGGGRTACACGAGCAACCCTGTGGAGATGTCTCTTAATATCACCACTGGCCAACCTCTTGCCCMTTACTGTCCACAGATTGCAGCTCTGCAGACGGCCATCTGCGACGCTGAGCAGCGGGGTGACTGCGCCCTCAAAGATGCCCGGCAGAAGCTGATTGACCTGCAGACTGCACTGCAGCAAGCCAAGGACAAGATGGCATGCTTGCTGAGAGACTACCAGGAGCTGCTGAACGTCAAGCTGGCCCTGGACATTGAGATTGCCACTTACAGGACGCTGCTGGAAGGAGAAGAGAGCAGGTAGGAGCATCCCTGGCTGCACCTTGTACAGATAGCTGGCAAAACCCGACAGGAGGAGGGTTGGACTGGATGATCTTAGAGGTCCTTTCCAACCTTAAYGATTCTACGATTCTATGAGAGAGAGGCAGTGAGAAGTGCTGGGTGGAGGCAGCTCCCCATGGGTGCAGAGGGGACCATCGTCCCTTTTCTCTCCCCGTGGGTGCAGAGGGGACCATCGTCCCTTTTCCCTCCCCATGGCTGCAGAGGGGACCATCGTCCCTGTTTCCTCCTCATCCTCCCAGAGCAGCTGGATCGCAGCGCACCGAGCATGCTGCAGTCAGACCCCTGCTTGCGGTACAAAAAGAGGATGGGATATTAAGATGTCTCTGGGATTTGGGGATCCAACCCCGCAGTGCTTCGGTGAGCAACGTGGACCAGCACCTCACAACCTGGGTGCACAGAAAAGCTGAAGTACCTGCAGGGTTTCTAAGGAGGCAATGGCTGGGCAGCACCTTTATTTGCTTGAGTATTTGAGGAATATTTCCCTAAATACATCTTTGAGACATTTCTTTTCTTAACAGGATATGTACCGGCAACCCTGTGAGCGTAGGTAAGCTAATGAAGCATTCCCTTAATTTCCTTACAAGTCTTTCAAGCTTATAAGTTTCCTTATAAGCTGGGTTTTAGCTGCTCTGGGAGTGACTGAGCCTGTTTTTCTCCCACAGCTGTGGTCAGCGGCGGTGGCACCGTCGGGGAGTGCCGATCCCTATCTGGAATCGGAGGCAAATGCCCCGTCAAGCCGGGAGCAGCCGGCGCGGGCTTAGGGATGATCTCCTCCTTCGGCGTCAGCAAYGCCACCTTTAGCACCCGGAGCGTAGATTGCCTCCCCAGGGTGGGGGGCGGATTTGGGGCAAGGAGCGCGGTCAGCTGCGTGGGGCGAGAAGTCATCTCCGGTGCGGAGGGGGTGCCGTGCACCGCCGGCGTGGGCAACATGGGGAACGTCATGTGCGCTGGCATGGAGCAGTGCAGCCCGGGAGCCGTCATCATTCCCGGGGCAGGGGTCTGCAGCACCGGGAGCAGGTACAGCACAGCTGTGCGCGTGGTCAGAACAACCCGGTAGAGCCCGGAGGGCAACGACACATCATATTTTAAAATAATCAGCATTTCTGCAATAAAACAGTATTCCCCTTCCTTCTGACAGCTATAGGGATCACACAACCATGCGCTGCCCACGCCCACACAATTAGGCTAGTCGCTCTGCCGAAAACTCTTTGCATGACCAAAACCCACCTTCTCTTGCGCGTCCTTCTTGGGGGAAACTTACCCCCCCACGGTCTCAGCCAGGAGAGATTTTCATTTCAGAGAGTCCATACCTGCCTTCRCACATCATCCTGGCTCTTAAATCAGTCTTCTCTGCTTGACCCCTTTTCAGCAGGGATTTTCTTTCCCTAATGCAGCTGTTGCAAAAGGAYGAAAAATTTGGTCATCCCAACTTCAGAAAGAGAAGCCACATTTTAATTGTCCGAGATGGAGCTGCAGCTATTATTTAACTTCTTTAATGACACCAGAAAATCCAATTTTTCCTGTTTACGAGAGGGTTGGTAATGCTTATGTAAATTGGTCCAAGTTGCTACACCAGGTTTGGTAGAGCAGATTTTAATTACACACCGACGAGCACCTTATATTTCTGTAGTTAAATGCATGCGTTGTTTTTCCTGTGTGTGTACTAGATCGACGGATTTAATGCTTTTAATGTGTAAGTGAACAGAGTTGATTATCCTTCGCTTACTCCAAACTTTCAGCTGTACCTTCAATAAACTACATGCATAATTCATGCTTTGCTTCACGGGTTTTATTTCCCTCCCCGATATTACAAAAGCATTTTCTCAAACAATACAGAAGGTATTTTCTCAAACACGAATCTCCAAATGGGCGGGGTTGGTAGCTTGCAAGAAGTGGAGTTTTAACAAAGTTTTTTTGAGACTTTGTCTGCTCTCCTTCCTGATGCACTTTTGCATACCTTTATTCCATCCAGAGATTAGTGTGGCCACAAGGAAGTCTGGAAGCGCGGTGTAAACCAGGATATTTAACCGCTCGTGGGATGTGCAGCTCGCTTGGGATCTCTCACACTGTCTGGGATCTCTGGAGGCAGAACAAAAAAGCAGCCAGGCCCTTGTTTAAAGAGATCAGTGAGAACCAGCTCAGGTAGTAACAAAAAGAAAATAATCCCACACCCCACCCAAGAAACCCTCTCACAAGAGTAGGCTAATTTTAAGAGAAAGCAAGAGAAAAGCGTACGTTCCCAAAGTGCAGCGCCGGGGTCTTTCTTCCTCTAACGCCCCACCTTCCTTAAAGCACCTGAACTTACACGAAGAGCGGGGTCTGTCGGATGGGCCGGGATGTCCCCCTCCAACACGCCTCGCAGGGAGGGGAAAACCCTCTCCCATCATTTCAGGAGACCGGGATTTAGGCGAGATGAGGTTGCCCCCTCCCGTTTCTCTGCGAGGGTGCCCAGTTTCCAAGGGACGGTGATCCACTGGAAGGTCTCTATAACGCGGCTGGGAAGGGCTTGCCACGGTGGCACCCATCACAGCTGGATGCACAGCTGGATGCCGGGAAAACCAGCCGGCCCTGCCGGCTTCTTCCCCCCGCCACGGCTCGCCTGGGCACGGCCGAAAGCCCCTGGAGCCAACTTCGCTCTGAGTTGCCCTTTGGAGAAATCTGCATCTCCTCACCCAGTCTGGAAGCAGCACAGGGTGTGGGCAGGTTAATTTACCCCATGAGAGGTACGCCGAGGACCGGGTGTTGTAATTTATTCCCCGACGTCCCACTCCGCTTCCTAGACTTCGCTGCTGACTCACGGCTTGTCTGCCCCAACCTCTCCACGGCTGGAGGATGAGTCCAACCATCCTGCCAGGCTCGGTCTGTCCACGCCGGCGTGAAGGTGACGAACCCACCACTGGTTCCCACTGGTTGAGCATCTGCCTCTGCTTCTCTCCCAGCACAGAGGCTGTGCCGAGCGTGGCGGGTTCAGGCTCCCCGTGTCTGCTGTGCTTTTCTGATGGAAAGCAAGATGGTTTATTGGATGTGATCAGCAGGTAGAAGATCACCAATTATTTTTTGATAAATGACTTAGCAACACTGTCTGGGCTGGGGGGGTGGTGAAATCCAAATGGATCAGCTCTTGCTGAGAAGRCAAAACCCACCCACCTAAAAGAGGATGTTTTTCGAAAGGTTATCTTCATCTTTTWTATCTCAATGCATACGACTCGGACTTCATCTCATTTGTATGCAAATAACAAGCAGAAACACCCAAACAAGAAGCTCCTATTGCCCCAACAGCTCATAATTTATGTTGCTCTCCTCCCTGCAAAACAATACCTGCACACCAACAGCCAGCCGGCTCCCCAGGGTACCAAAGCAGCCCAGCAGCTCTTGCATTTCTGGGAGAATACCTTTAATCATCCCTGCCCTTCTCAACCCCCGAGTATTGCAAAACCCATGTTTTCTGCTGCCTCCTTGAAAACGTTCATGTAGATCAGGCCATTTTGGAGAAAAAAGGCCAGGAGCAAGTTTTTTGGGGCAGTTGGGGGCCAAATCCTGCTCAGCGTCACTCCGGACATGCCCCTCTGTAGATCAACAGAGTCTAGTAGAGTTGATCCAAATCGACAGATGCAAAAAGCCACATCTGCCTCTGGGTACGGAGCCCACAAACCCCAGCCCCTCCACACAGCAAACCAGCCCAAATACAGCCCATTAAACCATGRAGAAACGGCGCATTTTTCACCCAGCCTCTGCATCGCTCGCATACCTTGTGGACAGTGGGCTGAAGGAAGAAGAGTGTGGGAGCCTAAAATGACAATTCCCTCTTTCTTGTTCGCAGCCCCACCTTTAATCCCATTATATTCATTCAGCTCTAATATCTGACCCGAACCTGTTTGTCAGCTTCAGGACAATCAGCCTTTACTGGGGTCAAGAAAGCATGAACACAAAATCTCATTTTCCCATCGCACCCGGGCTTTGAATTTTATGCAAATAATCAACGYAATAGATGTTCATGAATTTCAGGTGACGTCCCAGGCAGATTCAGCCCCAGATTTTCCAAAGAGAAGCAAGCCGACCTGTACCAACCGGGAATTTCACACTGCAATGGGAAATTCTATTTGAGTGACCCAACTCGCCCGGTTTGAGCCAGCCTGGCAGCATTTCTCCAAGGATAATCAGATATTTGGTCTCCTGTATTTGGTAGAACACGAAGCACCTGCTTAATTTTTCTTCCAGAGATGCCAGTGGGATTTTTAGCTCGTACATAATGGTTTTGTAGCACTGGGGCACATGAATGTATTTTGAAGGGCGTGTAGAGTCCTGTCCTGCAAATACATTTAAGCTCCAGTTATGTGCACAGCATGGGCAATGCCACCAGGACAGCAACATGCTGAAAACGAACTGAGCTCTTAAATACGAAGAATAAAATACTCTAAACGTTGCAGTTCCGCAAAGTCTGAGATGCCAGAAAATGTCACCACACCCTATTGAATCTGCTCTTTTTCCCAAGGATTCCAGGAAGTAAAATAAGGAGAATTTGTGGGAGTATTTTTCATGCTGGTTAAATCTTTGCTTTTGGCAACATTTTGAACAGAAAGGTTCAAAGGTCTTTAAAAGAAATCACAGCTGTAAAGACCCAGAAACTCAAGACTGATTACATCTTAATGTTAACATGCAAATAATACCACTCCACAAAGCTGGGCAAAGCGTTTTTCAGAAAACCTGCCTCTTTCATTGAAATGCTTTTTAGGTCAAGATGAAAATGCATCGATCACATCATCAGYTGGCTGGAGACACTGCAACGGCAACCTCTGGGTGGGATGGAGCTGTCCTTTGGAGATGACAATATCTCCAGAAAGGAAGCCTAAGAAACCTGCCATAGACTAAATACCCAATGCTAAATGGCCAAAATTTGAGGTGACATTTAAATATGGTGTCTCAGAGGAAAATCATGGATCAGGACCTCTTTGCGCTAGTCAGCTCAGAAAGACGGTCTCTGCCTAACTAGTGTGAACAGGCAGACTGGATAAATTAGAGCCCTGAAAGAGATGTCAGGCTTCATGAACATCACACCCGCACTCCGCCTTCAGGTGAAGAAGCCCCGTGAAATATTTTTGTTCAGATTTAGCCATTTTCATTCTCGCTGCCTTTCGCTCGTTAATTCAGAGGACCGTCCACTAAGCTCTATACTGATCTACTGCATCTTATAAGTAGCACGGGGGGTATCCGGGTAGCTATTTCTCTTTTTTCACCCTTTTTTATTTCTTTTCTTTTGCTTCGCAGCTAGGAAATAAAATAATATGCTCTGTAAGCATACAGAGGCTTTGCACTAAGGCTGAGCTCTCCCTGCCAAAAACGAGGGAGTTGTTAGATAACTCTTCTAGCTGAGCGGACTCGCGCYGGCTCCAATAGGTGTGTGTGAGTGCAACCGGCGTTTAACAAGTTTCAGTAAGACAGCTGGCTGCCTGGCACGTCAAAACCATGAAGGCACTAAATTGATCACTGGACTTCCAYGCAACCAAGCCCAGATCCCCAGGGGGATAAAAAGGGCATCCCGCACTCCCTGCCGTCAGAGAGCTCCACTCCTTCAGTTTGCTGCTTCTCGCCAGTGCCGGGCTGTTATCTTCTGCTGCTATGAACCGGCAAACGTACAGCATGAGAGCGGGAGGTGGAGGCAGATCTTACAGCGCTGCCTCCGCTATTATTCCAAGCGGCAACAGGGCTGGCTTCAGTTCCATGTCCGTGGCACGATCTGGAGGAGGTGGAGGTGGTTTTGGAAGGTTCATCGGAGGATGCAGCGGCGGTGGTGGTGGTGGTTTTGGCAGCAGGAGCCTCTACAACCTTGGTGGTAGCAAGAGGCTATCCATCGGTGTTGGAAGCAGCTTCCGAGCTGCTTTTGGGAGTGGAGCTGGTGGTGGCTCTGGCCTGGGAGGTGGCGGTGGTGGCGGCGGAGCTGGTGGCAGTCTTGGACTTGGTCTTGGTGGTGGAGGTGGTGGATATGGCTTTGGTGGAGGTGCTTGTGGGCTTGGYTTTGGTGGTGGACAGGGAGGTGGTGGAGGGTTTGGCTTTGGTGGAGTAGGGGGGCTGGGAGGATTCAGTGGAGGGCTGGGTGGTGGCAGGAACCCAGTGGGATTTGGTGGTGGCCCACCTGGAGCTGGTACAATCCAAGAAGTGACTGTCAACCAGAGTCTCCTGGCACCGCTGAACCTGGAGATAGATCCAAATATCCATCAGGTGCGAAAAGATGAGAAGGAGCAAATCAAGACCCTCAACAACAAGTTCGCTTCTTTCATTGACAAGGTGAGACTTCATCAAGTGCTGTGGAATCGTGATAGAGAGGGAGCGAGACAGTCTTGTAGCTACAGAAATATGACTTCATAGATCTACAGTCTATTGCATATTTCCTATCTGCATGTCTTCATGAAAGTAATCAAAAAAGAACATTCTTCTAAACAGTTACAAGGCAGAAAACCAGACTAGAAACTAGTGATAAGAGGGTTAGATCCAGGTTTTGTGCCCAAGAGATAAGACATATTAGCTCAAGTGGGGTAAGCCAGTTTCGGGTCCAGATCTAGCCGCTTAACCCAGYGCGCTCTGTGGGGAATCACAGCAGCAGGCGTGTTAGTCCTTATTGCTTTATTGCCCGCAAGCTAAAGTGCTTTTTATATTGACTCAACTTAAGTCCTTCCTTGGCTTTTACTTGGGTACATATGTAGTATACATGAGCAAAAGGAAAGGCAATTAAGTACTTGTCTTTTAACCTGTAGTACTCAGATCTTAGCTTTAATGAAGGAAGATAAATATCTCTTCTCTACAAAGAAAGAAAAACCAAAGGATGGTGAAGAAAGCAAGTGATGAAAGAGCTGAACCCACACTTTCTAATGATTGCTCATYGGCTTGCTAAATTAAATTGTCTCTAAAGAGAACTGTCCACTGAAGGCAGATTTGCTTAGCTACTGGATGGGCTAACRTAGCCCTAGATAACCTGGAGGATATTCACGGCTGGATTTAATACTCTTGGTTTGGGATTTCCTTGGTTTGTGCTGTGCACCAGTCCCAGTTACTGACTATTGGCCATCAGCATGCTCACTTCTGCTAAGCCTCTTCTGCTTCCCAATGCTCAGGTTCGCTTCCTGGAGCAGCAGAACAAGGTGCTGGAGACCAAATGGACCCTCCTGCAGGAGCAGGGTCAAAAAAACAACTCAGGCAAAAACAACCTGGACCCACTCTTTGAGGCGTACATCAACAACTTGAAACGGCAGCTGGCCAACCTGCTCAACGAGAGGGGACGCATGGATGGGGAGCTGAAGAATATGCAAGACCTCGTTGAGGATTTCAAGAACAAGTGAGTGCCTGTTAGCGGCACATCCAGGCACCCTGGGGTGAAATGGGATGCAAATGGTTCAGCTTAGCACTAGGCAGTAGGATTAATCTCACTTAAATTAAATTCAGCTTTCTGAAAGTCAAACAACTAGCCTGAGATATTAATCAAACTTTCTACAGGAAAGGGAAAAAAAGTATCTCCAGYCTGTGCTCTAGCCCGTAACATAGTACCTAACTAATCCCCCTCTAATATACCACTCCCGTGAGGTATCTCTCCCTGCAGAACCCCTGTCTTCCTCAACAGCAGCAGAAAGGTGGTCCATCGACGTTTTTCCAATTGGAAAACGCAGATTCAGCCAGGACACAACAACTTGTGGTGACACTTGCAAAGGAAAATCACCTAAACCAGCCTCACCCTCCTTGTTCCATTTGCATTATGTCAAATTGTCAGTTCAACCCTTTGAGAAATGGGATTCTCACAAATTTCAGCTGGGCAGTTGCCAGGAGGTTGATTTGGAAACGCCATACCCAGCCCAGATAACCTTGCAGTCCTACCTGTACAACTTTTCTGCTTACCGAGGTATGATCCGACACGTCTTTCCCTTTATCCCTGCAGATATGAAGAGGAAATCAACCGACGCACAGCAGCGGAGAACGAGTTTGTGGTGCTCAAGAAGGTGGGTGAGACAGGAGGTGGTACGGATGCTAAGCTAACCCTCACCGTTGCACAGGCTGGGAATGTCCTAAAGGATGRGAGATCTCATGGAGCTGCAACCTCATCCTTTAAAAGCTGTCATTTGGATTGTGGTTTTGGGGGAAAGGAATGGAGGGGCTTGGAGGACGCAAGTAAATTCTTGTCCCACTCCTATCCCACAACACGCACACATGCTTGCCTGGGCAAAACAGACCATGTAGAAACAAAGACGGTCAGTAGTGCCGGGAACCCCTCGTACGAAGGCCAAATGGCCTGCGCCCCCCCTCCTTATCCTCTAAAACAATTACACACAGCACTTTTTTGGCCAAGAGATGCCCTCTTGATGCTCTTCCAGGGGGGATGCGCCAAGCACAGCTTCTCCAGTCAGGCAGCACCACTGCAGCAGTGAAAGGGGCAGAATCATCTCCAGGCTTGGCCAGTTCTTGGCTGAGCTAAGGAAGAGGTACCAGGTGCTGCAGATGTCCCCATGGCTCCTCTTTTCCAGGATGTGGATGCTGCTTACATGAATAAGGTGGAGCTGGAGGCCAAGGTGGATGCCCTGACCGACGAACTCAGTTTCCTCCGAGCCCTCTATGATGCGGTACAGACACCCCCCTCCCCTGACTTCTGTCCTGTTGTCACCCCTGGACAGTGACTGCCATCACTCATGGCATTTGAAAAGGTAAGTGCAGCTGGCCGGGATCCYGTCTGCTTCCTCGCAGGAGCTGGCTCAGCTCAGTGCACAAGTGTCCGACACCGCTGTTATTCTGTCAATGGACAACAACCGGGACCTGGACCTCAGCAGCATCATAGCTGAAGTCAAAGCTCAGTATGAAGACATTGCTAACAGGAGCCGGGCTGAGGCGGAGGCTTGGTACCAAACCAAGGTGAACAGACCCACAGATGCCATGGATGCCTTTCTGGGGAAAATTACTSCTGTCCCCAGATGAGGCTGTTAGAGCCAGATCTTGTCCACCTGGACATCTCAGACGGGTTACTCTTCCTTCTGAACCTCAGTTCGAGGAGCTGCAGGCCACGGCTGGGAAGCACGGGGACGACCTGCGCAACACGAAGGGGGAAATCTCTGAGCTCAACCGGCTGATCCAGAGGATCCGGTCAGAGATAGAGAACACGAGGAACCAGGTAGGAATGGCAAAAGGAGCCCACAGAGCCCCATTCTGTGGTCCCTCAGTACCGCAGCTCTGCTTTGCTGATCGGGGACTTTAGCAGCCACAGAGTATGATGTACCTCATTAAATGTGTGGAATTCCCTCCTGAAAAGGGTACCACRCCGTAACACATATTAAATCATTCTTGCCAGGCTGGCATTTCAACTCCAGCTATGGGTGAATGWCCTCAGTCATCACTTTTTTCATTAACACCCCAACCAGAATGGTTTTCTTCCTTGGGTGACTCTTACCCAAAAAGAAAAGCAGCATTTMGGAGTCCCAACCCCTCCTCTTGCAGTGTGCCACCCTGCAGACGGCCATCGGAGACTCCGAGGAGCGTGGGGAGCTGGCCCTCAAAGATGCCAAGGCAAAGATGATTGACCTGGAAGATGCCCTGCAGAAAGCCAAAGCTGACATGGCCCGGCAGCTCCGTGAGTACCAGGAGCTGATGAACGTCAAGCTGGCCCTGGACATCGAGATCGCGACCTACAGGAAGCTGCTGGAGGGCGAGGAGAGCAGGTGGGAGCAAAATCCCTGCAGGAATAACAGGGACTATCGCTTTGCCCCTGCCAGCAGTTGGTTCCCCTGCCTGTCTTCTTCATTTTGCTCTAACCTCCCCTTTTTCTGCCCTTCGACAGGCTGAGTGGAGAGGGACTCAACCCCATCGGCTACTGTAAGTATCCCGGTGCTTGTCTTGCTTTGCGCCCGTTGGGAGCAGAGGCTGTGAGCAACCTCGGGAAAAGGGAGGTTTTGCCCAATATAAAACGTTCAGAGCCCTCCACCAGCATTCGTGGCTTGCACAGGGGGCAGAAATTGGGTTCAGGTCCTGCGGGTCGAGGTCCTGATGATGGTGCTTTCTGGAACTGGGTGACTGCCAAGGAGATGTCCAACCCTCTGGTTGTTTTTTCTTGTAGCTGTCATCAGCTCCAGCTCTGGCATGGCTGGTGGAGCTGGGTTAGGAGGAGGATTTGGTGGACTGAGCCTAAACGGAGGAGGCGGCGGAAGTGGTTTTGGTCTTGGAGGAGGCGGCGGAAGCGGTTTCGGTCTTGGAGGTGGCGGTGCTGGTGGAGGCTACAGCTTTGGAAGCGGAGGAGGACTTGGACTCGGGGGTGGTGGAGGTCTCAGAGGTGGATTTGGAGGAGGCAGTGGTCTCGGTATTGCAAGCGGTCTTGGCTATGGAGGAGGTGGCGGCAGCAGTCTGAGCACCGGCGGAGGGAATTTCAGCTCTGGAAGTGCAAAAGGCACCAACTCAGGTTTGAAAATCGTCTCCAAAACCTCCTCCAGCAAAAAGAGCATAAAAAGCCAAAGCCTGAAGAACGCTACGCAGCCCGAGTAAAACCAACACCAGACCCTCCCCAAAACCAGTGCTCCCACATTGCTCCTGCATGACTCCCGTATCGCTCCTGCASACCACCATCCCCTCCACCCGCCTCTGTCCCGGCTCCTCGCACTGTAGTTCTTAAGCATTTGGATCACAGTTCAAGAAAAGCAGCGGAGCACGTCTTAACCAGATCTCTCAAAGTACCTGAAACAGGATTAAAAGGCAAACACGGGCCTAAGTGATTTTCTGAATGGGGAATTGTTTTTGGTTTTTTTTTGTTTGTTTGCTTTTAGTGAGGCTGAGCGGCTTGTTCGTAATTGTGGCTAGCTGACAGCCATCAGCTAAGACAGATCAAATAGCAGTGAAGATGCAATAACTTGAGTTTTTAGCTCAGTTCTGGCCCACAGAAGCTCAGGGATGGGCTGGGAACCTGGCTTCAGTTCAGCCTGCTTTGTCTTCACTGCTGGGATGAACCAAACTTGCTCCTTCAAGTTAAGCAACTCATCTTTAYCAGAGACGTGGGTTATTTTTCTGCTATGTAGAAATACCCCAGGAGGTTGCCGAAAGATCCCAGGCAGTGGTTTGCAAGCGCGGGGCCCCTCTTAGAATATCCCTTATTATGGGAGGACAGAGCCCGGCAGGAGTCACTTCTGAGTCGCTCGAGTGTGATGGAAAATCCTTTTTTTCCCCATTCACAGCCAARTGTTGAAAAACATGTTTCTTCCAGATGTGCTGAGCATTGCAGCTGTGTGAAGTCAGGCACACGAGCCTGGCCAGTGGTTCAGAGCATAATATTAGGAAAGCAATCCGAGATACTTCCATCTGGAAAGTACCACCCACAGGGATGCGGGTTCAGCTTGCAACAAGCTTATCTAAAAGGAAGCCTGAACTACTCTCACATTCCTGTCCTTTCTCTTCTTAAATGAAAGTTTGCCCATAGTGGCACCTTACAGGTAATCTCATGGGTGTATTTTGTCAGAGGAGTCACCAGTGACTGATGGAAAAGGGCTTGTTCTCTAAATTACAGGATTTTTAAATTCTAAGTAATAACTGAGGCAGAGAGTGCTTCAAAAGCAAGATCRGTGTTGGCAGTTAAATTGGGTTGCTGTCCTGTCTCATGCTAGGTTTTGGGGGAATGGCTTAAGAAATGCCCAAATCATCCAACAGTCCAAGTCTCGCTGACTCTCCCCCTGCCTTGGTAGCAGCAGTCAAGGTGAGAGTCTGAGACAGTGGAAATTACTCTGAAGAAAACTGCCTGAAGGGCCGTGTCCACACTGCTCCTGGGGGTATTTCAGCACCTCCACTGTGTGTGGGTTTCTCTGCCAAAAGAAAGACATTTGGTAAACTGAAAAGTGCAGTCAGGTTTCAGTCCGGCACGTGGGGAATGAGGCGATCAGGAGCAGGAGCCCAAAGGCACACCGGTGCCCAAAATCTACTTTCCCCTTTCTGATGGAATTTACCCCTCTAGCCTTCCACCACTGTCTTTTCATTTTTGTGAACGTACCATTAAAAAAGAAAATTGCAGCTTTTCATACTTCAATGATAGTGATATGACGCTGTGTTTTCCTTCCTCTCTCTTTTTGGAAAGTGTCCAATAAAACTGGATTGTAATTTATTTGTTCCTACGCCTTTTTACTCTAAAGCAGAACCAGTAGCAGGAAATATTCCCAACCTTCAGCAGAGTGAGCTGGAGGAGGCTTTTGCTTTACTTTGGGGGAAAAGTTTCAAAATTCTGATAAAATTATAATGAAAAGCTTGAAATCAGCTGTCCCACAGCAAATGGAAGACTCGGAGAATAGAGGAGGAGGAGGAGGGTGGTGGTTTATCCATTAAGTGACAAAAAAWTTAACCACGATTCATTTCTTAACATATGATTGGGGTTAATCCAAGGAAGGGAGGGTATTGCACAGATCTGCTAGCTTGGGAAAAAAAACCAAACTGGTATTTAATTTTTGTTTTCTTAAAAAGACATAGAAAAACCAAGCATATAGAGGGCTCTGGGGGAGGATTTTATCAGGATGATCTAGATTGAGGATGGGTTTCAGTGAGCTGGAGCAGAGCAACTCACCAACCGACGCAGGTATTTTGGTCAGCCGTCATTGCAGAAGGAGAATAAAAAAGAAAAAAAGGAGAAAAAAAAAAAAAACCAACTCAAACAAACACTCACACCTTATTGCATTTCAAAGAGTCAGACGCTTCGCTCTCCCCTGACCTCTCAGCATCCCCGTTTTACATAACCCAGCGCAGCAAGTGGGGAAGAGCAAGCGAGCACACGCCAGCCCAGCAGGTTTACCGCAGACGCTCACAACCGCTGCAGCAAAACCTCGCTGAAACCCCGATGCCCCGAAACACGGGAGCATCAAATGTCCCTTCACCCAGAAAATCAAAGGACCCGCAGTAAGAAAGACCAAAGTCCGGGGACAAAACCCGACTCCTCGGTCCCTGCCGTCGCAGAGGATGTTGTAGAAAGACAGGCCAAAAATTAGTGAAGGTTAAAAATAAACTCTGAGTCACCTCGATTTCTGTACTGGCCTGTGCGAACGCCGAATTACACAGCACGGGTGTGAGGAATTAATACAGCTAACGACGACCTAACCTTAACTAACCTTAAAAAGTTTTGAATGTCTTTCTTCCAGCCTGCGCTGAAAAAAAAAARAAGCAAATAACAGAGATGGAAAGCGGCGCTCGCCGGCAGCTGAGCTCCTGCGAACTTCACAGCTGGCCCCGTTCCTGCTCCCTTTGCTCGGCACCCCCAGCCCACCCACCACCCCCGCAGCGCCCTCGCCCTCCAGGCAACCCCTCGGCAGCAAATCCTGCCTCCCAAATCGGCATCCCCCCTGCAGGCAACTCTTCCGACCGAGGGGACAAACACGGCCCACTTGCGAGCCAAAGCAGCTTCGGGAGGACAGCGCACATGAGCGACAGAAGCCAAGCAAAGAATCGGGGGGGGACTGAGAGATACTGCAAGAATCTTCCTTGTTTTGGTGCCTAAACAATCCTTTGCTCTTCCAAATCCTTTGTAATATTCCACTTAATTACCGTTGTCTGCAGCAACAGGCTTTCCTAGAAGAGCTGGGGAGGTAATGACTGCCTTCAACATGAATCCTTTCTCTTTGCTTTAATTAAAACATTTGCAGCCTGTGATCTGGTTCCCAGGTGTGACTTTGCATAGCTCTTTGGAAGTCAAGGGCAGGCTCCCCGCCTGGCCCCCCTCCACAGGATCCWGCACACATGTGCCAGTTGACATCTGCGGGCTTAGGAAAGCAGATCCCCACACATCCGCCACGCTTGTAACAGAATTTATTTATTTTCAGTATCGGCATAACCCCAGTGGGGTTATTACCGAGGTTACCTGCCGCCGTGCATCACCCGTGAAACGGGGGTTCGTCGCTCCTGGATGCGTGAGCGCGGGTGCAGTTTTCCCTGCGAAGCTCCGCGTTTCCAGCACCCGGGAGGTTCCCACRTCTCCACTCCCGAGGCGAGAGCACCCCCTTGCTACCGCCCAGCCCGTCTCCTCGCAGCGGGAGGGTGCCGTGCCGCGGCCCGTCCAGCGACCGGCTTCCCGGCAGCTCACCCGAAGGCGCTGCGGGTGCCGGTGACTCACGCTGTTGGCAATGAGCAGTGACGGGAGTGCTCGCGGGAGATGATAGTTGTGAGCGCTGGATTTTTCTGATTGCAATGAGAAAAAAGAAAAAAAAAACAAAAAACAAAAAACCCCCAAAAAAATCCCCAAACCAACCCTTCTGCTCAGGTTCTTTCAAGTTCCCAGACAGAGAAAACGGCAGTTGGAAACGCATCAACAGAAACAAGCCATGAGATGCAGCAGATACCCTTAAGCCGCTCATTTTGGATTAAGCTCCCGTACTTATTGCTCACGTAGCCGATTTCAAGAATCTTTGTGATTTAGCTGCTCGGGGTTTCGTCTCTCTGCCTTGCGCTATTATTTTATCTGACACACGCCGTGACCGAGGTGGGCAGCCCTCGGGGCACAAGGACGCGGCTGGGCAGAGTCCGGTTTGCAGGAGTATTTTGGGTGGGAGGGAGGGGATATCTTCTCTTGTAACCAGCGTCCAGCTCTTCATCTACACAAGAGCAGAGGTCCCTGGCTCTCCCGCCTTTACACCGCCCTAAAGCACAACCCAGCCTCACCGGGGGGATCGAAGCTCCTGGGCGAGGGTTCACCCGAGAGCCCAAGATCAAGGGGCAAAGGCTATTTTAGAAAAATCTTCCTCAGGGGCTGACTGATCTCAGCAGAGCGAAGGAGGGGGTGGGAGAGAGCTGGAAGAAAAGCGGGTGAATTCCCCTTCACAGAACGTCTTGGAGGGCCAGCAATGACGTGGAAACTGCTGGCTAGATACGGGGGGGCGGAAAAAAAGCGATAAAAATACCACTTCACAGGGAGCTTTTGAACCCTGAGCCCGACAAGGAGATTCAAAAGCAGAGCAATCATTTCAAGCATCTTTTTAATAACTATTTTATAAGTCTGGTAGTACTATTTCATGTAATTTGAAGGTATTTTGGAAAAGTGATTTACTCGCTGCCTTTTGAAGCCATGCTACCTAATTCCTCAGTTTCCCCTGCAATGAGTGGAGACAATTTTTTTGGTGAGATCCCAGAAAATACTACCACGAGACAACTTCCACTCAGCCATTCTCTGCAAGCTCACGATCATTTAGATCTCTCTTCGGAAGGACATCAGAAGAGCTGCATTGATCAGTAAAACCACCTTCAGCCCCAGCTTTCCCAAGCCAGTAACAGGACACGCACGCCCAGTCCCAGAGCTGGCAGCCCCAGAAAAGCCCCCGTTTATGCTGCCCTGTTTGCTGTGCAATGTGTTAAACCTTAAACTCCACCTTGCAARAGCTTTCAGCGCAAGGAACCTTTACTGGGAGTGAGCCCTTGGCTCGCCTAAGGAAAACCAGCTCCCAGGGTCTGGGGACAATCGTGTTGCATCCTGCTCCTGAGCGCAGATCTCAGCGAGTCGTCCCATTCAATTCTAATTTCATGACTCAGAGCGGCAGGCTTTGGTAGAGGGGGGAGCTCCCTCGCTCCGTTACTTTCTTGCCTGCAAACAATGCATTTTTCAGCGCCTCGCTGTAGCCTAGGTGTGTTTGACAAGGCAAGTTGCTGCAAGGCACGTCAAGTTCTGAATTCCCGTGCCAAGTTTTCCAAGCAGATAAAAGAGGAGGCTCCCAAGCTCTCCCATCACAGGGGTTTCTGTCTCCGTTGCCCTCTGCTCTTTTCCTGCCGCGCAGCTTTTATTCACCAGCCTTTTTTTTTTTTCCCCTCTCCTGCTCTTTGCATTTCCAATTGAACAAGCCACCATGAGTCGGATCTCTTTCAGATCATCTACTGGAGGGGGCATGAGGGGCTTTAGCTCAGGCTCTGCTATCGTAGGAGGTGGCAGTGGTACCAGAAGCAGTTTTAGCTCCGTCTCTGTCTCCAGAGTTGGAGGAGGAAGAGCCGGAGGTGGAGGAGGCTTCGGAGCTGGTGGTGGCTTCGGCAGCAGAAGTCTCTATAACCTAGGTGGAAGCAAAAGAATTTCCTACAGCTCAGTCGGTGGAGGTCTACGGAGTGGAGCCGGTGGTGGATACGGCTTTGGTGGAGGAGCTGGCTTTGGCTATGGTGGTGGAGCAGGCGCTGGTTTTGGCTTAGGAGGAGCTGGTGGTGGTGGCGGCTATGGGTTGGGCAGTGGATTTGGGCTGGGAGGTCCCGGATTTGGTGGTCGAGGTGGCCCCGGGTTCCCTGTTTGCCCACCTGGTGGCATCCACGAAGTGACCGTCAACCAGAGCCTCCTGGCACCCCTCAAGCTGGATATCGACCCRGAAATCCAGAAGGTGCGAACACAGGAGCGGGAGCAGATCAAGACCCTCAACAACAAATTTGCCTCCTTCATCGACAAGGTGAGAGTTTGGTCTTAAACATCAACCCATGCATGTTATCAGTTGCCTCGGGAAAGAACAACAGGAAGAACCTTCCTCTGGATTTAGGGGCTTGCCTGAACTAATCCCAGCTGACAAACAGCGTGGGTTTGGCTGAAAACTAAGAACTGTCTTATGTTTCCTCTTTGCAAGGCCGAGTTTTTSAGCGCCTTATTTTATTGAAAAAGCAAATCCCCCTTCTCCCCGTAAAAAACACCCCAGGGGTTGGATGGATCTTCTACTGGTTGTAAAATGGCAAAGCTCTACACAACTCAATGGGATGGCACCAACTTAAACCAGTAAGGTGGGCTGAGCATCTAGTGGGGGGAGAAACACCTGAAGTTGCAAATACATGTGTTTGGCCTGCTTGATAGCTCTTGAAAAATCTCGCTAAACATCTTAGCTGCTTTTGATACTTTCGAGAATCCGGTTCCCTAAATCAGGAAGATCCCAATCATTTCCCCCCGACCGTCCCAGCACCTCTTGACCTTTTCTTTCTGTGTTGAATGACCCCTCCTTTTCCTGGCAGCAGGKTTTTTTGTGCACTGTTCACATGGGCTTCAGCACGTGCCTGTTTTTGTTTCTCCCCAGGTGCGCTTTTTGGAGCAGCAGAACAAAGTGCTGGAGACCAAGTGGAGCCTCCTCCAAGAGCAAGGTCACACAGTCACCAGGAAGTCCCTTGAGCCCCTTTTTGAAGCCTACATCAACAACCTCAGACGGCAGCTAGACAGTCTTATGGGAGAGAGGGGAAGGTTGGACTCTGAACTGAGGAACATGCAGGACATGGTGGAAGACTTCAAGAACAAGTAAGAAATCGTGCTCTGTGGCATAGGCGATCAACAGATGGGAAAATCAGGGCAGGCGGTTCATGGTCGCTGGTGCACACCTCGTGTTTGCACTGGGCTCCTCTTCCAGTTTGCAAAATTAAGATATAATAGAAAAACTTGATCTCAGAATTACCTTTAGTTGTGTCAGATTTCTCAGATGCAGGATCAGCATTTAGCACAGAATTCGTGCACCCGTGGGAAGCTGCTCCGGTGTAACGGCGGTCACGGTCTGATCCCTTGAGTCTCCCAAAATAATGCACCTGGAGACAAAAAAATCACATAATTCATGAGCATAATGGACATGCAAAAAGGGAATAAAACATAGCCATAAACTGCCAGCTCCAAAATCCCTCATTTCTCTTTTTGCAAAAGAAATCCCAGCCTTTCTAGAGGGCCCCAGGCAACCTGCGAGGGCTCGGCCTCGCTCAGCTCCGATTACGTGAAAGATGCTCAGCTATTTTCCCTGACCGTTGTCAAAGAAAACCATTTCCCTGGGGAGGCAATTAATCCCATCCCGAGATAAGGTGTCCAGCGGAGGWGGGGTGAATCATTTTAAGGACGTGCCAGTTGGTGTCTGCTGACTATAAGGGACATTTAGGTGGTTTTTTTAGGCGAGGCCGTTCATTTTTAGTTGGCTGTAGTCCGGCGAGAACAATCTCTCCCTTATTCAACCAGAGCTAGCCAAGTGCAAATTTGAGGAAAACACCCTGGAGGCCTGAAATATGTTTATATTAAACAGTTAAGCATGTGAAGAGACAGATTTTTCGGGGGAGGGACGGGGAGACAGCACTTAGAGCTGACAGGACGGACTGACATAGCTTCTGCTACGCTGTACTTGGGTGCATTTCAGGTCTCGATATGTATTACAGGCTTTTAGAAATACTTATCAGGCCAAAAATGACAAATGATATTGTCTGGATTTTGGAGCTACTGCCTGGGAAAGAGAACACATTTTATTTCAAGTCTAGAGTTGGTTCCCAGTCCACTGGCTAATTTCCACTTCTTCCCATGTCCGCTCGGAGATCCATCTGCAGGGATCTCTCTGCCAATATTAGTTAGAGGACTGGCACGAACCTGCCTTTAAAATCCAGGTCTTTGCCTCAACAGCCTACATGTTTTGTCTACTTTCTAGCTAAGCCCTGCCCTGATTATCTGATGAGAGGATGTTGCTCAGAGCCATAAAAAGTTCCACAGAAACACAGTCTGAGGCATAATGATCTGCTCTTGCTCAACCACGGCTAAAGAATCACAGACATTTTTTTAATTAAACGCTGCACTGGGTTATTCAGAGCCATTAGCATTATTAYAATCTCAAATATCAAATTGGTACATTATTATACATTTGTAGGCATTGCGATGCAGCTTCGTTGAAAGCCTTTTGCATAACTTTGCTCTGGGCAAAGGTCACCAAGAATACCTGCTCCTGCTTCCTACCGAAACGGGCTCTGATCCTGCACACATTTATGTATGAGCTTGACTTTAAGGGCAGTGATTAAAATCTATTAATTTTAGCTGGGACTGCTCACACCATGGAGTCCTGCAGGCTCAGAGTCAGTAATCATTTGCTCTGCATCTGCTCTGGACTGTAAACAGGTGGGAGCAAGGAATATATCTGTGAGCCCCAACTACTGATTTGGGACTGGAGTGGTCCCATCTCCGCTCCCCAAGCTGGCTTTGCTCTTCATTTCAGCCAAAACCCTCTCACTCTTTTATCCTAACAGATACGAAGATGAGATCAACCGGCGCACTGGTGCAGAGAACGAGTTCGTGGTCCTCAAGAAGGTGAGTGAACTGGGAGTTATGGGACGGACAATGAAATTAACTCCGCACGCACAGAGTTCAAGCAAAGCCGATGGGAGCTGGGGTCCTCCAACTTCATTGTTGGGTTGGGCTGGGTCCTCCTGAGGCCGTGAATGGGCATAACCYTCTCCATGCTGATGGAGCTGCCCTGTTTTCTGCAGATAGCTCCTCCGGTTGCAGTTGCAAACCATCTGGCCTCTTGTGGCTCAGTTCAACTCTGTCTTGGGTCACATCCCCACGAGTCGGGGCTTTGCCTTCTGCCCAAGAACCTGGTTCTGGCTCACAGTAAATGCCCAACATTAAAAAAAACCACCTTGATCATAGCAAATAAAAACAAGCCTAAAGAATAACAGACCTGGAAGCAGAGAGATGGTCCCACTGGTGTCCTGAAGCCCCTTTGGCTTGTGGTTTCATCAGAAATCTTTGGTTTTCTTTTCTTTAGGATGTCGATGGTGCTTATATGAACAAGGTTGAGCTGCAGGCCAAAGCAGATGCGCTGGCAGATGAAATCAACTTCCTGAGAGCCCTCTACGAAGCGGTAAGCCGTCCGCTCTCCCCGCGGTAGCATCCTCCACAGCTCCCTGCCGTACAGCTCTCCGGGCCCCGGAGCTCTGGCCACCACGCTCAATGCCGTACAGCAGTAAAAGAGAAGGTGGTCACTGCCTTTTTGAAATTATAATGCAGGCATAAGATAGAAAAGGGTAGATGATAGTTAGAGTGGGGGGAAATGCAAGAAAATGGCTCGGGAGAGAGGGCTCCCAAGCCACCTCTCRTCTGCATGGTTTCCACCCTAGATACCAGACCATTAACTTAATTTTTTGCATCTTCTGCAGGAATTGTCCCAGATGCAGCAGCAAGTATCCGACACCTCYGTGGTCCTGTCCATGGACAACAACCGTAACTTGGACCTCAACAGCATCATCGCAGAGGTCAAAGCGCAGTACGAGGACATCGCCAACCGGAGCCGGGCTGAGGCTGAGGCTTGGTACCAAAACAAGGTGGGTAACCAGAATGTCAGACCGCTTTCTGTCAGTCGCGTGGCATCACACTAGCTGATGGGAGGCAGGACTAACGGAGGAAGGATCACAGCGTTACACCAGAGATTAATTTATTTTCTATGCGTGTTGCAATAGGCTCTTGCGTACAGATCCCYGGTGTTCGCTTGTGGACCGCTAATCTCGACCAGCCTCATATTCCTTGCGGTGAAACCGAGGGACAAGATGTTTAAATGCCTTGACCCTGGGCTCACAAGGAGCCACTGGTAGATCTGGCCTCAGACACAGAGCGCTCCTCTTTCCCTTCCAGGTCCTTCACAGCGGGTGACAACCCACAGGTGCTCTACGCAATGCAATAGCTGCTGCCTTAGCATATATTGATAACTAAGGGCAAATGCTGTTATTCCACGGGCAGGTTGCTCAGAGGAATATTGTCCCCCACCCTTAACCTGCATCCAGAGCGGCACTTTGTACCCTGAAGTCCCCTCACCCTCCCCTGAGCCCTGCGGTGCCTAACCGGCGCTCTCCTCCTTTCTACATATCAGTACGAGGAACTCCAGGTCTCCGCCGGGCGGCACGGTGAYGACCTGCGTAACACCAAGATAGAAATTTCGGAGATCAACCGGATGGTCCAGAGGCTGCGGAACGAGATCGAGAGCGTGAAGAAACAGGTAGGAGSGGATGGTCCTGCAGAGCAGCTGCTGCGCGGTGGGGGGCAGGTAGGAGGTGACGGTGGCCAGGCACGGCAGAAAGAGCCAGCTCCTGGCATTGGAGCAGGGCTGGAAGGCAYTAAAGAGGGCATGGCCGCCTCTGCCTCTGCCCACCAGAGAAGGTCCCTCAGTGCAAGGACGTGCTGTGATAGCCACTTTCGTGCTGGGGAAGCAAGTTGAGAGCTACTAAGCCACCCCAGCACGAGGTGTGTAGCAAAGCAGAGAGATGTAGACGTTTCTCCTTTTCTCGGGGGACAGAATTACGGCTGCAGCTCCCCAGTTACGCACCCTATGGCACGTTCCCAATGGCCCACCAGGAGCTCTCAGTGCCACGCTGGGAGTCACCAGCCAGTATCKACGATACCACAGCAATACTCAGGAGAGCAGTTTAGGGTAGCCCAAGTTAAACAACTATCTGTTTCCCTTGCTTTTAGTGTGCCAACCTCCAAGCAGCCATCGCCGAGGCGGAGGAGCGCGGGGAGATGGCCCTCAAGGATGCYAAGGCCAAACTGTCCGAGCTGGAGGATGCTCTGCAGAAGGCTAAGGGTGACCTGGCCCGGCAGCTCCGCGAGTACCAGGAGCTGATGAACGTCAAGCTGGCCCTGGACATCGAGATCGCGACCTACAGGAAGCTGCTGGAGGGAGAGGAGAGCAGGTGAGGACAAGCACATGGACCTGTTGTGTGCTGCTCTTCAGAGCAGGGTGCATCTCCTTGGGCTCAAAGAGACAGCTCACCCCAACAGGCTGCAGCACCAAGTTGGTGAAGATGTAAAAGAGCATCAAGATGTAAAACAAGGGCAGAGAGAAGGATACTTTAAATTGTGAGCTTTCTAGGAGAAGATGAGTTTCTCCAGCTCTTGGAACCTGATGCACTAAGAAAAATGAGCAATATCACCTTTCACCTGCTGCAGACATACCCCACCAGAGGAAAGTCCCTACTGGAGGCCACGAAAGTCTAATTAGATGGTCCCAGTGGCTAATCATAGAATCATAGAATCATTAAGGTTGGAAAAGACCTCTAAGACCATCAAGTCTAACCGTCGTCCCAACACCACCATGCCCACTAAACCATGTCCTGAAGTGCCACATTTACATGTATTTTGGACGCCTCCAGTGATGGTGACTCCACCACTTCCCTGGGCAGCCTGTTCCAATGCTTGACAAATGTTATACCTTGCCGGTGCTGTGGCGTTATTCCTTACTTTCCCCTTTCCCAACAGGCTTGCCGGAGAGGGAGTCGGAGCCGTGAGCGTCTGTAAGTATCTCCCCCCCCCTCCACCCCTGCTCGCTCCCCCCCCCGCCGCAGGGGTGGTGGTGCAGGTCCCCCCACCTCGGGACCCTAAAGCGGGCGTGCGCTGTGTCTCCCCGCAGCCGTGGTCAGCAGCTCGAGCGGGGTGGGCTACGGCGGCGGCGGCAGCTGCCTGGGCATGGGCGGAGGTCTCGGCATGGGAGGCGGCGGCGGCAGCTACAGCATGAGCAGCAGCAGCGGCTTCGGAGGCGGGAGCGGAGGGTTCGGCGGGAGCGGAGGGTTCGGCGGGAGCGGAGGGTTCGGCGGGGGGCTCAGCTACGGCGGAGGCAGCACCTTCAGCTCCGGGAGCAGCCGAGGCGTCAGCTCCAGCACGGGAGGCAGCGTGAGGATCGTTTCCAAGACCACCACTAGCAAAAAGACCATCAGATAAGGATGGCGAGCACGGGGCTCCCCGCGCGGACGACGACGTGTTTCCTGCCTTCCGAAAGCAAGTGCTGCCCTACAAAATCAACGGTGTAAATAGCTGCGCTAGACCCTCTCTCCTTCCTCCGTCCTTCACCCTCCACCTTTGGGGCAGCGGGGGGAGACCAGGACCCCACCGCGAGAATCCGGAGCACGTTTGGCTAAAGCATAGGTTGTAACAGGTCACCGACAGGGCTTTGGAGAGCCGTCGTGGACCCGGGTGGTGGCCCTCTTTCAGCACAGTCCTTGCTCTTCCCTCGTTCTCTCCCTGGAGTCCCCCATTTAAAGCGAAGTGGAAGCACTTTGCTGAACGGGGACAGCCGCGCTTGGCCACGCACGTTCGTTTCATTCGTCCGAAAACGAGGGTGACAGCCTCGTGAAACCACCAGGTCCTCACAACGAAAATAGCTCCAAGACGCTCCAAAAGCCTCTGCCCGCAACACGTGTTACAACCTCCAAATGTTTTGTCTGCAAGTAAAGATTTTTCCAGCCCCTTCTGTTTTCTCAGGCACCTGTGGGAAAGGTTACTGCTTTCTGTGTATATGAATTGCCACACTGATTTCTAACTCTTTGTCCTCATGGCTACAGCCTCTTCACCTCCAAGCTGTATGATCCAATAAAGAGCATTTGTCATTTTTAAAATCTGCTGCTTTTTCGCTTTTCTTCTCTGCTGATCTGGGTACGGATGCGTGCTGTGCCCCAGCTGCAGTGGGGACGCTCYGTTCACGAGAAAGGACCATCGCCTTCAGGAGAAAAACCCTGTGTTTTAGGACCCAGGCTCTGGCATGGCTCTGGGACAGGCTGGGGAGCATGGAAGGAAGGGCGGGATGGACAAAGAACTGAGGCACGGGGAGGAAAGRCTGAGCCAAAAGCTGGATGAATCCCACCGCGGTGGTTAACTGCAAAGCTGCCCTTTCTGCCCGTCACTGCAGGGGTGAGAAAGGGCAGGGGAGTGGGAAAAGGAAGGTGATTCCCAAAAGTTTAGCTGGGATTCATGAGTCGTTAGCACATGCAGGGCATCGCTCAGCCCGGCTGTTAGTTAACACTGCAAACGAGAAAATCTTACGGCGGAGGAGCCCGGCTCTGGCATCAGCACCACAGCAAGGACACAGCGAGGACGGCATCGAACAGGAGGGGAACGGAGCAGCCAAACATCGCCCCAGCCAGAAAGAGCAAGTGGAGGGAGGGCAGCACTAGCAAAGAGGGGTGGACACAGGGTGAAGCGCCCAATATCTGCACGTGCGGTGTTTGCACATCGAGGTTTCCCTAGCCACACGCAAATACCTCACTAAATACCCTGGCTGCTCCTCTGGAAGGGCTGTTTCGGGACCTCAGCTTCATTTTGCATGAACCTGAGGTCTTCCAAGGTGCCCGCAGCACCTGGCCTCCCAATTCCCATCCAGCCCCCCCCCTGAGAGGTTTCAAAGACCTGCCTGGATGGCGGGTTTCGGCAGCCTCCCGTGCTGTTCCCGGGCTCCCTCCTGTGGCTCCGCGGGCATCCCCTGGCTCTTGCTCCCTGCGAGGCTGCGGGGCCAGGCGCGGATCCTGGCAGCAGCGGCTGGGACGCACGGTGCGAGGTGGGAACCCAACCCCAAAGGCGGGAGCCGGAGCATGAACCAAGGGATGAGGAAAGKGGCCAGGGCGGGAGGGGAGCAGATGAGGAATCCCCACGAGGGATGCCAGTCCCGAAAGGAGAATGGTTGGTGTCCACCCTTCATCCCCTGCAAACTCCAACTGGGGGTGCACCCCAGGGAGGGAGAGAAGAGGGGGGGCATCAGCCAYGTCATGCACGGCGTGCCAGCACCCTCGCCGCAGGGAAACGCCTCCGAGCCCCCGAGTCGCTGGGACCCTGCACACCCATCAAGCTGCGCGGAGGCGTGCGAGCGCTGGCCAACGCGGCACGGTGTCTCCAGCAGGTGGGGGCCCAGAGCAGGAGAAAGGCATGGYGGTGCCCTGCAAGGGCTGGAAGCCCTGATGGTCCTACGGTGGGGCTGGGGGGGGGCTCACACCCACRAGTCTCCCCCTCCAGCGCATGGGAAGGGGCAAGGAAACGACGGCTTTGGAAAGTCAGGACAGCCCGTCTGCACCAGAGGAGGTTTTGTGAAGGGTGAAGGGGTTGGGWTTCATTCATTTAACAGTTTGCATCAGTTTTCAAGCATCTGACCATGTTTCTTAGACTGTTTTACGGGAACAGAGTGAAGCTTGCAAAGCAGAGGCATTTGTAACAGGCAGGACGTCCCAACTGGGCTATTGTTGCTAAAYTATATATATATTATTTTTTTTTTAATTATTGAAAATGTCAAATATAAGTTTGTTTTGTTTTGTTTTTTTAACAGAAGCGTGCACAACATGTTGCTGTGCCATCAGCCGCACCAACACACGGGCCACCACCAACCCTGAACCCCCAGGAAACTGGTCTGTGAGCCGAGCCCTTACCCATCCCCGCAGTACCTGGGCACCTCTGCAGCCTCCGTCAGCCTGGTGCCACGGGCTGCTGGCGGGTCCTTCTCCCGCGGTCTGAGGGTCAGGATGCTACCGAGGCAAAAAAAGGCACTGAGCAGCTATCGGTCCCTTTTCTGTTTCCACGGGAAGTGCTTTAAGAGCCCACCCTGGCACCTCCTCTCTGAGAAAGCAGACAGCAGATGGAAAATGTCACCTTCTTGTTACCTCCTTCTGATTTGCAGAGACCTGAAAAACTCACATATTCAAGTCAAACTCGACAAGTAATTTTAGCTGGCAATTTAAACATTAGGTGAAATATATTTTTAAAACCAACATTTAATTTCAACGTTTCCTACAGGAATGATCCTGCCTCTCGAATGCTGAAACATCACCCCTTAATATTTCCCAAACGAAACTTTGCAGCTTTTTGACTCAAAAGCAGAATTTTCATCAAAGAAAATTGTTTTGTTTTAATTTGCAAATGGTTTACACAGCCTGCAAATGAAATAAGACACGAAATGGCTGCAGGGAAGGTAACACAGGACGCAGCAAAACCAGCAATGGAACAATATTCCCAGCTACCATCTGTGAGGCATGTTCAGTCTGAGCGTTGCTATTTAAAGAGGGCAGCAATATCCCGCTGCCCAGAGCGGCTGGAGATCGGAGTCCGGCTGCACGCGATGCCAAGCGCCGCGGGACAGCAGCGGGGACCTCCGGCCCCACGGGCAGTGCAACATCCACCGCGTGGTAAATAAACACGAGGCCCCATAAAATCGGTGCACCGTGTCTGGATACGCTTTCCAGGACACACGAATAATCCTTGTTTATCTTACCGGCTCCGAGAACAACATTGTGCGGATCCAGTTTGTTTTAATTGGGAGAAATTAAACTTCACGCAAGTGCTACGGCTCTTTGCAAGGGAACTCGAACCAGGAGCAGCGCTCAGGGCAGGATGGAGCTGCGGGACGTGCCACGTGCAGGCACAGAGCKGATCCGAAATAATGGGACTTCCCAGCAACACCGCTTCCAGGGCTCGGTTTTCATTATCGGGAGAAAAGACGTACCCTGGGGCCATAYGAAAGGACAAGATGCTACAATACTGCTGTGATAGCCTTCAGTGTTGAAAGATCTTGCTTTCCACGTGGAGCTCGGTAGAGATGACAGCCCCAGCAGCCCTACTCAGGAATTAAAGATAGGCTCAGAAAGCATTACAACACAATTTGGGATATTTAGGTTTCTCCGGGTACCACCATCTAAGCGCCAGTGTTGCACGCAGAGTAAGATAAAGGAGGTATCAGCTCATACCCACCTAAGGTCAGAGGCTCTTTCAAGATGCAACAAGCCATGGGAGGAAATGAGACCTCCCCACTCTGCATAAAGCATCTGGCAACAACAGCAATAATGAAGGCAAAGTTATTCCAAAACCCTGGGCTGTATCGGTGTCTCTGTGCTAGCACAAAAAACAATTATCTGGAGAAAGCAGGTCACACCTACACTTCAAAGTCATCTAGTAGTTATAGCTGACTGGCCTCCAGATACTGCTGGGAACAGGCTCAAAGGACTGCAACACCCGTCACGGGGCAACACCTATGGGAAAGCTTCGGAGGAGTTCATCCTAATTCATCCCTTCGGGAAATGAGATTCACGGACACTCGCCTCCTGCTCAGGAGGTCTCTCAGACGTCCCCGTCCCCGCAGCACAGGGATGCTGTGAGTTGCGTGGCCCCCCGTGGAAAAAGCTCAGGGTGACCAGCAGGACTTCATTAACGTGGGATGAAATAGTAAATTACGGTCAAAATGAGTAGGGTTTGAATTTAGGTTAGCAGCCCAAGTTTAACCCAAAGGCTTTAATTTAAGCAATTAACCTAAATTACAGCCTTGACTTTGCTGATAATTAAACTGAGATTAGGTAGCACAGGTGAACCAACCCAAGTTAGTAAGACACGCTCTTATTTTACAAATATATGTATTTTAGCAAACAAAACACACAGAGGCACTTCTAAAAATGTCAGCCTCGTCTGAGAAAAGGCATCCATCATCAGACGAAGGCTTCCGAGGCGGGTGCTGGAGAGGAGCAGCGGCTCAGAGGGATGGAGAGGAGGTGATGAAAAGCTGTTGGAGGTATCCCGTGTTCACTGGCTGGGTACGCAGAAAACGGTTCGAATTTCTCACCGAAGGGGTTGGAGTTGCCTTTATTGCCCTGATAGAGTCAGAACTCACCTTCCTAATCTCCTAAAGGAGAGTTATTACCTTGATATCAGCACGATGCCAGAACCAAACTCAGCCAAGCCTTTACTSCCAGGTTTACAGCATGGTTGTAAAGGGATCTCCTGCCTCTTGGTCTGGGACTTGCACCCGCTGCTGCCTGCCCCCCCTGCTCAGCCTGTTAGGAAGAAATRGGGAGGGGAAGGGAAGAAAAAGGCTTCGGAGCCTGCTCAACCTCGCAGACGGCCTCTGCCACGTCAGGGGTGCTCTCKCTCCGCGAGACCCGCTCAAACACAGCTCCCTTTGTTCGATTAGGAGGAAAAGCTACCGAGCAGCTTGAGTGAGCACAAGCACTATCCTCTGGTGGAGGGAAAAAAAAGTCTGTATCAGAGCAAGCTATCTGCATCAGAGCAGCAAATTCATTACATGCCTGGAGCTGCAGGGTGCACAGGAGACACTTCCCCAGGAGCTACCTGGAAACCCTGTGTTTCATCAACAGAGCAGGGTGGGGGCCCCCCTTGCCATCACCCCATACCCCAAACCTGTAGCTACAGCTCCTTGCGCTCACAGTTCTGCCTTTTGTAATTACCTCTCAAATTCCTTCCAGATGAGTGGCAACCGCATCACCTCCACCCTAGTGCAAATGTGAAATGGAAAGAAATTAATTTCTTTTTACTTGGTTGGAGGAGCTGTATTATTACTATTATTAACAATGGACTCCAACGCAGTTGGCGTATTCTTTAGCCAAAAAAGACAAGTTTCATATGTAAAAGGAGCCTGAGGGGAAAAAGGAAAGTACTGACGCATCACGCTGTTAGTAACCAAGGGTGGGTTTCAGCCTGGCTACCTCTGCACACTCTGAGTCAGCCACCTGGTCTACCCACGTAGTGTTGGTGAGGGTGGAAAGCCATCTTCAGGGGCCTCTCCGTCCATCTACCTTAGGATCAGAGAATCTGCTATTCGGTGGTGATCTCCACTGGCTACGCAAGAATACAGAAAAGCTTTCGGAGAGTCAAAGTGACGTGAGGTCGAGAGTACCCGAGAGAGMAATTCCCAAAGGAGCCATAGGCATTTAAGAAGGCTGGCAACTTCCACCTGCCTTTGAGTATCTTGCTCTCTGGGACTTGCATCTATACGAATCAAGCACGCTATGTGTGGGGGAAACCAATCTCATGCATTCAGGTCATGACATCTGTCAACTGGYGGGCAAAACCCTAAGGCTGATCAATAATCCACTGCCTTCCGGATGCAGACCTGTTGGTTGCAACCCATTTACTTCCAGTTCCCATGGGTGCAAATGTACAGACAGTCAGACCTAGTGAGACGGCCCCACTGGGCAAAAATTGCAGGATTAAGCCCTTCCTTACAATAAAAGCTCAGTCTTGTAATAGACACCAAAATAACCTAACGATTGCTATTTATTCCCCCCTTCATTTAAAAACTCAACTGCAAACACAATCCATCTGAAAGCGAGGAGCTGGGGAAACAGCGGGGACACAAAGTATTTCTGGGAGTTTCCTTTACCCTTGCAAGACAGGGGCAGATGGAAGCACGACACCCCTCCACCGCGGTGATTCCTCAATATTACGTTGTTCCTGTACCGCAGCCAGCAGCTGCTCAGGCTCGCAGACAACACGAGAGGAAGCTGTTCGGGGGGGGACGCGTTTGCAACTTCACTCTCTTGTATAAATAAATTACGTATGAATCATCTTTTCCTGAACAACCCGAAACACAATGAGGGCCAGAAACACTTGCTGTCCCTCAAAATGAATTCTTTTTCACATTTTCCTATTTGCCTTGTTACTCAAACTGCCTGCCAYGCTAAATGCAAAGCAAAGGGCTGCGTTGGTACCTGCGGCTGAGAAAGGGAAGATCCAGGATGCCTTCCTGTGTCCAGATTGCT
The DNA here is from genome assembly GCA_030449065.1 of Oceanodroma leucorhoa. Classification (NCBI taxonomy): domain Eukaryota; kingdom Metazoa; phylum Chordata; class Aves; order Procellariiformes; genus Oceanodroma; species Oceanodroma leucorhoa. The sequence goes on along the minus strand of JASVER010000253.1, from coordinate 175,446 downwards.
GTGGATCTGGGCAGAGGGAATCCTGCAGAGCACTTTCCTAGTGGATTCAAGCAGGCAGGATCACACTTTCAGATGTGCAGTGCTGAAAGAGCTGATTAAATCTTTGGGAAACTACGTCGTGTTTATAAACTGTGAGTTGGGAACAGCCCCCGAGCACTCCATTTCCATAGAGCCAGTGGATTCAAAGCAGTTCCTATTCCCACAATCTTTCCTCCTTTTTTTTTTTTTTTTTAGTTTGTTTGTTTGTTTCCATCCTGCTAAAATACCGAAGTCCAAATCTTCGAAGCCGAGGTACAAGCACAACTATTTGTGATGGAGCTCAATGGCAGCTGTCAAAATCCACACGTGAACAAAAGACCTTGTCAAAACATTTCATTTTCAATCTCGTATTTTTTTTTTAGTGACCGAAGAATAAGTCTGCAGAAGCAGGATTTTCAGAAGAGATCAGCTCAGGGGGCTGAGCCTTTATAGGGATGGAAGCAAAACTATGTCTGCAGATACCTTGTGGTGGCAGAGGGGACCATGCAGTACATATCACTAAACCCCAGGACAGAACAATTTACCGCAGGATTCCCTGTAAAACCCTGCTCTGCCCGACACAGATCCCTTTCCTAAAACTCAAGGGACCGTACCTTTTCAAAGCCCTGCTTGTGAACAGAAAAGGGGCGAAAGCAATCCCGAGGGATGAAGTTTTCAAATGAGAGAGGTGTTGAGTGACAGGCGTTTTGAACGGTGTTTTCCTCCCTGTGCCCAAGGTGACTCATGGCAACTTTCAAACGCTTTGATATGGCGAAGAGTCTGGCTGTCTACAAAGACGGCAGAAGGCGACAGTTATTCCCAAACAATACCACTGTTGCTCAGAACCTGGCTATATTATTTCAGAAGGGCGTGTGTGCGGAGTGAGTTCACTCTCCAGAATGCTGTTGGACATGCCAAGCCTAATTAATCAGAAAGATGATCCACCTCATCAAACCCATCCCAGTCTCATACATGCATAAAAGGGCTCTCCTGAGCCCGCGGAGAGCACAGGTTCATCTTTCTCCTTTCCCTCCTACTCCTTGCTCCAGGCCAGCACCTTTGCTCCTTTATTCTTGCTGTAGCATCCATCCCAATCCAAAAGCCAGAAATGTCTCGCCAGTCCACCGTGAGGATTCAGAGGGGAAGAAGTGGCTTCAGCGCTGCTTCGGCTATCGTCCCRAACACCTGCCGCACCAGCTTCAGTTCACGCTCTGTCACCCGGGTCGGAAACTGCAATGCTGGCAGCGGTTTTGCTAGGGTTGGTGGTGGCTTTGGAAGCAAAAGCCTCTACAATGTTGGTGGATGCAAGAGGATCTCTGTGGCTGGAAGGGGTGGTAGCTTCTATGGATCTGCAGGTTTTGGTGGTGGCGCTGGTAGCGTGTACGGTGGTGGCTTTGGCATGCCAGCTAACCTTGGCTATGGATATGGTGCATTTGGTGGTGGCATGGGTGGCCCTGGATTCCCAGCTGGGGGCATCCACGAAGTCTCCGTCAACCAGAGCCTTCTGAAACCTCTCAACTTGGAGATTGACCCCAGCATCCAAAGGATCCGAAAGGAGGAGAAGGAACAAATCAAAACCCTCAACAACAAATTTGCCTCCTTCATTGACAAGGTGAGACATGAGCTTCCCTAAATATCTTGTCCTGATTTTTTTTGATGGGGACTCTTTTCTTAGCTGCTTTATGAGCACATAAGCTGATCAAGAAGGAACAGAAGTGAGGAATGAGACTGGACGATGCCCAGTCCCTGGAAACTCCAGGGAACGGTACCTGCTACACAGTGGTTGCTATGAATTAATCATCCAGTATTTGAGGTCCTCCTCGTTTGCTGCTTGACATCTCATAGGCAGTGGAGAAAGAAAGCTCTAGAAGACAATCCCATCCTTCTGGAGATGTTGGGCTCTCTCCATTGATTATTATAGGAGCCTTGATAACAGTTTTTTAGATGGTTAAAGTGAGATGCAAGCAACCCATCTAAAATGACCAAGAAAGGAATCACATGAATTGGCACTAGGGAGAAGTAAGCTTCTCATTACTTGAATTTCCTCAAAGGCATTTACAGCTATCACTGCAACAGTACCAGCACGTTTGGACTGTTAGTTCAAAATAGCAAAATCTGATCCGACACTGTCTGTCCACTTCATTTCCTTGTTAACTGTATTCGATGCACAAGAGCATCTGCCTGATTTCTGCTCTGTTTGAGCAGCTCCTTTTCGGTTTCAAGCAAAACGCTMCATTAATTTGGAGCTTTTGTGGGGTGGAGAAAATGTACTGAAGGGAAGGAGAAATGGCACTTTACCTTTGTTTTCTTAATAAGAGTACAAACCCTGTTCTGCTCTTTATCTGATTTTGCATGCACTCTTCACACAAAATGCATGCACTTTGCCCTAATWTAGCAAAGCAATGAAGGGCAAGCACGGTGCAAGAAAATCAGTAGTGACTCCAGAGTTTGTTTGCAATAGTGAGCAGGGTCCCTGCAGTCAAATAGCAAATTCCTTATTCTACCAGATGAGAATTTGGCTATGAAAGCCAGCTGGAAAGAGTACTTCACCACCTCAGCTAGTACTGAGACCCCACATTTGCAAGGAAAGGTCTCCATAATCTCTGCTCTTTCAAAACATCTTCAGGGTATTTCTGCTTGCAGGTCCGATTCCTTGAGCAACAAAATAAAGTGCTGGAAACCAAGTGGAGCCTGCTTCAGGAGCAGGGGATGAAAACAGTTAGGAACAACTTGGAGCCGCTTTTTGAGACTTACATCAACAACCTCAGGATGCAGCTGAACAGTTTGCTGAGCGACAAGGGGAGGCTGGAGGGAGAGCTCGTCAACACACAGTACCTGGTYGAGGATTTCAAGAAGAAGTAAGTCTATTGAGCTAGCTGTCTACTTACCCAGGCAGGTGCAGCCTTTCTCCATTCAACATCCTTAAGCCAACTGGGGGATCCAAGAGAGTCTGGGACACAGGAATTCCCGACAGTGAAGGTTGAGACATTTTCTCAAGACAAACGGTAACGGAGTAACAGATACAAATGCAGAAACATTTAGGGAATAATTTAGAATATGATCAAAGACGTATTAACTAAATTACCTACTGAGAAAAAAAAAATTACACAGTAGGTCTGAACGTTTCAGGACAGCATGCTTAATTTGCTTAAGAGAGGCAGAAGGCGAGTACGACTGATGGCCAGAAGTAGGAAAAAAAGAATAGATTCTTTAAAAATTTTTTGATGTACTTGTTTTAACTAGTTTAGCCTAGGAACATGCCCATGGTCTCTTATTCAGATGCTCTATAGGAGAAAAGAACATTGTATGCAAAATGCTTTTAAGGAAGTTCATTCCAGCAAACTAAAATCACCTCCCTCTGTTACTTGCCTAAACAAATGCTCCTTCTGCCTCCCTCCATTAGGTATGAAGATGAAATCAACAGGCGTACAGTTGCAGAGAATGAATTTGTGACACTCAAGAAGGTGAGAGCAAATTACAGAATACCATCTGATGACTATTTGTAGAGCTCTAATCACCTATTCATTCATACTCAAAAGCTTTTTTTACGGTTTCTTCCCTGGACTGTTATTGCAGAGATATGCGTGTTCCTGACTTGCTARTAAGAGTTTAAAACACATTACCTAAATCTCTCGTCCTCCAGGATGTGGATGCTGCCTATATGAACAAGGTGGAACTACAAGCCAAGGTAGATGCGCTGACTGAAGAAATTAATTTCCTGAGAGCCCTCTACGAAGCCGTGAGTACAACCACCTCCCAAGACATTTCTCCCTCCTTCCCTCTGRAAGCCTGCAATTTCTTCCCCCAGGAGATGCTAAATCCTTTACCTCTTTAGAGTTATACCAACCGCCTTAGCTGTTTAGATAACAATCTGTAGCCTCTYCCAGGTCTGCGCGCTCATCTGAAAGGATGAAAAGGCATCTCTCCTGTGAATTAGCTCACCTCAACCCCTGTGCACTTTGCAGGAGCTGTCTCAGATGCAGACCCAGATCTCTGACACCTCTGTCGTTCTCACCATGGACAACAACCGAAACCTGGACCTGGACAGCATCATCTCGGAGGTCAAAGCGCAGTACGAGGACATCGCCAACAGAAGCCGCGCCGAAGCAGAGTCCTGGTACCAAACCAAGGTGAAGAAACTGGGGGTTTCCGTGCTGTTATCTACATGTCTTCTCTTGAACAGATAAAGACTGACTCTTCCAGAAAAACCTTCTCAAACATTGCATCTTGCACAGCAGCACTCTAGCTGCTAGTCTGGGCTCGAGGAGGGACCCATGCTTTCAGGCACCTGCGTTACTCCAAAACCGATGGATTTTACCTTGACTGGTTGTTCCTCTCTCTGTGACAGTACGAAGAGCTGCAGGCTACGGCCGGCAGGCACGGGGACGACCTCCGTAACACCAAGCAGGAGATCTCCGAGCTCAACCGCCACGTCCAGCGGCTGCGGTCTGAAATCGACAGCGTGAAGAAACAGGTAAAAAGCAGCAAACCCCAGACTTTTAACCAATTTACACCCTGACTTRCAAGGGAGAGGAAGGAAAACGTCAGAGGCAATCTAGGCAAGTTCTGCTCAGTTTGATCCTTTTTCTCTCAAAAAGAGAACTGTCACTAAAAACGGTTAAACTGATGGTGCTGGAATAAGACCTTGTGATTTCAGGGTAGATAAAGAACAAGTCTAGGTCTTGTATGGGGAATTTGACTGGGGTTTCTTTTCTGTAGTGCGCAAATCTGAARGCAGCCATCACGGACGCTGAGGAACGTGGGGAGCTGGCCCTCAAAGAYGCCAAAGCCAAACTGGCCGAGCTGGAAGATGCTCTGCAACAGGCCAAAGCAGACCTGGCCCGGCAGCTCCGCGAGTACCAGGAGCTGATGAACGTCAAGCTGGCCCTGGACATCGAGATCGCGACCTACAGGAAGCTGCTGGAGGGCGAGGAGTGCAGGTGGGTGGGAAACACGACCCTTCCAGTCCTGGTGTGGGAGAAGCAAAGCAACGCGAGCACTGGAGCTGCTCAGCATTTCTGAAATGCTAAACAGGGCATTAGGGGGCAGGGAGGGGGGAAGATTGTCCTAGCTAATGGAAATAACATCGCGGGAAGCATCCGCAAATTATGCCAAGTTTTTATTTTCCTCCCCAAAGGTCTCTAGGAAATGTAAAGATATCCAACTTTCCCCCCACTATCAACAGGCTTTTTATCTTCTTACCTTGTTGTGTTCTGTCCCCTAACAGGCTGGCTGGAGATGGCGTCCCAGTGAATATCTGTAAGTCTCTAAAATATATGCAACTACCTTATTTAAGCATTTGTGCGTCTCTGCACCAAGAAGCCAATGCCCAGAGAAACTGAAAGCTTTTCCTTCTCCTTCTTGCAGCCGTGACCAGRACAACTGTGGGAACGGGATACGGAGGAGGAAGCAACCTCAACATGGGAGGGGGGATCTGCAACATGGGGAACAGCTTCAGCTGTGGAAGCGGTCCCGGGATCAGCAGCACCACCCTCGGGGGCGGCAGCAGCTCCAGCGTGAAGTTCGTCTCAACCTCCTCCACCAGAAGAAGTTACAGAAGCTAAAAGTTTCCTTCCAGACGCCTTCACTCGCCAGAAAACACCTTAACACTGGTCCTTTACTAAAGCATAGATGGGGTCAACAGAATGAGGGCCACCTAAACCCTATGTCTTGTGGCAGAGGAGCCTCACTTTAGGAACTCTCTCTCAGCTGTGTTGTCTAGCAYGCGTCGTGTAGGGCTCTGCTATTGAACATGAGTCCAACCGTTTTAAATTTGCAACTTGCTTGTTACAGCTCAGCATTTTTTGGCCGGATTTTGTATATAAAATATATCCCATGACTGTTTGTCTCTCTTCACTTTCTGGTGTTTGTCTAATAAAAATGCATATGTAATTTATTCTATTTTGTGGACCTTTTAATTAAAGACATGGAACAGCAAATGCAAATGCAGATAACAAGCACTTTTCCTAGGGCCCTGCCCAGTTAAAGGCGCAGATTTTTGCTCCTCATTCACATTTCCTGAATCTCTCCATTAGCGGCCAAAACACACAGGCACAGCATAGCACCAAAGGGAGGTTTGCCGTGGATTTCAATGTTCTCCCCACCGTGCAAGTGAAACACCTGGAAGCCAAACACGGGGCATGCCAAGGCAAGAGTCGGCGCAGGGGAAAAGGTCTAAGATTCATTTACTATGTGGCTTCCAGCCAATACAACCTCCACCAGCCTGGCTCCCAGGGGGTACAGAGGGCAGTGCCAAGTGTGTGATGTACCTGCATAAACTTCTAACAATAGGGAACTAATTACTGGGGGAGTCAGAGCAATCACCCGACCTGTTCAAGTGTATCAGTCCATCTCAAACCCCCTTTTACTGTGAGCTTTTACCTCCGCGTAGGTGCCAGCATTGCAAACATCTGCCTGAGCGGGCTGAAAGCRCTCCCTTTCTGTTCAGAGCACTGGCCACACTGTTTTAGGTGTTTATCTTGGGTCTTGATGCTGATGTTCCCTCTCGCTTGACCTTAAGCAGGTGGAGGATCTGGTCCATATGCATTCACGTGCTACGTTGAATTAGATGTCGCTCATCCAATAGCTATAAAAAATATCCAAGAATGGGATACCTATTGGAGAGTGAAAGTCTTCAAGATCCAATGTTTCTTCACACTCCTAGAATACATTGGAGACAAGATCTCGTTTTGAGAAGGTGGAGAAAAACCAGAGGAGGTGTAGCAATTTTAGATGTGGTTCTGACTAATCGGGAGAAATTAATTGAGAAGTAAAAGCAGAGCATCATCTGGCTGAAAGCTACAGAGTGACAGATCTCATTGCTGGAAGATCAGTTGAACAAATAGATGTGATTAGAAAAAAAAAAGTCCCCACCCTCGCCCGATGTATTTCAAGAAGTTCAAGTAACGGGTAGAGAAGCTCTCTTAGGAAAATACTGGAAGAGATGGGCAAATCGAGGGGAATTGGCAGTGCCTGAATGATAGACTGTATTCGGGTTTTCCTTCAAGACCAGCAGTTCCCCATAATTTTCTAGGATGTTCTGAACTCTGCATGTTCCTCTCTGTATCCCTCAGGAAATCTCCTTCCCAAAAACTTGCAGGCTTGGTTATGGGTCTGCTGCGGCTCTCCACTCCCGCTCCACCGCCTCTCCCTGCTGAATACTCACAGCTGCTTCCTGGGAAGGAGCAATATCCTCACTCTGAACAGCAGCCTGGGCAAAGTTAAGTTATGGTCTTCCTCACTGCTGCCCAACCACACTCTCTAACCAGAGGATATAATGTATAGAGCCAACAGGCACGTCAGACGGATGCCATCCCTTGCATCAACACCTGGGTCGTAACCCAGAGATTATGAAGCCCTTCATCTAGGGGGATGGGGCCAGAATATTTGTTCTCCCAGGGCGTCCCTTTTTAAGCAAGATACAAAAAACCACCCTGGCAAAGGTTTGCATCTCTGGATACACGGCCAGCGTACAGCTGTCCCTGCTCCAGAGCAGGACTTTGGTCACCACATACATAACCTTCTGCATCCAGTCCTGCTGGGCCAGCTAAACAGATGTAGCTATGACCTGGGGCTTGTGTTTTAGCGGGAGAGGACAGACAGCCCTCGTTAATTCTAGCACAGCCCAGATTAAAACCTTAGTCATAATGAAATGAATGGTGGTTGCACTCAGGGGCTTGAATTTGCAATGCGTGGAGGGAACTGATTGCTAATTGCTACCAATAACATTTTTACAGAGYTCTTTAGGACAGACAGTCTGTAGCTTAGTCACAGAAGCTCCTCTCTCTTAAAAACTGCTGCTTGTTGTAACACACAGTAGCTGAAACACTCCCACAACAGTTATTTTAGCTTCGTTCCAGGGTGTGTAATGGAAACATTAGAAGAATAGAGARGGGGGAAAAAAAAAAGCATGGCTGAAAGGCAAAAAGAGATGACGGGCATCTGCGAATTACCCTCCTGGGACCTTCTGGTCAAACTCACTTGACTGCCCGGCCTCCACGTGTGAAATGGCAAGCACACTTAAAAGATGCAGCTGCAAACACCTGCCCCATACCCCGGTGCCTGCACGTCTCTTTTTAACGGCTGGGGAAAGCTGCGACTTCCCAGCAACGCTCTGCAGGTGGGCTGCTACCTCCTCTGATGAGTAGATGTTCAGCTTGGGCACGGGCATCCCCAAGAGAGACATACCTTGGCAAACCCAAAGGGCTGCAGGGTCCGAGAGAAGCATGTCCACCCCTGGGCATCCAGACGAGGCACCGGGAGTGACTTTGGAGCATCTTGCCTGCTCTAGGGTGAGTGCCCACGCGGACAGTGCTACCACACAACATGCACAGGGCGAGTCAAGACACCAAGTGTCTTTCAACCGAGAAATGCCCTATTTGACTTTTCCTGGGCGCTACGCAAAATTAACAGTAAAGGGAGTTGTCTGTGAACAATGTCGTAAGCCCAGATKCCAAACACTAAATTTCCTTGTGAGTAAGAGATATCAGAGGGGGAAGACAACAGATGTGGGGAGGGCAGCCTGGGAACAGGCTTCACACCATGTAGAGACAAGGTCACCCCATGAGTCAGGAAACAGCCCAAACATCTGTGAAGGTGAAGCCCTGAGAAATCGCCAATTCAGGTTTTGTGTCRTCACAGCCAACCGTAACTCCCTCCCAGGTCATATTCTGATATTTCATCATTTGATGTCAGTCTGAATCAGAATGAAACGTAGACACTTTTTGCAGAAAGAAAAGGTCTGAAAATACCATYCATAAAACTACCTTACAGGTCCTTCCCTCTCCCGAGCTCATTTTTGACAGCTGATGGTCCAAGACTTTCTCTAACGCCCCATCACCGTCCTGGCTTTCCCTCCATCACCTCTTTCTCCCTTCTGTATCAGTTCTGGTTTAAACGACTCTTGCTTGGGCATGAGAACAAGAGTCCAGAACTTCTGACATGTCAGGGCCTGAGGTGCTGATGCCCCGCTGGGGTTTAATCAAAACCACAGCAGCAGGAAAACACAGACCCGCAATAACAGATTTCTCAGAACTTGGACCGCTGCACCRTGAAATAACGTGCCTTTACGCAACAGAGGGATTGATTCATCCATGAAATAGAGATGAGCGAGCGCTTGCCCAACACGGGGAACCATCTACAGCAGAGGTGAAAGGAGGGAGTGGGAAAGGGATGGTTGTGAACAAGAGTTGAGCAGGCAGTATTTAGTTTTCTCAGATATTTCGACAGCCAGATCACGACCGTCACAAAAAAATGCAACTCCTGCACTTTGTGAGTGCTTCATAGGTGCTTGTGCTCATGGTGAACTCACCGTCTGCTCTGCTGCTGGGTGTGCCGAGCCCAGTTAATCAGTAGGATGAGCACCACGCCAGACCCATCCCCATCTAGTAAGGGTATAAAAAGGCCAGTCCCAGCCTGGGGGAGCACAACTTCACCTTCCTGCCTTCATCCACCTCCTCGCTGCTTTATTCTTTCTACCGCTCTCTCCCTCCTCACATCAGCTGCCATGTCTCGCCAGTGCGCTGCAAGGAACCAGAGCAAAACTGGCTTCAGCGCTGCTTCTGCCTTCATCCCAAAYGCCAGCAGCACCAGCTTCTGCTTACGTTCTGCATCCCAAGGTGGAAGCTGCAGTACTGCCGCTGGGTATGGAAGATTTGCTGSAGGTTTTGGGAGCAGGAGCCTCTACAGTCTTGGTGGATGCCAGAGGATCTCTGTAGCTGGAAGAGGTGGTGGCTTCTACGGACCTGGAGGTTTTGGTCCTGGCACTGGGATATCCTGTGGTTTTGGTGGTGCAGTYGGTGGTGCCTGCGGGTTTGGTGGTGGCATGGGTGACCCCAGATTCCCTGCTGTCCCAGCTGGGGGCATCCATGAAGTCTCAGTCAACCAGAGCCTTCTAAAACCTCTCAACCTGGAGATTGACCCCAGCATTCAGAGTATCCGTAAGGATGAGAAGGATCAGATTCAAACCCTCAACAATAAATTTGCCTCCTTCATCGACAAGGTGAGACATAAGATTTCTTGGTTATGTTGTGTTGATTCCTCAGTGGGGAAGCACAAACAAGGGCAAGTTGTATCTTTATCAGCAATTTTGCTGCTCTGCCATTTCTAACATCAGCAGCCTGGGAATAAAACCTGAGGGGTTCCAGCTTTGAGATCATTCATCCCTCGCATTAATGCTGAGATGAGACCAGCCAACAGGGGGAAAATGGTGATATAGGACGTAAAGAAGCAGAGTTTGCAAAGAGAGCGGGAATGATAACATCAGATGTGCAATGCTTGCTTGCTTGTGAGCTGTTCCCCAAAGGCTGAGAGCTCCCACCTCTSAGCAAGCAAATCCTTGCAGGATTGTACCTTGCCTCTCTAAGGAAAACCATCCTAAAAATCACTGTTTCTGAAACATCTCCTTTCTCTAYCCAGGTCCGATTCCTTGAACAACAAAACAAGGTCCTGGAGACCAAGTGGGCCCTTCTGCAAGAACAGGGGAACAAAACAGTCAGAAACAACATTGAGCCCCTCTTCGAGACCTACCTCAACAACCTCAGGAGACAGCTGAACAGCTTGCTGGCAGACAAGGAGAACTTGGGAGGGGAGCTGAACAAGGTGCAAAGCCTTGCTGAGGAATTCAAGAACAAGTGAGTCGACCCATTCGTGGTCTGCCTGGAGAGCAGGGTGGGCTGCGACWGATGCCAGCTCTCTGCTGCATCTCTGCAATCAAACAAGGAAAGAAGGCCTTTTTGCCGATATAATCTTCTGAGTAGGCCYAGGTTAGGTTTAATATGAGACATACTCAGCCTCCCTCCCCCATGGCTGAAAGTCACAGGCAGAAAATTATAGGGCTAAGAGACCAAGGTACAAAACTGTACATACAAAAAAAAGAAAAAAAGAGGCTGGTCCTGAAAATATAAAATAACTTCTGTACAAGCCTAGACCAACCCTCCATTTCCATCCCGCAGATACGAAGAGGAGATCAACAAGCACACAGCTGTCGAGAACGAATTTGTGATCCTGAAGAAGGTGGGTGCACACACGCTGTGCCCCCCMGCCCTGCACGAGCATAGCAAGAAACACGTTGTCCAGCTTTTCCTCTGCTTCTCCGAAAACCACTTCATTTTTGTGATGTGTTTCCTCTTCTAGGAGGTGGACGCTGCCTATATTAACAAGACAGAGCTGCAAGCCAGCCTGGACTCCCTTATGGAGGAGATAGATTTCCTCAGAGCCCTCTATGAAGCTGTAAGCACCAGCATTTACATCCTTCTCCCAGTTTCCAATGTCCTTGCCTTCCTCTCCCACTTCAGAGCCTCAGGACTGATTATTTTCCACTCTGTTGCACTAAATAATTCAATGCTTTTTCCATTTCACCTGCTGCCTTAACCCTGCCTGAAACTGTCTTGGAAAAATCACTTTGTCCACCCAGGTCTACCTGGTGGTCTAACCTGGGGGGTTTTCTCCCCCTGAGCCACGTTGGTGTCTCACGCCTGCAACTCACCAAAATACCCGCTGCTTTTGCAGGAACTGTCTCAGATGCAGACCCAGATCTCCGACACCTCTGTCATCCTGACCATGGACAACAACCGCAGCCTGGACATGGACAGCATCATCGCAGAGGTCAAAGCGCAGTACGAGGACATCGCCAACCGGAGCCGGGCGGAGGCTGAGTCTTCGTACCAGTCCCGGGTGAGTGCCTAGGAAGGCTTCTGCAATGGGAAAACTACACTCCCTCCCCCAAATCCCCACGGCGAGGTGGGTCCCACCGTGATTTTTATAACACAGGATGTCTTCAGATTTAATAATCCTATAAATTTTGGAAGTGCTGATTTGGGATTGAGAACATACGCATACTTCTGAGTGCAAATGCCCACATACCCACATTCTGCTTGGCTCTAAAACCAATATATTTTACCTTGACYSGTTGTTCCTCTCTCTGTGACAGTACGAAGAGCTGCAGGCTACGGCCGGCAGGCACGGGGACGACCTCCGTAACACCAAGCAGGAGATCTCCGAGCTCAACCGCCACGTCCAGCGGCTGCGGTCTGAAATCGACAGCGTGAAGAAACAGGTAAAGGGCAGCATAAATGCGCAAGACTTAACTCTTGCYGTGGTCTAACCTCTCGGTTGTCCAGTCAACTCCAGGGTATAAAAATAAATGCATCTCAGTGAGTTCTGCTGGATCAGGAATGAATATGATAGCATTTATCTCAGTGCGGTAACATCACTAAGAGTAACTTAATGCAATATTAGCAAACCTAAGGAGATGTTAAGAGGTGTGGAGTTAGATTAAAACCAGGTTGTGACCTGGCTCAGAATATGGATCAATTCAATGATCGCTAAGATCACACCTATAGATGTTAACCCAAAGTCTTCTGCATCTAGACCAGGCATCATGACCTCAGGGTACAAAGAACTAGTCCATGCTCTAGATAAGGAACGCAACCACTATTTTTCCTCCACAGTGCTCCAGTTTGCAGACGGCCATTGCGGATGCCGAGCAGCGCGGAGAGATGGCCGTCAAGGATGCCAGGGCAAAACTGGCCGAGCTAGAGACAGCCCTGCAGAAGGCCAAGACAGACCTGGCCCGGCAGCTCCGYGAGTACCAGGAGCTGATGAACGTCAAGCTGGCCCTGGACATCGAGATCGCGACCTACAGGAAGCTGCTGGAGGGMGAGGAGTGCAGGTGGGTGCGATTTTATATCCCAATTTCCAGAGGGRCATTGGAGTCRCAGACCCTTGTCAGGTTTAGACTTCCCACTTTCAGAAGAACCTGAAACCCATTTAAAGGCAAGCAATTGCCCATGAAGATGAGCTATTTGGGAAGATGGTAGCCTTTTGCACAAACTTCCCCACTTCCGCCAAAAATATTCCAAGGAAATTCTCTCGCCTTTCCAACCAGCTCCTGTTCATGGGTTCCCCTTGAATTCTTACTGGCTCATTTTGCTCCCTAACAGGCTCTCTGGAGAAGGTGCTGGCGCAGTGAATATCTGTAAGTAACTTTTAAAGATAGTTTGGCAACTTCTACATTTGTCTCCCCGCCACTCAGAGCCCACTGTTTGTGGAGGCCTCCAAAGAGGGTGTTTTCCCCTTGCAGCTGTGACCAGAACCGCTGTAGGAACGGGATATGGAAGTGGAAACTGTCTCAGCTTCGGCGGCAGCAGCGGTGTTGGAGGTGGGGTCTGCGCTGGAGGAATGGGCTTGAGTTCTGGAAGCGGACAAGGCACAGAYGGGTCATGCGTGGTCGGTGGAAGCWGTTCCAGCATGAAGTATGTCTCCACCACCTCTTCAACCAAGAGATGCTATTAAAGTCAGACACCAGCACTGTTAGCTAGCGTGTGCCAAGTTTCCTCTCACATCGTGTGCAATCCTTACCCTGTTACCTGCAAAAGATTTGGAAGTCAAAACTGTCTGTCCTTATTTATATAAAACGTGCCATGCTCCTGTTTGTTCTTTGACTCTCTGAAATCCTCATTTCCCAGTGTTTGTCTAATAAAAGGCAGGTGGAATTAATTCTGTCGCATCCTCCTTTTAATTCCAATTACTTTATAGAACCTTGGGGAAATGAGTGGTTGACATAGCAGAGTAGAGCTGAAGGTAAACAGAAGTCATACACACAAGAGTTGAGACCTTCCCTTCCTCTGCACTCACTGCAACTCCATGGACACCTCTTATATCCAACAGGGATAGAGCAGTTGGATGTTCCACCCCCATTTGTGTAAGCGAAGTTTTTTAGCATCAGTATCTTCCACRGGATGGGAAATTATCTACTCTGCCTAGCAGGCACTAGAGAAAACGTCCTTCTATCTTAATTTCTACATTACGGCATCTCAGCATTTTCATGCCACCTTGATCACGCCCAAACCCCTGTAATCTTTCAAGGTTTTATRTGATGAGTCATGTAGGGATATAAATCTAGTTTTACCCAAGAAAGCAAGTACTTCAGCTCACGCTGTTCTGTACATGCACTAGCTGCAGGGGCTAATAAAATGTTGTCACTGCCATTACCATAATTAGAAATGGAAAAGACTCACTAAACCCCCAAACTCACCCTCCTTGGGAAGAATAATGTCCCCAGACAGGCTGTGAGATAGTTAAAGACCCTSAGGGTAAGGAAGGTTTAGTTCCCCTTCTCTGATCTCCTGAACAGCAGTAATAAGAGACTAACTACAAAAGCATCAAAACTCATATTAAGAAAAAAAACCCGTGCTGAGATTACCACAGCAGATTGTGCTGGTTCAGTCTCTGACACAACCCTGCCGAGTGACTAAAGCACTAGAGGTAAACGTGACGCACATTAAGTGCATGCTGACACCTAGCCTAAAGAGAAAGTGATATAATAAAGCCCAGCTTTTCGTTAATCCTCTAGATCTAAGCACAATAACACACGACTGGAAAGGAAATGGCTTGTCCTCTTCACCTCCCCATCTTTCTCTGGCATCTCTGGACCATATTCCCACTGACACCAGCAGAACTGGGATTTGGTTTGTTATTTAAACACTGGCCAGCATCAAACAGCCATCTGATGACCTGGACTTTTACAAGTCAGGCTGTTTTCTCTTTAGGGGACCATGCACTTCTACTAATCTCATCATTCAGCATTTCGGCTAAGCAAAACATCCAGGCTCCCTYTGTAGCCAACAGAAAGGCACAGGTGCCTCCCAAATTATCATCTTCACCAGAAGTACCTCTGTGCAGATGAAGCGTTGCCTGCAAAGATGAGGAGTGCAGACCAAGACATCTAACCTCTTGCCTAGATCAGGACAGGTYGCTCCTACCCCAAGACAGCTGGCAATCAGGGAACAAAGTCAGTTTTTTCTTTAGCAAAGCACRTTAAACTGGCATTTTCAACACCTCTAGATTCCCTCTTGTGGCAACTTCTGTCCCATCAGCTTYAAACTAAATGGGCATTGACACCATTAACCAAGTTAAAAGCAAGCCCAAAGGGAACTTCCGGACATAAATATTTTTTTTTCCCCACCAGTAATCCCCGCTCTGAAAAATACAGGTTAGAAAATTTGGTTAAGTTCTATGAGCCGGAAGGTTGCCAGCCCGTTGCATTAGTGAGTCTGGTGATTAACGGGTTGGGAAAGGTGGTCACGTGCCAGCATACCAAACCGATTAGCTCAGTCAACTGAGCTGCGGTCCTCTGCGGACAAGCCCAGTTCTCCAAAAGGATAAAAGGCAGAGGGGAACCCTGAGCCAAACTCTCAAAGATTTCTACTCATCTGCCATCTCACCTCATTGTCCTCTGCTCTCGCCACCGGCAAACGGTCGCACAGAAGTCAGTCGGCATTAGGTCAGGAGGACTCACTAAGAGTTTCAGTACTGCTTCTGCTGCTATGCCTGTTAACCGAAGCAGCTTCAGCTCCATGTCCATGTCCCGCAGCAGTGGTGGAGGTGTGGGACGGATCAGCGGTGATTTTGGCAGCAGGAGCCTTCACAATCTAGGGGCAAGCAAGAGGATTTCCATGAGCGGAGGGTATTGTTCTGCTAGATCAGGATACAGTTATGGATCAGGTCATGGCGGGTTGGCATATAGAGTTGGTGGAGCTGGGTTTGGGTTTGGAGGAGGATGTTGCCCTGGAGGTATTCAAGAGGTCACGGTCAACCAACACCTCTTGGTACCTCTTAACTTGGAGATTGACCCCAACATGCAAAGAGTGCGGCAGGAGGAGAAGGACCAGATCAAATCCCTCAACAACAAATTTGCCTCCTTCATCGACAAGGTAAGACATGTTCCACTTCATCCAGCCTGGCATGTTTGTTATTGACTGTAGAGTAGGATCAGGATTGCTCTCAACATTATATATTTACTTCTAAATCTTTAATGCACAGAGTTAAGGATTTTGTTCAGCTTTTTTCCAGGTTTCTTTGCAGTTGAATATTGCTCCAAACCTTCCTACCAATGATCTTTTGATGACATGCCCATCTAAAGCCCACTTTAAATTACATAAAACAAACAAAAATTAAAGCCCCCATCTCATGGAAAGTGAGGCACGTTTTGAGTTGATGATCCCCAATGATTTAAATTGTTCTGATGGGTTTCAGGTGCGGTTCCTGGAGCAACAAAATAAAGTACTGGAGACCAAATGGAGCCTCTTGAAAGACCAAAAAATTGTGAAAAATAACCTTGAACCTATGTTTGACACGTACATCAGCAACATGAGGAGACAGCTCGAGGCTCTAGGAGGGGATAGGCTGCGGCTCAGCTCAGAGCTGAAGGCTATGCAGGATGCTGTTGAAGACTTCAAGATCAGGTAAGCAACACACACACAGAAAGAAACCTGTCCACTTTTTCTTCACTCTATCTTCTTCCTGGATGAGTTAAAAGACCCAAGGCAACCCCAAAACCGTGAGACCTCAGAAAGGACTAAAGTGACTCGGTTCCCCTCGCTTTAGCTGCTGTATAAATGTCAGCAGCAGCACTCTACCCGTTGCAAGACATACGCAAATTTTTGCAGGGACAGGAGAACTTTTTAAATGTTGCAAAAGGCTCAGATGGTCAGACATCCACAGGAGTTTGGGAGCAGCTTCTCAAAAGCCTAGTCTGTCCAGAGCTTAGGCTTTCCAAATGGCTTCCGCTCCTGTGTAGTCACTTTAATACAGACCAGGATGAAACCTGAATCTMAGCAAGACTATTGAGCACTCTGAACATTCACATTTCTTACTGGTGTGGGCTCCTTTCCAGGAGAGAAAAATTGTCTAAAAAGAAAGATAATTTTAAATGTGTGCTTAAGTGTTTTTGGTTTTCTTTTTTTTTTTTAATTTTTATTATTATGATGTCCCTTAATATCAATGTATTGGATAGTTTTAGCACCTCTGAAAGTCAGGAGTTAGCTTCCACCCCATGGAAAGTCACTGAAATCTTGGACAAGTGTTTTGGCTCAGCTCATTAACTCTTTAGGCTGTTAGGACGAGGTGTTCCCTCTCTCACCCACTCTGCACTTTGCAAAAACATCTATCAAGCCTTAGTGTCTGCTACCATGCCCACGAGGGATACGCTGCTTAATGGATGTGAATAAGTAAGGAGCTTAAATTGTCAATCTGGAACCAGAAAAACGAGAGAGGAGAGCTAGGTGCAGGCTGCCATTCAAAACAAGGACACGTGCATTCTGCCAAAAACCCTCTGCTCTCCCTTTCTTGGGAGATCGTGTGTCTGACACTTTCTGCCACCTTTACCAACAGTGCCTCTAGCCCAGAAGTAGCATCGGAACAGAAACAACTGCCTTGGGGAAGGGAAATCATCATCCACGGTCTACTTGAGACTTCTTTTTTATGGTTCTCTGTGCCTTCAGAAAAGAAATGTTTAACAGAGAAAAAAGTCTGTCCTGTGTCACTTTGGCCATATAAGACCTCAGAGTCTGCTATAAATCAGCCATCAGATTTCCTTAATTCATTTTAGGATGGGACGCATGACGTTCTGGAGATAAGTATCTTTCTCCATCAGCTGCAGAAGAAACCCCAAAGAACAGAGCTTAGCCAAAATAGCCAAGTTCCAGGTAGCTGACTTGAGATGAACCCCAGCTGTAAGCACGATACCGCTATTGATTAACTGGGTCAGAGAGTGTCCTCCTCCTGTTCTCATCACAGGTCCATGGTGAAAGCAGTTTTAAATTTTGAAAAGCAATGTCTAACATTAGCACAGTCCGGAGCAGCAAAGCAGCAACAGAGATGCTCAGCTGAGAAAAGACCCTTGGGCGCGCCACGGCTTCAGACAAGAAATCCTTTGACAACCAAAGGTCACATCACAGAAGAGGTTCAGTTTAATACTCTGCCTGCATCTGACATAAAGTGGCAAATATTCCTTCTGGCTCCAGATCAGGGAATCTTTGGGCAAAAGCTCAATTACACCATACGCATTGCTGGGCAGGGACCATCATCTTGCATTGTGGCAACAATGCCTACACCTGCCAAAAGGACGTCACTGCTTCTGTCCCCATTTCCTAGCAATTTGTTCTTCTTACCTTTATTTATTTTAAACTTTGTGGATCCCAAAGTATTCTTCCTAATGCTTTGCTCTTCTGAGTCAAATACTAATCCATACGGCAATTAGAAATTAGACATATGCCAAATTAGTTTTCCTCTTCTACGTGGCTAAGAGCCTAGAGACCCACAAATCTATACACAGGCTAGGACTTTGCTTAATGGAAATGATTTTAAGGGTTGGATATTCCTGATGTGAAGAAATCTTCCCCCACGAAAGGGTCATGAAAGGCTAATGTTTTATTAGCTGCACGGGCTCCTTCCTTTGAACTTCTGTCTTTCATCTCCCCCATTTAATCACTTCATTTGAGCTGGGCATCAGTCCATGGCTATTGCGGGTTTTTATCCTCTCCCAAGAGTGGGACCGCGTGCTGCTGCCGATCCAGACCCCGGCTTTCCTTGCCCAGGCCACCATCCTCCCTCCTCCCCGGCCATCCCCAGCCCTCCCGAAGGCACCGCGGGAGCTGGCGTCAGAGATCCCGGCTCTTCTGACTAACCCAGGTGTGGCGGCGATGAGCTCAGCCTCCGCTCCACCCAGCCCTCCCGGCCTGAGAAAATGCAGAGAGTACAAGGCTCCCATTCACAGCGAAAACTTCTGGGAGGATAAAACGTGCCTTTAATGAAGGCCTGCAGCTTTTCTAGATGGCCTCCTCCCACCACCTAGCCCAAGGGTGCTGTCTTTCTATCATAATCGGTGACATATATATATCTAATAATGCTACGTATAATATATGCACTGACATTGCAAGGACATAGCATTGTTAGGTAGCTGTTTTTGTTGTTTCTCCCAAAGACCTATGCATCGGTGGTAAAAGCCCCTGGGAACCTTAGTCTCTCCACAAGCAGCCTGCAATGAATGCATGGAGGAGGGATTTCCATATGCCCGTGGTGGACRGGGTGGGTTGCAGCATGGAAGCTGTAAGGGGATGCTCATTTTCCCTTCCCAACAGGTACGAAGAGGAGATCAACAAGCGCGCGACTGCAGAGAATGACTTTGTTTTGCTCAAGAAGGTGAGGCGCCAACAACAAAGAAGGGACACACTTTTTAAAGGCAAAACGCATTTGAATGCAAATAACCCTTTTTATCCGGTAGTGCCAAGCTGGGCAAAGCACTTAGCAAATGTGTAGTCATCCCTCCTTGAAGCAGAAACACCCAGTTGTGCCAGTGTGTCAGTCCTTGGCAATAACTCGTTCTTGTTTCAGGCCCCTCATCCAAGATTCAGGTGAGTCCTGGTCCCCCAGGTACCAGATCAGATCTGGGTCATCYGTACCTTGTAGTCACTCCTCTAGATGCTCTGCCACTTCTGCAGCCTTTCTGTGTCCAATCCCACCCTCCACAGCCCCCCCGGTCCCACCTGCAGGAGTCACAATAAGAAACTTCCACTATTTCAAGCATCGTCCAAAATATCTGTCTGTGCACTGGCAAAAAGAGGGAAATTCAGTGGCTTCTGACATGTCAAAAATTGCTTAGATCTATGGACATCAYCCCTCCCTCCCTCAAAAAAAAGGCGGAGGGAAGAAACCAGTTCCCTCTTGGCTCTGTTTAAAGGCACAGAGGGCAAGAAAGTCTTCAGTTCTGGTTTGTCTCCAAAGTTGTCRTCTTAAATGACAACTGTTCTTTGTACAAGCACGCAGAATGGCAAGGTTTGGTTCACTACCTCTGTTGTTGCGGTTCCAGGACGCGGATGCCGCCTACGTGAACAAGGTGGACCTGGGGACCAAGGTGGATGCACTGACAGATGAGATTAACTTCCTGCGAGCCCTCTACGAAGCAGTAAGAATCYCCCAAATTTCCCAGTTCTGCTATTTCCCCCTTTTCCTGGTACCAACAGGATCGAACCAGCCTGAGAGGGCTGATCGGAGCTGCAGTTCCTCCCCATTCCTACCCCTCTGCCACACATCATCTCTGGGACAAGCACAACAGTGAAACATTTGGGACTGAGAAWGAATTTGTTTGACTTACAGGAGCTGTCTCAGATGCAGTCACAGATCTCCGACACCTCCGTGGTCCTGTCCATGGACAACAACCGAAACCTGGACCTGAACAGCATCATTGCAGAGGTCAAAGCGCAATACGAGGACATCGCCAACCGGAGCCGGGCGGAGGCCGAGTCCTGGTACCAGAGCAAGGTGAGGATGTGAAAATTAACCAGGTGAGTTAGAAAAATTTTTGTTTAGCATTTCCCAAAGGGTATTTTATACTGGAGAGTGCAAGCAGAGAGGACAGGGGAGTAGGGTATAAAATCAAGTCAATTTGGATAGGAATTCATTTAGTTTCTTGGACATGTGAAAATGCCATTTTGATGAGAGATAGAGGAGCATAAGGAGATAGAGGGAGAAAGGAAATATGCTAAAGCTCATGAGGAAGAGCTTGGATTGAGTACAGAAAGAGACAGAAGACCCAGTCAAGAGAGGATCAGAGCAGGGTCAATCTCTACCAATGAGTTCAAGCTCCTGCCCAGACCTGACTGTGCCCTGGTCTCTCATCTCCCTGCCCATCTCAGTATGAGGAGCTGCAGCTCACGGCTGGCCGGCACGGGGACGACCTCCACAACACCAAGATGGAGATCTCAGAGATGAACCGCATGATCCAGCGGCTCCACTCRGAAATTGATAGTGTAAAGAAACAGGTACGGCGCACAGGACCCMTCCAAACACGGGGGCACCTCCATCTCCACTACCTTGCTGTACCCTTGGCAAGGATGCCTGGAAATTGGGGTCCAAACCCACTGAGCAGTCACCAGACCCACTTCCACTTCTTGCAGTGCTCCAGTTTGCAGACGGCCATCGCAGATGCTGAGCAGCGCGGGGAGATGGCCGTCAAGGATGCCAGGGCAAAACTGGCTGGCCTGGAAGATGCTCTGCAGAAAGCCAAGGCAGACCTGGCCCGGCAGCTCCGCGAGTACCAGGAGCTGATGAACGTCAAGCTGGCCCTGGACATCGAGATCGCGACCTACAGGAAGCTGCTGGAGGGCGAGGAGAGCAGGTGGGTGGCTCCCCCTGCAAACCAAATAACGTCCAAACCCATAGATGTTTTCACATTTGCCTCGCAACAAGAGAGGGAAGGGCCACAAAAACTTGCAGAGAAAACACACCCCTACCCTACGCAGTTACAGGTGTTATTTCAACTCCTGTCAGACACTCACCATCAGTCCTTAACACCCCAGACCATTCYGTTATCCAATGTCTCTGGTGCCAAACTGTTGCTTGAAATTGTCCTAAATAACAAGCCCTTCCTTCTCTGTCCTCTCTTTCTTCCAGGCTGGCTGGAGAAGGCGTTGGTGCAGTGAATATTTGTAAGTAATCCGGCTCTTAAGCAATAGATAGAGTATTCATTCAGTTATTCCTTAAATGTGCCTGGAACTGAGGATAAGACAATGAAAATGAGCTATGCAGCTAGTAGTTACCAGCACAAAAATGGAGCATACTTAGGGTTTTGCAGCGCTCTGTGGGACTGGGGAGGCCACAGAGCCTGATAAATCTTTTCTCTGACCAGCCCTGAACTTGAAAGGTTTTGTACATCGAGACTGTCCCTAGGAAACTCAGATGTCTAAGGCCAGCTCTGCTACAGGATAGGAAGAAAAGCCAGAGAACGTGTGAAATACAAGCAGTGGTAGACTGTCCAAGAAAAACCACGGATGTGTGAAACTAAAGGTTGAAATTCCTTAGTACTGTTCCAAACAAACTAACCCTCTGCCCATGGTTTCCCATCACAGCCGTGGTCTCATCCGGGAGCAGCTACGGAGGTGGGAACACGCTGGGGCTGGGGTCAGGCTTCAGCAACAGGCTCAGCGTGGGGGGRAGCGGTGCCAGCTCCAGCGGTGGGAGCTGCCTGGCCGGGGGATTCAGCTCTGGTGGAGGAAGCAGCTCAAGCGTGAGGTTTGTATCGAAAAGCACCACCAAGAAGAGCTATCGGAGCTAAGTCGTGGCGGCACCCAGCTCATTTGGAGCAGAAGAGGTCGAGCACCACCTCCTGCTGCCAGCACAAAGCCTATCAACGCCATCCGAAGAGCCACGCTTATCACTTTCCCATGAGGGGAACACATATTCCATATTGCCTGTCCAAGTCCAATTAATTCCTCTGCATAAAGCCTCACCCAGCTGACCAGAAGCAGCTTGTCAACGAGCAATCAGCCTTCCCATTAACGGGTGCCAGCGCCAGAGCTCAGCTTCCAGCTTCCCAGGGCCCCCTTTTGCTCCAGCGCCCCGCTGCAAATCCAGAGTAGATGCAGGACCTGGATTTATACCAGCGTACATGAAAGCAGAAYGTGTCCCTTCACCCGCTTACGACAGAAAGCAGGAGGTGCGTGGAGACCACAGCCTCTTGTGCTCCCTCCTAATGAACCCTGCTCCCCACTGCTGGGCTTGCTCTCCCCCAAAGGCTTGGAGAATTGAAAACGAAGCGCCTTTCAATATAGAGGCAGTTGCTCCGTTTCCCAATTCCTCTTGCATCGCTTCCGTTTCACGCCAGGGCTCTCTAGCTTTACCTACATCCAAAAACGCAGCCTTCATTTTCCATAGGTGAAAGGGGTTGGCTCTCTATAATGCCTAATTCCTCCACCCAGTATGTATAATTTAAGCCAAAAGMTCACGTAACCTAGGGGTTAAAAATACAGGAAAAACAAAAAAGGAGGAACAGCAGGCTTCGGTAACATAGCTTTTACATAACCTGGAAAAACATCTCTGTTTTAGTGCCTTTGTTCTTAGCTTGTTTGTTGTTTTTTTTTTCTTCTCTTTTTATGGAAGGGGGAGGGAGGCAAAGAGGAGGGTTGGAGAATTATGTGCCAAAATGTAACTAGCTCGTTTCCTCCCGTCTTCTGCTCCCGGTGAACTGTATGAGTTTTATGAAATTTCTTCAATAAACTGCAATCAAACTTATCATGGAGCAATGTGGGTTTTCTGTGTCATTACAAAATTCACCTAAAAGTGTAATTTTCGAATAAGGTTTAGAAGATTTGCCATATCCTCCTCCTCTGCCTCTCAGTCCCGGAGAGGATGGGGGAACATTAAGTGTATTGGAGACCSGGCTCTCAGAGTGGCAATACCCAGCACTTTGGGAGGTTTTCCAAGTTGCACAGCCAACAGAGCAAGACCAGAAGGTGGGGCTGGTTTCACCTGGCCATAAACACCTACATYTGAGCCAGCCAAAGGACAGAAACAGACACTTTTGGGTCAAACAATTCGTTCCCCAGTAACACCTCTCTCCCTCCGTGGGACCACAAGCACTCCAGGCAGTTGGCTGAAGATGTCTGCATTGCAGGAGCACTCCAGAAGGTGTTCTAAAGTCAGGAAAGATGGATCCCATGCATGACAGCTGAACTTCTGGAAGGGCTGGTTCCAGACCTGCACCTCGTGCAGGGAAAACAGGMCGGATTTATCTCCATCCCCTCTCTGGAGCAGCCAACAAAGCTGTCAGGCCAAGTGCTAACCAAGGATGCAGTCCCTGGGCAGTGTGATGCTCCYGAGCTGAGGTTTCTGTTGAATCAGCAGATCGAAGCCGGGCTGGCTCAGACAAGCTGGCGGTACTGAGCTCTGCTTAAGGTCTGTAATTAAAAACCCAAGAGAAAGAAAGCGAGAAAAGAAGCCAACATGACTTCTTCCATTTCACAGAAGATGCCAACTATCACATGTAGCAGCTGTTCTCCAGCATCCAGGGCCCAGTCATGAAAGATGCTGAGCTCTGAACTCCTTTTCGGCCGAGTCCCAAGAAGTACTTAGCACACACAACTCCCACACAGCTTTCCCCTAAAACGTTGCGTGGCTAAATGAAGCAGGCCAGCTTTCAGGCTTGCATGCATGAACTTCTCTCTGATCCTCTTCATGGAGCAGAACATGTTCTCAGGCCATGGTGAATGCCAAGAAAATCACTTAAAAGCAAATGCACCTTTAGAAAAGGCTGAGATTTTCAGGGCTAAGCCCTCAGTGTTATCCCACTGGAGGCAAAAGAATTAAGAGGGTTCCCGCCCATGGCACACAGCCATTTCGATATTTCAGGAAAGATGGGACTGAAAAYCACCTATTTAATTTTGTAGGAAAGACTTACCTGCCTTTCCTCATCTTTGTCACTCTGAACCCACCTCCTTTGCTGAAAAAGAAGTAYATATACAGTCCAAACTTACATTCACAGGGGTTTGCCAAACAATTTCACCAGAAAGGAATGACCAAGCCCAGTTCTCCTGTAAGCTATTCCCCATGGAAGACACTTCTGCAAGCAATAAGATGAGAGGTGTCAAKCTATCTGACCGGTGTCAGTCACACTCCCCCCAAAACTAGGGAAAACAACAGCCTCCCTCCTCAGGGCATTCCGGAGGAGAGAAGCACAYGGGTAGTTTGAGAGACAGAGCAGCAAATCGCACAGAATTCCTCTTCGCAGGACTGACTGAACTCCACTCACTCCGCCACCGCCTCGATCTRTTCAACCTTTGGCTTTGGATCTCCCTAGCTAGTGCAAAGGTCTGAGCTGGAAAATCCTCCACTGCTTCCCCTGCTCTCACACCCCCCTTTGCTGCACCTGTTTTCGGCTTGGAGTTAGGGACCAGCAGAGCCCTAGCACCACGAAATACGCTTGCACGGGGCCACCTCCTGTCCCGAGAGAATTAAAAGATTGTTCTCTTGAGGCTAACAAAATTACAGAGGTCAAACAAAAGAAAGAAAGGAGTAAATTATAGAATTAGGCTTACAAAAGGAGCAACTCTGACTAAAGGATTATGTAATATCAAACCAAATCAGCCCCAGTGTTTGGATCCCTAGAATATTYCTGAGAGTTTAACTCAGATTCTTCTTTTCCCACATGTAAAACAAAGCAATGCTCCCTCCCTCGTTCCCAGTGCCCTGCAAACATCAAAGGATTGGTTCTGCTTCTCTCTTTCATGCGTACTATAAAAAAAGGGAGGTTTGCAAATGCAGTTTTTATGGGACCAGGGATTCTGCCCAATTCAAATTAGAAACAGCCTGTAACTGAATGGTAAGTGTGCGCTTAAAAGCGGTTCAGGTCCCTATTCGGCAAAAGAGACGAGCAGGATATTACCAAACAGTCTAAGCTCATAAACATCTTTAAAAATGGTTGTTTGGGGCTGGTCGTGCAGCCAAAGCCTGTTTTCTTGGGCCATAAGAAGGTGAAAGCTCTGCTTCTCATTGCAGAGGGTTTCTGGCCAGGTCAGCTGGCGTGCGTTGCCTCCCGCTTCTGCGTTCAGCTTCTTCCTCTGCCTTCATTCCCCTTCGAGCTGATCTCAACATCTTGCCAATCCTACCACGTCTCTCCAGAGCTGGGGACATGAGGAGTTTCGGCTCTTGCTCTGCTGCGATCCCGAGAAGTGCGAAGAGATATACTGTCAGCGCCAGCTTGTGCCGGGGAGGTGGCGGCGTGGGGTACCCCAGGCTGGGATGCTTCGGCAGCAGAAGCCTCGGTGGCAACGCAGGCTGCAAGCCCAAGCTAGCCATCRGTGGCTGTCACCTGCTGCCAGATGGCTCCAGCCCCTCAAGCACGGGGTTGGGCTATGGAGGTGCTGGCTTTGGCCGCAGGGATGGCGGAGCCCTGGCAGTCTGCACACCCATTGTTAAGGTCACAGGTAATGAGCATCTGCTCCGGCCGCTCAAGCTGGAGATGGACCCAAACCTTCAGTCTGTGAAGCACCAGGAAAAGGAACAGATCAAGACCCTCAACGACAAATTTGCATTTTTCATTGACAAGGCCAGAGAAGAGATGCCCAGTCCAAGGGGCACCGGAGCTGCAGAGCCGTAACAAGCTGCCGTACGGCACATCCGAGACAAGGATGCATTTGTCAAACTGCTTACTAGCAACAGCAGCCAAAGCTCGCAGCCTGACTTTGCAGCAAGGACCTGTTTGGGTTTAATGAGGAGGACATTTTGCACCACCTTAGAGTAAAAAGGAGACGTCAGTGGGGGCAAGAAGGTATTTTCATGCTCCAAGAGTGGTGTAAAGCAGTCTTATTGCAAATGACAATCCAGCTTTGCTGTTACATGCAGAGAAGCTGATTCTTTAATGCCCCATTTTTATATCACTTGAACCCTAACTTCAGTAGAATTACCTCTGACTTACTCCCCTCTACTTTGGYGCTGAGTCTAACTCGGTGCTTTTTGCATAATAACAAGACATTTTTCTGAAGAACCTTCTTATGAGAAGATGCTGTTAGACAGATTTTAAATGCATGCCTTCTCCATTCACCTGATACCGTTCACCTGAGACTATCCTGAATAACTCACAGATTTTATCTCTCAATTTGCCAATTCTGGGACTGTAATTGTTCACTTCTGTGTCACCAGTGTAACAAATCACTATACTCTGAATGCTTTACTTCTGGGTTTCAAGTCCAGTTCCTGGAGCAACAGAACAAGGTGCTGTAGACCACATGGGGATTTCTACAGGAATAAGTGTTACAGGAGCAACATGGAGCAACTTGAAGAGGCAGCTGCATGTTCTGGGAAGCGACAGAGCCAAGCTGGAAACAGAACTGAGCACCATGCAGGGTATCATGGAAGATTACAAGATTACAAGCTCCAAAACCAGGGCTAGAACTGATCTCATCTAATATTTGGGTGGCAAAGGCTGCACAAGATGCCAGATCTCCTCCAGATGTACATGTGCATGGCTTGCATCAGCAGTTGTTTTCCATGCTGAGGTTGAGCATTTGGAGGTGGCAGAGGAAGATTACATTCATATTCTTGCTTAAGCTGAATAACGAGGAGCAAAGTGATCTTTTTTCTTCTCCCTGCAGGTCTGGAGAGGAAACTCACTGGCAAACATGTGCAGAGAATGAGTTTGTTATGCTCAAAAAGGTAAGAGCATTCCAAACCAACTCAAACACTTATTCTGGGCTTTTAGTATGAACAGCAGCCAATATTGCTGGGAAGAGAGGGGGAGACTGCCTCTCACTCTCCAGAGACTCTAGAGGGACCTAAAGGCCAGCTTTCGGGAAGATTTAATTAGAAGAGTTGAATCCCACCTTCAGTCAGTTTTAGCTGAGCTTGTTCATTTGGGATGTTTGTATACCCCAGATGGTCAAAACCTTTCCTTCTCTTCTCTGTGTCTAGCGATTTTTCGTCTTCTGCCTAAGAGGATAAGAGAGTGAAACAATTTAATAGCATGGTAAAATTTATGTCCTTGAAAAGAGCAGCCCTAAGAGTGTGTAAATCTCATCACTTACTGGCATTAAGCAGTTTGCTCTTTCATTTCACAAACCCTTGATGCGCTTCAGGATGCAAATTGCTCCTATGTGAACAAAGCTGAGCTGGAAGCCAAGGTGGGGTCCCTCATCCAAGAGATGAACGGCCTGAGGAGCCTCTGTGAAGTGGTAATGGCTCTTCCTTTTCCGCTCCCTTYTCCTCTACCCCATGCCTCTTTAGGGGGCCTGTGGAGTTGGGCTTCCCCAACCCATCGCTTAAGTTCATGGAGATTTTTGGTGTTTCATGTGTACATCAGCTGATTGCTCTGGATTTCAAAGGTGTTACTCTTGCACTACATGGGCGAGACCCTAAGGAATCTGTTTCAACGTGATGGTGAAGGYAGGATCCAGAGAGGCTAAACCAGAAAATCCCTCTTTGGGTTTTCTGCAGTGAGCCTGCAGTCGTGGTACGTGGAGCACACTGCATCTCCTCGTCTCCACACCACGGAGACCTGCAGGGAAAGCACCTCTGGCGCAGAGGACTGATAATCTTCCTGCGGCCCCTAGGAAATCACTCGGCTCCAAGCACCCATTTTGGGCAACTCTGTTACTGTGCAAATGGGCAACAGCTGAGGCCTGGACGTGGACGACATCATTACTGATGTCAAAGCTCAATGTGACGACATTGCCAAAAAAAGCCGGGCTGATGCAGAAACCTGGTACTACAGCAAGGTGAGTCATGACAACGCTCACAGAAGTATTTATGCCCCACTTCTGCTAAGGGCCCTGCTTCTTCAGATTTCYTAATTTGGGTTGAACAGGTTTTTTAAAGGTCTGTTTTCTTAGCCACCTGCTGTGTTTTCCCCATGTGTGATACATCCTCTGTTAATGCCTTCACACACAGAGCTGCTACTGTGTAAATGAGTCATCCGTGTCCCCCAGTGACAAAGGTTTTTGCCTTAAAGCTCAAGATCTGGGACTGCGGACCCAGAATCACATAGTAGGTTTAATTACTGACTCATCTCCTCACTCTGGTATTTATTTTCACCGCATTTTCTCTCTCCRCAGTATAAGGAACTGAGAGAAACCACTGGCAAATACGATGACAGCTTGYGTAATACAAAGAATGAAACTGTGGAGCTGAATCGGGTGATTCAGAGACTAACTGGAGAATGCGAAAACACCAAAGCCCAGGTACGGATGACTCAGGGGCAATAACGTGTCAATCACCATTCCCAGGTTGTGGCTTTCCAAAACTCCTCCGCTAGAGCAAGGGAGCAATAAAGCCAGTTTTGGTGAAATGTCAGCTGCTCAACTCCACGACTTGCTGGTAATCCAGAGTAAAATGGTCTGTTACAACTAATAACTGAATTACCATCAGTAGAGACCTGTCGTGAAAAGACAACACATACAGCGAAGCCTCAGCTAGGCAGAGAGAATCATCCTAGAGTTATAGAATCTGAAAATATAACAAAGTGCGGGTGGATGAATACACAGACAGGCAGATTCAACAGCTCTGAACTATTCAAAGCACAYGCAAACAAGTGGCTGTAATGAAAATCTCCTACCCGCAGAGATGCAAACCAGAAGGAGCCATTGCTGAAGCTGAGGAGCACAGGGAAGCGCTTGTCAAGGATGCAAAGTGCAAGCTCTCCGAGCCGGACAAGGCAAAGCAGGACATGGCCCGCRAGTACCAGGAGCTCATAAACGTCAAGCTGACGCTGGACATTGAGATCACGACCTACAGGAAGCTGCTGGATGGAGAGGAAAGCAGGTGGGTGCTTGTACAACCCTGCAAGGAAGAGATAGTAACACATCTAACCCCACAACCACCTTTCACAGTCTGCCTGATGAGCCATCGCCTCTGTAATTGCAGCAAATCCCACCGAGACCCAAAGCCCTAGGGCGTGACACTTTCCAAAACACTTTCCAGCATTTATGGACCCAAACACCTCACAAAGTCAAAAGCCCCTAATGCACTCAGCCACTTAGGTTTTCCCCCAAAAACGGAAGGCCTTGCATGAATAAAGATGATGTCTCGTGTAGCCTCAGGTCTTATCAAGCCAAAGGCTCAGTCACAGTCGTGCCTGGCCACCTTTGCCACCCCAGCCGAAATCACTGGGTACCTATTCACACCTGGGCTAATTGAGGGGTCAGAGGGAAAGCCCTTGGCCAGGACTTGCTCACACTTACACACACAGAGCCAAAGCAAAACCCTTTCCCTGCTTGGGCATGACACCGGACTCGGGAAAACTTCCTCACAGGCTTGAGCTGAGGAGTCGAGGCATGGTAGGTCCAAAGCACYTGCCTGGCCTGCTGGCAGCTTCCCACATCCCCAAACCTCCCAATTATTGGCCAGTTATAGGGAGACACATTAAATACAGACCTTGGCTTTTACACATCTCCATTTTCCCCATCCCCCTAATGTTGTGCACAGACGGTGACTGCCCTGTGAATATTTTTAAGTACCAGACAAATCTCTATTCCTACTAATCCCCCAGGATCTACTCTGTAGGATGGAAATCCTGAGCTGAAATGTTTTCTTTGCAGCTGTGTGCCGATCCCCAGGAAGAATCACATGCAATACYGGCCCATACTCACATGGCAGCTTCTCTTCCAGCAGCAGATCCCTATTCAGAAGCAGAGGTCTAGTGACCGGAGGAGGTGTCTCTGGCAAAACCATCACCACCGGCTCTGGAGACATCTTGCTCCTTGTACCACCACAGGAGGATATAGTGCTGTGAGCGGGAAGAGCTCCAACGTCAAACTYGTGTCCTCTACAACCTCCTACAGGTCAAAATACTGAAAAAAACCAACAAGCATTGAAAGGAGGGTCCTCGCTCCACCAGTTCATATCAGCAGACACCTGCTAGCAGCAGACAGAAAACACGTGGGGGATTTGAAAGCTTTCAGTCCAGTCCACGTTGCTTATTCCCTGCAACRTTCACCACTGTTACGAAACTCGCTCTTTTCATTACTTTATGCTGTAGTTTTACAAATAGGCTCTTCCCAAAGCTTGCCTGTTCCTCCTGGGTTGTGTAGGTCTAGCAAAGCCTGCGCAGCAATACTCTTAACTAGGCAGTGCAGAGTTAGCACAGTGTATGCATTAAGGAACCACTTACCCGGGTTAAAAACACTAAGCGATACAAGTTTCTGCTCCTCCAGTGTATGGACAGGATTGCAAAGAAAAGTCAAAAACCAAAGGGAGCAGAGGAGTCTTACCCAGASCATCTGATTCCTCTGTGATGCTTGTTGTTTGCTTTTATCCTGTTTTTTTGCTGTTTCTCCCCAATAAACCGACACAGCAAATCTGAGATCACATGATACAGCTCCTCTTTTCAGAGTTACAAAACACACTCTAACGAGACAATTGAAAAAAAACCAAACCCAAACCCAAACCAAAGCCGAGGCCATTTCTCATTAGAGTCCCCAAGAGATCCACTGGCTTTTGGAAAATGTGGGGTGCAGAGCTGGTCCGTGGGAACAGGGAGGGGGGTGAGGAGATCAGCTCGACGCACCTCACCCACCACGCTCCTCCTGTGCCCATCCCTCGGTGAACATCATACCCCTGGACCTAATCCCCTAAAAYCAGGATGAAAGAGGGGGAGAAACTCCCTGGGGGCTGAAAATCASTGTGGTACGACAGACCCGCTAAAAGTGGCTTCAGCCAGACTGTGTGAATGCAGCTGGGATGCAAGAGATCATGAGAACAGGGACAAAACCAGGGGATATTTTCCTGCTCTGAAGCCTGCGGTAGGCTGGAAGAGGCGGATTCTCCCAAGAAAAAGTTTTCCTGAAACAAAACCTTTTTTTTTTTTTTTTTTTAAATTGAGATTTTTCCATTAAAAAAAAAAATGTAGCACCATAATGTCTCACTCCCAACATGCTCAACCCGATTTCAACTATTTGGCTTAATTGAGCTAGCTCAAAACATTCTGGGGATTTTTGGAGTCAGTTCAACAACATATTCAACTGCCTTTCCCTGTTGCACTGGAGAACCTGCAGCTTTATCCACTGGCCCCCTCTCCTTTGGGTCAGGCCCCCTCTCCTTTGGGTCAGGCTCCCTGCAAGCCCAGCCTCCTGCAACCCCTGTCCTCAGGTTTCTGCCCAAAAGCGCCGTACAGTTGCATTCGGTGCCAGCTGCCTCATCAAAAGCAGAAAGCGTTTCCTGGGATGACAACGTGGAGAGAAGAGATGCAGGCACAGAGCCATAAAATACAACTACAGTCTGGAGCAACGTGGTCTGACACACGAGGACAATCCCAGGATTAACTCTAGATCTCATGCCCAATCCCCCTAAGGATGTCTGCGAGCCCTGGAGCTGAAGCGTCCAAGAGCTCCCAGATGCCTACAGCAAAGCCGGTAATTTCGGCTTGCGACTGTAACCAGCTACTGAATAGGGATAGGGAAAGAAATGCAGTAAACAAAACAAAATCACTGGTTTGRAACTTCCACCCTGCCCCTACAAAACACGCCGCCCTCCCACACAGCGACGCRGGCACCGACGCTATCCTGTCCTTCCAAGGACCTCGACACGCGCGTGGACAGCGAAGCCAGGAAGGGCCCGAGCCCTGACACCGCAGCCAGGGCGCTTGCCCGACGCAGGAGGCGAAGGACCAAGCCTGGCCCTGCCCCAAACCAGGCGGGAACCCAACCTTCAAGCTGAGGGACGAGGGGAGGAGGAGACGCCAGTTTTCTGAGGATTTGGCCAATAAGAATGTCTGCAAAAGCCACCAATGTTCCAAGCATTGTTTTCAATTTCGACTAATCAGCAATTCCTCCCAAATAAATTACCATGTTGGAAAACACTCGTATCGGCAACCTGCAGAAAAATCACTTTGAGAAATAGATTTGGTCCCACAGATGTTTCCCTGGCATTAAAACACGTTGCCTTTTTATAGGCAGAACCAACAAAACATGGTCATTTCCCACTAACCTGCCTGCAAAACTTTGCTCATTAATTCTCAGTAAATTCACATTTATTACTGATAGTTTTTATTAAACAGCGGGTTGAATCACACTGTCCTTCAAAGCTCTTCCTTGCAAGCCGAGGTACCAGCAAAACACAAAGATCTCCTTTGGCAGAAAAGCATTTTACATTTTCAAAGGCTCAGTTCCACTTCGTCTAACCTATAAAAAGGGGAACTCGCAACTTTTACCATGTCTCCTGAAAACAATTCACCCAGCACAACTCCCCTAATTTTTGTTGCTATTACACAAGACCTAAATAYGGCTCTTCTGACTTAACTGCATTCTTCAAACCTTTATGGGGCAAATATGCCGCTGCTTTCTCTGTTGGCAAGCACAACATATGCTAAGTAGTTCACATTCTTTGCATCATAAACATTTTGTGGAAGTTTCATTCAGCCTCGCCCCATCTTCCACGCAAATAAAAGGAAGAAGGTGCTCCACTGTGGTCAGAGGGAACTGCACCCTGGAATCTTCTCCCAGCACATCGCCTGCACCAGTCCCTCTCCCACCAGCAACCATGTCCTGCTGCTCCTACAGCACCAGCTCTGGCCATGCCGTCAGGAATTTCAGCTCTTTCTCGGAAGCTCTTCCCAGGAATCGATGTAGTTTCAGCATTGCCTTGTGTCACTGGGGTGGTGGCATGGGCTACTGTGGTTTGGGTTACTTCAACAGCAGAAGTCTTGGTGGTGTGGCGTTCTCCAGGCCCAGAATAGCTGTTGGAAGATGTCCTCCTCCGAGACGTGGATATGGCTTTGGTGCAGCTGGCACAGGGTTCAGCTACAGAAGTGCTGGCTTTGGCTACAGGGTTCGTGGAGTCTCCAGGCCATGCACCATCACACCCATCACCATCAACGAGCAACTGCTCCAACCGCTCAGGCTGGAACTTGATCCCAACGTGCAAATGGTGAAGTACCAAGAGAAGGAGCAGATCAAGACCCTCAACAACAAATTTGCTTCTTTCATTGACAAGGTGAGCTGGGAACCCCTCCTCAGCTCCAATTTGCAGGCACTAGAGTCCAAGTGAGGTGTCGAGCATGGAAAGGGCATGAAATCCTCGTAAGACAACTCATTTTAGACATTGAGGGCAACTTGCATAAGGGTGCCAGTTGAGCACCAAGGTGTTTATGAGCCATTGGGGAAGCTTCAGTGTACAGGCACTATTTCTCTGATCTCTAGGCCTGATTGCAGAGAGGGAACAAGCCAAAACCAGTTTCATCAGCCTTCCAGTTCCTTCCCACTCCTCTCTGCACATCCCCCAGTTTATTGCAAATCTCTCCTTTCTAGAAGTGCTTAGATTTTTGTGYGTTTCCACATGGGTGGCCCAGAAAGAGCCCATGCACAAAAGCACACTGGATTAGGAAACGCTGCATTCACACCTACCAAGAGCAGGAACACACTCTTCACTGCTGTTGCGTGGACACTGGCTCTCACAAGCCCTTAATCCTCATTTTGTTTCCTATTTTGCTTTCTGGATTTCAGGTTCGATTCCTAGAACAGCAGAACAAGGTGCTGGAGACCAAGTGGAGCTTTCTGCAAGGTCAACAACACTGCAAGAATGCCGTCATGCCCATGTTAGAGGCTTATATTGGTAATTTGAAGAAGCAGCTGGAAGCACTGGGGTGCAACAGAGCCCAGTTAGAAACAGACCTGAAAGCAGCACAGCAGGTTTTGGAATCCAACAAGAAAATGTAAGTAAAAACAGAGAAATGTGAGTGCAGGGCTCAAAATGTTGTTCGAGATTTGTCAACAGGCAGAGACCGTGAACTTTTCATGGTAGTAAATGGTTCCCAGAGAASTAGTAGGCAGATGGAGAGATCTACCAGGATCTCAGTATATAAAATAAGGTCCCAATTTACAGAGAGATGGAGGAAACAGAGGATGTCCCTCTTCCAGGTTCTCTTTCTCTCCTTCCTAATTCAAGGAATTAACATTTAGAAATGTTCAGCAGCTATTTGCTGTTGCAGAGGTCAAATGAAAACAGTTCTGCTGCAAATTTGTAAAGACGCAGAAACCTCTCTGAAAACACGTTTCGTTTCCCATGGGCTACGAAACAAGACCAAAGCATCCCAAAACATTGTTTGGGGAGAATGAAAAAAATTAGGAGTTTCAATTCTTGAAAGAAGGCCTGCAGAAACCCAAACAAAGATGTAATTGCGCTGAACTCAAAATCTYCCACTTTCCCACGCAGGTACAAGGACGAATGCAGCCAGCAGACGTGCACCGAGAGYGAGTTTATTGCCCTGAAGAAGGTGAGCAAGGGGCTGTTTGAACTCTCCTCTCCGGGTTCAGGTCTTTGGGGTGCACGCGGTGATTTATTTCCCAAAAGCAGCGCACAAAACAAGTACAAGCAGGAGCTGGTGCTTGGGTTTGCTTGAACTCAGATCAGCAGCAACTGCGTAACTGGGAGCTGGCGCACGGTCACGGTACCAGCACTGGAAGCCCCTCACCCCAAGGGTAGCCCTGAGTCGGCTCTCGCTAACAAACTTCCTCCTTCTATCCCCCACGCGTCTCCAGGACGCGGACTGTTTTTTCTTAAACAAAGCAGAGCTGCAGGCCAAGGTGGAAAGCCTGAAAGAAGAGGTTGAATTCCTGAGAATGTTCTACGAAGAGGTAAGAAGCCTCCCKATTGCTCCAGCCATCATTTGCATTTCCCAGATGGATTTTGAAGTTGCTTACCCCAAAGGAGAGGGGCAGAGGGGGTAACCACTGGGTCATCGCTTGCAGTGAATGGTGAGCCCTGGCAGAGACTTCATCTCTGCTTGGTCACTGCAAAGGGGGACAGAGTTGCACAATGTGGGTGACACACCAGCTTGGGGCTGGACTTGGAGGACAGCAGGACCAGCATCTCTCTGGCCAGCTCAACCCYATGTCGCCACCAGGAAATCCACCAGCTGCGGGCTCAGATCTCAGATACTTCGGTGGTTGTGCAGATGGACAATAGCCGAGATCTCAGCTTGGATGGCATCACTGCGGACGTCAAGGCTCAGTACGAGGACATCGTCCGCAGGAGCCGGGCAGAAGCACAGGCCTGGCACGAAAGCAAGGTGAGAAAACCTGGCAAAGGGAGGGTTTGGGTGCAGTTTCTCTCTTCAGACCAACTTCAACACCAGAGAAACATCCCCCACTCTCCCAATTTGCTCTGATTTAACCCAAAGCATGTGTTTTTGGGATATGCAATGACGTCTTTGGGACTTTTTTAGGTTGAGGAGCTGCGAGTCACTGCAGGCAGAAACGCTGACAGCCTGCGAGAGACAAAAAACAAGATAGCTGAGCTGACACGGACAGTCCAGAGACTGAACGGAGAAGTCAGGAGCGCCAAGGACCAGGTGAACACAGCCAGTCTGGTTGTTTCAGCAGGGCAGAGAGTGAATCACTGTTCCTGCRAGCTCCCACAACTAAATTAAATGGTGCTGTAGCACCTTGCAAAGGGCGTTTGTGAGCTGGGACTCTGCTGCTCCAACTAGGGCTGCATTAAAGCCCAACTCWTACAGTACCTGAAGGCAGATGCAGCTACAGCATCCCATCCCCTGCGAGCAACAGGAGGGACACTGAAATTGCATGTCCAGCTCCCTCAAACCCCTGCCAGAGGGGACTGCGGGACCGTGTGTCCATCTTACTGCTGGGCTGAAAGCACAACCAGACTTTAAACGCATCTCTCGGTAATGCATTACGTTTGAAGATAGCAAGAGACAGCTAAGACTGACCGTGTCTCGCTCCTTGCAGCGCTGCAGGCTGGAAGCTGCCACGGCTGACGCTGAGCAGCGGGGGAAAACGGCCGTCAAGGATGCGAAGCACAAACTCTCCGAGCTGGAGACAGCCCTGCAGCAGACCAAGGCAGATCTCGCCCAGCAGCTCCACAAGTACCAGGAGCTCATGAACGTCAAGGTGGCCCTGGACATCGAGATCGTCACCTACAAGAAGCTGCTGGAAGGAGAGGAGAGCAGGTGAGTGACAGACCCTAGCAGGGCTGCACAAGCTACTTCAGATGCATGTTGAAAGGAAAAACTGGCCAGTGCGGTTTTGAAGCTGCCATGCTGCAAGTCATCTGCGTGGTCCTGATGCAGATCAGTTCTTCCCATCAGTCCTAGTAGGCCTC
This sequence comes from Oceanodroma leucorhoa, assembly GCA_030449065.1. Classification (NCBI taxonomy): domain Eukaryota; kingdom Metazoa; phylum Chordata; class Aves; order Procellariiformes; genus Oceanodroma; species Oceanodroma leucorhoa. Next base: position 139,269 of record JASVER010000253.1, on the reverse strand, counting down.
CACCAGTGCAAACCCACCCAAACAGCCCGTCCTACTGCCTCCAAACAGCCAGAGACAGTCCAGAGAGGGTCAGGCTCACATCTGAGGCGAAAGGGCTTTGCATTCCAAGACAGATAATGTGCAACCTTTTCCCGTTCTCTACAGGCTCTGTGCAGAAGGAGGCTTCGCTGTCAACATCCGTAAGTTGGAGTATTCACCTTCTACCAAAGTTGGGCATCTTCTGCCTTTTCCCCAGGGAATTCCCTAAGCTGAAACTCGGCTTTGCTCTGCCTTTTGCAGCTGTCTGCCGTTCACAGGGAAGCCTCACCTACGGCCCAGAGCCTGGCTTGGCAACTGCCCACGCGTCAGCMAACAGAAATTCACGCTGGAGCAGCAGCGTGGGGGTCTGCAGCACAGCAGTGAACCGCAGCGATGGTGTCAGCAGCAGGAACACGAGGAGCTCCCGCATGAACGTGGTGTCCATGACCAAATCAGCCAGGAGCAACATGTAAAGAGCTGTAGATAAACGGCAAGGCTGGAAGCAAAGCAACACGCACGCCTCTCTGCCAGGGCACAGCAACAGCCAGGCAAGAGCCGGATCGTGCGCACCCAGCTCCCCCGGGCTGCACACCCATTTTCCATGCATGGGGATACAAGAAGCAAAGAAGCCTTTTCTATGGTCAAGAGTTTTGCTATTTCTACTAGGGCATCTAGGAGGAAGAAGGGCTRAAATCCCCCTATCACTCCCATTATGCAGTTAAAACAAGATGCCTTTGGTGTAGTTCCGTATTTTCCACTCCTACAGATCGAAGGATTAAAATGAAGTGTGAGAGAGGGCACCTTCTACCTAAGAGCATTTTCATTAGAGCTTTATCCAGCCCAGTTGTCTTAGCAGCTCCCACCCTGGACCAGCCTAGTTTTACCAGCCAGCCTTTTAGATGACACATACACGCCAGCATGAGCAGAACTCACCCCAAATTGCCTAGCTTGCAGTTTCCCTACACATTGCATTGATTTCATTGATTATTTGCCCCAAAGGATAGATTTCAAGGGCTACTGCTGTCTGAAGGCAGTTTGCTTATGTACTTGCATTACCTGTTTTGAAACTGATCCTCAACTATCCTTTTCCTTCTGGGTTTTTAATGGTCTGGCTCATCTGTTACCATAAATGCTGTCATAACGGAAGAGTCTGGGGGCCAGAGTCCACTGTCAGGTGTGAAAGGGACTGATCCATCGACATATCTGGCCCTACGACAAAGCTCCTCTGTGATCTTGTTCACGGGACCAAATCCAACCTTAAGCGCATGGGACCAGCATCAATTGCCCTCCCAGTTGTCCAGTACCTAGCACACTGAACTGCTCGTGTAAATACGTTAACCCTATTTGGGAAGAAAAAGAGGAAGCAGGGATTTATTTCTAATGACCTTATATTTTGTCAGCAGCTTTCATCCTAGTTTTAGTCTTGCATCTCCAATAAATTGACATAGCAACTCAGTTACCTTCATTCGACACCTTCATTTGGGGAAAGGAGGGTTAATTCTTGTCTCTGCTCCAGGATCTCAATGCCAAAGCTTAGAGGGGTATAAAACAGGCACAGGCCAAGCCCTCCATCTGCTAGAAGCTCTTCCTTCCTAACCCAGACACTGCACYCCAATTGTCTCCCATAACCCCCAATGCATCTATTCTCCACGCGCATGAGCAGCTACGCAAGGAGAGGGGTTATACCCTCTCCCCGGAGCACCACCGAGTTGGAAGKACAGCTCTCTTCTTCCTCACGCCTGCCCACAAGGAGCAGGATCCCTTCCACCCGATGCTGAGTGTTTCTGACACAGCTGGCTGCCAGCACACAGGTGTTTCCCAGGTTAGATGTCTTCATTAGGACAGGGTGGAGCCCAAAATGATTTCTCCCCCAGGAAAAACAAACAAACAAAAACATGGAGAGGGCACTGACTAAGCAAAGATGCTCTAGCAATTTGCATAAAGCTAACTGAAACTTTTCATTACTATCATTGATTGCTAAATCCCCTTCGAACCATCACCGATTGCCTCGAGTTGCCCAGGAACTCCTCAAAGCCATAAACCAGGAGCTGCTGGATGGTTTCACCCCTCCTTGTCCTTCCTCTCATCCTGGCACCAGAGCAGGTCCTGCTCAGCTCTCCAACCGGGCACAGCTTCATCGCAGCAACCCCCCAGGCACAGCAACCCAACTCCCAGCCCATCCTACATACCTCTTCCCAGGCTGTGGCTGCTCCAGTGCAGGAGCACCAAGTGCCACCATCTCCAGCAAGAGGCTGGAGGACCTCTTTTCATCTCTACTGTATGGGGTGTTGCCCTTTATAACCTCATCAAGCCAATTATGCTTCCCATCAAGCTAATTAGGCTGCCCAGGTGGAAGCCTTCCCAGGATAGGAGTTGTCTCCCCCCCACCTTGCTCCTCCCTGCCCAGTGGGAACTGGGGACTCGGCCCAGCCCATACTGGTTTCATGCCATTTAATTCCTTTTAAACACAAGATGAAAATCTCAATCAACCTCAGAGCAGGGGTTTTGGCCTTGGTAGTTACTGGAATGGAAACTGAAGCAAAGCAGCTTAAACACCAGGGAACTGAAGAAAGCTCCCCACAACCTGCAGCCTTCTTCTCAGGCTTGGTTGCATCCACGTCCTCACCCTTCCTCTGCCTCAGTTTCCCTACAGAGAAGTACAGAACTTACCTCCTTTGTAAAACACTCTGACATCTGTGGACAGAACCGCGCTGCCAATGACCTCGGTCCTGTTATTACAATAACACGTGGCCAACCTCGCATCCCAGGGTTTGCAGCTGGTGGTACAGCAGTGCCACAGGGGCAGGTGGACAGGGCAAAGCGACCGTATCCCGCAACACAGCCCAGAAGGAAACACCGGGGATGATCCAGCAGGAACACAGCGTTCAGCTGAGGCACTTAACTGGAGAGGGAAAATCAGGACAGCTCACTAGGAGGCTAAGACAGAGGCTAAGACAGAGGCTAAGAGCAAGCAGAGATAGAACGAACACGCAAAGAAGTATTTGCTTAAAGTATTAGATTAAAAAAATATAAAGTATACTTAGAAAAGTATTATGAAGTATACTTAATTATTGTGCATTTTACGCTGCAGAGAGCAAGAGGCAGAAGCTGAAGCGCTCTGAGCCTTGGCAGGGATAGCTGGGCTTTATACCTGCCCGGAAACCGGCAACGCTGTAGGAAGGGAAAAAAAGCAATTTCACAGCTTTTATGAGCTGAGGAAGCAGCAAGACTTCCTTGTACAGTTGGCTTGGAAAAAGCAAATACTACTGATCGCCTAGATGAAATCAGCTGGGCATCTTTAATGCCTGTGAGTAAAGCGCATGCATGGAGCGACCTCCCCAGCCATTAACGTGCTCACACCGGGGCAGAGCTATTAAGATGTTCAACGGACATGATAATAACTAAGGGCTTTGAGATGTTTCAGTGATGAAGGCAACACTTACWGTTATGGAGTTGTACTGTGGAAGGCTGAAAATACACAGCTGAGTATAGAAGGATGGATGTGCTCCTGACTGTGTAGTATTACCTGCCTAAATCATAACAGAAGGGAAAACGGGGCTGAGGGGGATGTCTTGGCCATACCCTGCTCCAAAGCATGAACAGAATAGTGTCCCTGAGGTGTCACCAGATGGGTCAAAGGACTTGCCCATTCGAGGGGGAATTGCCCTCTGCAATCGTCTTTCCCTTAACTCACATTTGCAAAGCTAGACAACCTCCAGCTTTCCTTAAATTCTTTGAGCCCAAATTCACGGCTCCTCCATGAACCACAGCAGCTTGCCAGGTCACYCCGACGTCCAGACCAGGCACGTTCCTGGCCCCGCACCAACATGAACATCCTTCGCCTGTGTATGATTTTATCCACATTTCAGATGCCTGTTATTCTTAGTCACTGCTGCAAAACAGGGAGACCAAAAAATACTGCTTTGTGGATCATTTGATGGYTTTTTCTACCTTTTAATACCTCCTAGAGCTGCTTGCTCCCATCACCATCATCCCTTTTTGCCTCTATTCTCTCCAGYAGCTCGGGAAGCTCAGCTGCCGTTCAGACAAGCAGTGGGAGGCAAAGTCTGGCACCCAGGAGACTCAGCCCAAGGTGCAAGAGCTGGGTGACGGTTCTGCCTGCCCGGGAGCGAGCGTCGGCGCTGAAGGCAGCTCACGCTGCTCAGTCTGGCAGCTCCACGGTGGAGGGCTCTGGAGTGGGTGGGTGCTGGGTTTCTCCGGGTCACGTCTGTCTCCCTTCTCTAGAAGTGCAAAAATCTCCCCCATCGCAAAGCTGCTTCTGAAGCTGAATTATTTCTCCTGAATGCAGTCTACAAGACACTCTGAATACACCTGCTCTTACACTAACTCAGGGCACTTTGCCTTCATAATATCAGCATCCCTTCTAAAGCAGAGAGATTAARTTTCAGCCAGCTCCACTTATGGCCCCAGTCTGAGCCAAGACCGGATCGAAAGGAGGAGCACAAAGCGCATTTGTCTCTACAGACTCACAAAGATACTTCATGGTGTTTTCCGAAGTCTGCAGTTCCCCTCTTCCCCAGCACCATTACGCAGCGTATGTTGCTCTGCGACTGTGGAAAAGCTGCAGCCACGCAGACTGCACGTGCCCCATCCCAGGTCAGCATGGCAAGCCTGACACCCAAAAATTCAAGGAGCAGCAATGGAGCCCTGCTAATCTCTTGTAACGCTGAGAGAGACCCGCAATTCCTCACTAAGTATCACAAAGCCATGCAAATGACAGCAAAGAGTGGCACCCCCTGCCAAAAACATCTGGGCAATGTCTTCGAGCTCTTCGTTTCAATTAAGTTCAGGGAATTTTTTTCATTTTGATTTTTTGGCTGTGACATAAAAGCCGTGAGCTGGGTGTGCCTGGCCGCTGATAACGTGGCTCTACTGGGCACCCTGGGTTCCTCCCCTCCCTGCTATCAGTGCCACGCGTGTAGTAAAACCACGTGCGGGCTCAGCACCGCGCTCGCTCAGCCACGAGGTGCTGGGCCGTGTTGGGCACCGGAGCGACGGGGTCYGGGTAGTGCACTGGTGGGTAAAGCACCCTTCAAGGCCCTGGCAGCTTCGTCACCATCCTCATCCCGGAGGGAACAGCTTTTCTCAGTGACCACAAAATCTCTGCCTGGCCCCATCCCCACTGGGGGGATGTCTTCTGCAACAGCAGCTCCAGCAAGAGCACGCCATGCGTCTCCACCGTGGCCCTGCGAGAGGGGTGGGAGCAAGCACAAATCACCCTGGGGTGAGCCCCAAAGGAGCTGCCCCAAAAGGAGCAGGAATGAGTCRTCCTCATGCAGCAAGGCCCAGATTCACCTCTGCAAGCTTTGGCCATCTGCAAGAGAGGTGCTTCCTCCAATGTTTAGCTCCTCTCGGCTCAGCAGAGGAAGATGGTGCTTGGAGAGGGATTGGTCTCAGTTTCAATCCTGGTCATGGGCTAGGCTGAAGCCAAGTGCTTGAACAAAACCAGTCCCATCATCCCACTGCCCAGACTTGGTGCAAAGCAGGCAGGTAAAATTCACCCAGGAATGAAAGACCGTGCAGGCAGCAAACTCTAAATCCTGACCCTGACCACAGTGTGGCACTGCTCCAGGGGCCACAGCCAGGAGCAGGCTCTGGAGACAGGAGGAAGGGGATAACATCGGATGTTTTCCAGAGCTCCTGGGCATCCAGGGCAGCACRGACAAGGAACTCGGCCGGGACTGAAGAAGCACGCAATAGGGAAACTTTATTAATGGCCTCATGACAAGGTCTCAGACCACAAAGGCATAAAACGTCAACCAAAGATACACTGCTAGGACATGGCTGAGCATGCAATACAACAATTCTGTGCAGTTTCTTTGAGTTATTTATCTAACAATTCTTCCCACTGTAGTAATGACCTATCTTCCCTGGCATGTTTAAGTTGAGGACACATTTTGGCAGGAACAAGTAGTTATTGCAATGATGCATCAACAAAACACGCTTTTTCCCTAGCTGTAGTAAAGACACCAGGTATCACTAGATACGCTTTGAAATATAGGGTGGTAAACAGAGACACCCAAGGATGGGGAATGTTATCCCCCATTTTAGTGTGCTACTTATAATTTTAAGCAACTTCAYACCCCTTAAGCTTTGGGCTTCTTTTAAGGAATGGGTGGGGGAGCTTGTTTGTGAGTTACTTTGCTATAAAGAACCTGAAAGTAAACCTGTCTGCATTGCCTGCAGTAAGAAATCAGCTTCATTCAGAGGAGAATTGTTGAATTCCATTTCTGAGCCAATTTCCAAAGAAAATAAGAAGAAACCCAAAACAGTTTCACTGTTTTCTTCTTGGTATACTTTAAGGAAACAAACCCAGGCTGAAATTTTAACAAGGGCTGGCATTTTCTGAGGAGCCTAAGGGAATAAAGTCTTCCAAATCACATTAAGAGGGAGATAATCTTCTGGTCTCTTTTGCAAAACCACAGCAGAAAGGTGGAATAGCTTGCCACTCAAATGATTGCTTTGCCTTTCAAAGGGTGAAATCCAGCCCTGAGCAGGGGGTACCAAGCACACAAGTAACAAAAGCGTTATCCTGCCTGCTTCACTGGATAAATTTCACCCTACAGGCTTRAACCTGCTCTCAGTGGAATGGTTCCCACCGAGTTCAACAGTGCAGGATCAAGCCTTAGGCGTGATGTGGCAGGGTCAGGTACTCTGGTATGTCTTATTCCAATTCATTCATCACTGCAGAAATTTTGCAGCCAATCTGTCCTATAAAAGGCAACAAAACTTTTCTTTCTATGGTTTCCCCCCTCCCATGTAATGGGTACCRCTGATCTCCGTTCCTGTAGTTACTTCCTGAAGCTTCTCCTGCTGGACGAGGTTGTGGTGACGGTGTAGGATTTGGAGCCACCCCCAGAGGAGAAGCCGAGCGCCCCGCTGCCCATGCCTGCTCCCAGGTTAAGGCCTCCTCCGATTCCTCCTCCCAGAAATCCACTGGAACTGGCATAGCCACCTCCACCGCTGGAGCTGACCACAGCTGTGGCACAGAGAGAAGCAAACCAAACGTGAGTGCCAGGGAATTTCGAACCCAGTTTGGCACCCTCACAAAAAGGGCATTTTTAAATTGCAGCAACCAGATGAAAACCCTCTACGATCTCCTGCAAAACACAGGGGCCAGGATACTAATCTCTTGTTACAGTTTGGCCCAGAGCATTTATTGTCTGCGCTAAGCCAGACGCATGTGAGGGTTGAGCAGCCCATCTCCTCCTCCATCACYCAGCCTGGCTCAGGACCCCCTGCAGCATGGAGAACCCCATATCATAAACGCATTCAGCTCATCTCTTGGTGCACYGAAGAGGCTGTGGGCATGTGGTTCAGCTATCTGTGGCAATTAAGTGGATGAAAAGTAGAGCCGCTGGTTTAGAGCTGTAGACAGCATCTCCAAGACACCAGCATTTGCCCAATGTCCAGGCAAGGTGAGTACGCAATGCTTCCCAAGCTGGAAAGACACGCTCTAACGTCACCTTTGCACTAACTTCCAATCCAGGCCATGCTTTCTCTCATTAGTACATTTTTCTCTGTACAAAAATGGGAGGAAAGAAAGATCAATATTCCCCCAAGTTAAATTTCACACAGATGAGTTAGAGCTGAAGTCTGCCACAGAACCCACCGCACTATCAACTTCTGTCTTGGGGTGCTCCCATTTAAGAAGGGGGCTAACTGGTTTGCAGAAGCTAAGGCAGGGCACTATGAGGCTCCTGCACGCAGACCCAGCTGGTCCCCACCTGCATTTTCTATAGGCRTACGGCTATGTGTAACTATTATAAATTATAAAATCAACTCACAGATGTTGACGTTGCCAACTCCATCACCAGCCAACCTGTTGGAGAAGAAAAACACAAAGGCAAAAAGGAAGAGGACGGGTTAGACTCCGCATTACTCAATGTTCCCCCAGGGCCTCAGTGCTGAGGATGAAGACAATGGCAGTGAGTTATTACTGCTGTTGTAAATAATTCAGGCAAGATAAGTGTGCCATCCAGCGCTTTGTTCTGGCCCTACATTTACAAGCTCTGTTATCACCTGAGGGGGACTGAAAGAGCACAGAAGCTCTGTCCTAATTCCATGGGGATTTGAGCCACTTGGAAATTYTCTGCCACAGCACTGAACATATGATAGAAAACAACTTTTTTCTTCTTTGCGTATTTTCACCGAAAGTATCAAATTTTCCTCAGAACTTGCCAGTTTGGCTCTTCAGTCAAAGCATTTTCAGGACCAAAAATCAGTTTAAAATGCAAGGTTTTCTCTTCTGTACTTCCTTGCAGAAATTGGAATTGGGCCCCCACACTGTCCCCAAGCAAAGGGAACAAAGGGCTGGACCCCTCCTCACGTAAAACCCACAGGCTGCACCCACCTGCTCTCCTCGCCCTCCAGCAGCTTCCTGTAGGTCGCAATCTCGATGTCCAGGGCCAGCTTGACGTTCATCAGCTCCTGGTACTCACGGAGCTGCCGGGCCATGTCCTGCTTCGCCTTCTGCAGAGCTGCCTCCAGCTCCTCTAGCTTTGCCTTGGCATCTTTGACAGCCAACTCACCACGTTCCTCGGCTTCAGCAATGGCTGCCTCCATCTTGGCACGCTGCAGGGACAGAGCAGGGTACGTTGGTGGGCATCTCACCTCCTTGGTGGAGGACACTACTGCCCATGTACTTCTGACATCTACTGGCCAGACCATCTCTGTGTATCTGCAGAGCCCTGGAGCCATCTGCTCAACTTAGATCCCTAGAAGTTCATGCCTACACCTTTTTTTGGGCACTGGATGGAGATCAGCCTGCAAAGGAAGGTCACCTCATCCCAAGATACGTTCTTCTGAAAGGCAGACCCTATTTCTCTCCACTGGCTACATTTTCGGAAGACTTTCTTCAGGTGATCCTCAACTTCTCAGACCACCCACACCGCACACAACAGCACAACACTGAGGGTTAATGCAAGCTCAGGTTTTCTCTCCTATTATGCCCCAGAGCTTGTTCAGAGCCAGTTGGTCTCCAGCAAGCTTTGATGTGAGGCAAGTGTGGACTCGAGCAGACCTGCAGTTAACAAACAATGCAGACCTACCCCAAAAGCATCCCTGTGGGGCCACATCAAGCTGGCAGTCTAACGCACCCTCAACTGTGCCCCCTGCACCTCCAAAAAAGCCCCATGTTTGGCAGGAAGGGCTCACAATGAACACATGTGCTTTATACTCATCCATTATTCAAGGAAGCTGCACTGGGTTAGCTCTTTGCTTGTAAGTGTGTGTTGAAGCCTCCCTGCCCTGAAACCAAACACACACAAGTGGATGAATCACAATGGCTTATCTCCAGCTTTGTGCACCCTGGTTATTTACAGCCAGTTTTCAGCCCCGAACATGGTCTGAACCACTCACTGGTCTGGCTTTCACCAGYCGTTTGATAAAGCGATAACAGCCCCTGGAGAAAGCAAACAGAACTCCCATACAGCTGAAAAATTCTTTTATGTGCCCAAACATGGTGTTCCCTTCTGCAAAAAGGGAGTGGACAAAGATCCTAGAAGCAAGAGGGTACAAGGAATGTGTGTGGCTGGGAGGGAGGCCACACGCAGCCTCGCCCTTTGGAAACGGCTCTGCATCGCTCCCCTTCTGCACTCCCAGGTCACCGACGGACTTGTTCTCACCTATAGTTCAGCTGCCTCTCAGCATTACATTGCTCACAACACAGTTTCTCCCTCCATCAGAACTGATATCTTTTGAGGTGAGCGTTGCAGCCACCCCCAAACTGCTCCTACAGATGTTGTGTTACACCCGGATCCCTGGCACGCTTGTTGCTGCTAAATCCACTGCTCTGCAGCAGGAGAACAAGGGCAGCTCCTCACCTGGGCCTTCACATTTTCGATTTCRCTCTGCAGCCTCTGGATCATGCGGTTTATCTCCGAGATCTCATTCTTCGTGTTGCGCAGGTCATCTCCGTGTTTCCCAGCAGTGACCTGCAGTGCCTCGTACTGTGACATAAAACAGTGTAAGAGAAAAGGATGGAGTCAGGCTGGCAGTCAATTAACCAGCTAAAATCTCTCCCACTCACGACACAGAGGATACACGTACTAACAGAAGCTGCAACTGCCTTTATCTCTCCCATAACTCACCTTGCTTTGGTACCAGGACTCAGCCTCCGCCCGGCTCCTGTTGGCAATCTCCTCATACTGCGCTTTGACCTCTGCGATGATGCTGTCCAGGTCCAGGTTTCGACTGTTATCCATAGACAGCACCACAGAGGTGTCAGAGATCTGGGCCTGCAGCTCACGAAGTTCCTGCCAGTTGCATCAAAAACAATACCATTAATCACTGACTTTTAAAGGCCTCTCTTTTGGAAGCCAACTAAAGAGAGAATCTGAGAAGAAAAGGGAAAGGAAGGCAGATAAGAAGAATTCAATCAAAACATTCATTAAGTAGAAGGAAACCAACTGAATCACATTGCAAAGCACAAAGTAACAAACAGCAGCAGAAATGGAGCTACTCATCACCCACATTCTGACAGCAAGGTGAGTTTACCTCACTCCTGAGATAAGAACCCAGCATGAAATGCTAGTCCAAGAAGCTTGAGCATCAGCTTCACAACAAAGCGAGGGCCAAATTCCACCACCTCACCCAGAGATGCAACATGTCCTGTTCAATCAAACTCTTATCTTGCAAATAATGGGTAAGATAAAGGCGTCTGGGACAAGGAGCTTTCCTTCCTTTCTCTCACACAGCATACAAACACGCAAGCACACACCAGCACTACAGCACTGGCTATAATACACTAGTTCACTGTTTTTCCTTGTTTTCACACTAACTGAATCAAAAAAATAATGCATGTCCTGGCTACGTCTGCAATAAAACCATCTCACATCCCATATAGGGAGAAATCACTGTGACAATTCACAGGACGCGCACTTTACTCGCAGGCTTATTTCTGCTTATGCAAGGGAAGATTCCACGTCCCTATCACCTTCCTTGTCTCTGGAAACAGCACGTTAATTTTCTCAGTCACCGTTTGCTGTTCTTCACCCACTGGTGGTGCTACACTGCAGCAGCCACAAGAAGAAGAAAGGACCTTACCGCTTCATAGAGAGACCTCAGGAAGTTAATCTCATCCGTCAGCGCATCCACCTTGGCCTCCAGCTCCACTTTGTTCATGTAGGCGGCATCCACATCCTAAAAAAGAGTGATAATCCATTGAGATTGCCATAGCTTTGATGACTAAGTCCACCCAGCCTTTGATGGCTTCAAAAGCAGCCATGAGCCCGTCAAGTTCCCCAAGCTCTCTGCTCTCCATGTCCGTCTGCCCAACGACCCACCACGTCCTAAACATTATCTACCATTATCTACTAAATATTGCTGGTGTGCAGGATCCCGTATGTTCTGTAGGGACCCCTGGACCTGTGTTTGCAAGTCCACTGTCAGTTTKCACAGTCAGGGGAGGCCTTAGGAAATGTCCCAAAGAAAGATATAGCCATAATCCATGATATCCATGGGATCTGGCACTCCTTCCCAGTTTCCTATAGACTTCAGTGCCTACACTGAGGCAGCCTTTAGCCAGAAATGAGAGCTGTAATTCTTCACGGGCAGGTCCCTAGGCAYAGCTGTAGCAAAGAGAGTGTAGGGGCAAAAGGGGGAGAAGGGCTGCAAACATATATGATCAGTCCCAGCTAATATCCATGGCACGCACCTTCTTCAGCACCACAAACTCGTTCTCCGCTGCCGTGCGCTTGTTGATTTCGTCCTCGTATCTGCCAGAAAAAAAGGGATTGGTGTGAAGTTAGAGCCTGGGTAAAAGGCAAAAATGTCACAGTGAAGAGTCACCCCGATTCTCTTCTCTCTCCCTCCATTTCTCTTTTTGTGAACCACCCTGGCAAAGCCTATGACTTCCCCAAGCCAGCCAGCCACAGGCAGAGGTTCGCTGTCCCACTGCAGCATGTGTATTACTTGCACAAGAGGTACCAGCTGTATGCCACAGTTCCAGGGTACTGTTTGGATGAGCTGATGCCTGAAAGCTGTTCTGGTCCACACCGCCATGACCACTAACCTGGAACACAATTCTCATGCMCGCTTTCCCACATTCATCAAAATTTACTTAAGAAGATTTCTGCTCCTTAACCTCAGTCATGGACAGCTGCAGGATGGCAGTCTATGTCCCGAGGCTCCCAGCTTTTCACCCGCCCCYTGAGAGCGCAAATACAAATGCAGAAGAGATGCACGCAGATTCAACAAATTCCTCTATGCTGATCAAAGCACCTGCTAATGCTACTTTCACTGTGCATTTCCTTATTACAGACATTTGAGAACATTTTGCAGGTGTCAATCAYGTGCCGCTGTCCTGGTAAGGGCTGAGTATAATTATTCTCATTCTGCACAAARTGGCTATGCTTCAAAGTCACACAAACTTCTAATATCGGCTACRTCGGCCAGGAACAACGAGCAATTCAGGCAAGAAGAATCCAGGCAGCTTCSCTGGACTAGACACCTAATTCATGGCTGGAAAAACAGCTCCCTCCCTAGCAGAAAAGCTGGGGACATTTCTGCCAAGCTACTGACCAACCTGCCAGCTCAACTACACCGTTAGATGGGAAGATTATACGTTACTTGGTCTTGAAATCCTCAACAAGATCCTGCATGTTCTTCAGTTCACCCTCCAAACGCCCTTTGTCATTCAACAGCCCATCCAGCTGACGTCGCAGGTTGTTGATGTATGTCTCAAACATGGGAGCAATGTTACTCCGGGCGGTCTTCTGGTCCTGGAGGAGGCTCCATTTGGTCTCCAGCATTTTGTTTTGCTGCTCCAGGAACCGGACCTGGAAAGCAACCAAAGGGTCATTCGTGAAAGCGGGAGGAAGGGGGAGCTGACACTACAGTTTGGATCCTGGGGGAAAGATGGGCTGCAGATGGTATCTGAAGAATTTAGATTGCTCATAGGAAGGACCATAAACTCTGGAGGGTGATAAAGAGGRAGCACTGCTACTCTCGGGCTTATGACTTTAAAGCTTTGTATGAATTAAAGATAAGCAGATTCTGCTTGCCTGACACTTGACAGAAGCCATCCACAGACCTCAAAGTCAGCTAATTACTCAAACTCCAGGTCTGGATTCCTGGCATTTTGAGGATAGCAGAGCTGAAGTTTACACAGGACATAGGATTAATTAGTGCAAGACAGTAAAGCAATAGAGGTACAGGGCAGTGCAAACAAACACAGCAAGCTCTGACTTACGTCAAGATCTGTTCTATGGGGACGATTCCTCCCAATAGGCCCCCACCCCCCTGAATTTGGTGGCGGTGTGCTTGGGTGCAGATTTGATCTTTAAAGCCTGCACCCACATTATGGGCAATACCAGCTAAATAAAGGGGGTATAAAGCTGGCCTAAGCAGGGCAAAACCCTTTAGTGACGGCAATGCAAGCAGGGCTTTAATAAGAGTTATTGGATTGCAGTAGGCAAATCACACCATGCTCTGGAGGACCTGATCCTGAGCCCATTTGTGAATCCCCCACTGGGTTAAGCGAGCTTTGGGTCAGACTTGCTTTTAAGCAGTGTCCAGAGAGCTATCAGTCTTTTCAACACCTCACCTTGTCAATGAATGAGGCGAATCTGTTGTTGAGTGTCTTGATCTGCTCCTTCTCCTCCTTGCGCACCTGCTGGATATTGGGGTCAATCTCCAGATTCAGGGGCGTCAGGAGACTCTGGTTGATGGTGACCTCCTGAATGCCCCCGGGGCTGAGCGCCCCGCCGAGTCCCATGCCTCCATGGCCGTATCCAGAGCGAACGCTGTAGGAGCTGCCACCTCCAAGGGAGATCTGCCTGTTAGCGGAGCCGAGGTTGTAGAGGCTGGAGCTGCCAAAGCTACCTGCCCTGCCTAAGCCGGCACCCCCTCCTACTCCACGGGTCGAGGAGACGGTGCTGACCCGCACTTGGCTGATCCCTGGGACGGCCACAGAGCGAGAGCTGAAACTCACAGACCGGGACATGGCTGCTCCGAGGGTGTTTTCAGTATCCCCCACCCTTCAAAAGCTCAGAGAAGCTGTGCTGGAGACCAGGAAAGTGAGTGAGTTCTCCTTAAGAGAACTCAGTGAGCCAGCTTCTCCTTTTATCCGTTAGAAAAGCTGGGCTTGGCCCAAGGGCAAAAGAGGGATCATTTTACTGCCTCGGAGAGCTGGGTGTGCCTGGCTACCTTCCCACCCTCTGTCAACCTGCTGAATTGGAGCAGGCGAGGAGGGAAGGGCCAGGGAAGGGACAGGACACACCTGGCGCCGTGTCCCCGTGCTCAGACCTGGCTTTGTTCTGCACCTCCCTTTGCCACTGCCACATGTGCAGCGTGAAGCGTGGGCTCTCCTGGGCTCCCCTGGCAGCGAGTTGTAACAGGACAGGTCCGATCCCCATTTCCTCAAGGCTTCTCCATTCCTCTCCGCTTGCCTAAATGGATGAAATGAGAAGAGGGGGAATATCCATTGATTTTTAACTCTATTGCAGAGCAAGTAGCTCCCCTGTGCAACACCAGAAAGGAGATAAGGGGCCCCAGCTTAGCGCCAGGTCCAGCCTAGTTTAACAAACACCAAAGCCAGCTGCAGCCTCGGGCGCACACACCGTACTCTGCCAGCAGCGCCCAGCGAGCCTGCGCCATGCAGGGGAAAGAGGGCAGCCGAAGAGAGATGCCGCAGCTATTCCCGGAGACCACGGTTTTGCCTTCTCTCTCCTGTTAGCGCTAAAATAAAGGTGGTTTAGGTGGGCTGCACCCTGCACGCGGAAATACTCAACATGCCAGTCCGCACTCAAAAGGAGACAGGACAGGTTTCTGCTTAAATTTCTGGGCTCCTATGCAGAAAAGGCAGAGACAAAAATYAGTTTTATGGGCTTTCTGCATTTTCAAATAGCCTTTAAGCTCTCCTTACTATTAGGTCATAAATCCTCCACGAGATTTCAAAGTCTGGCCTGAATGTGTCAGCCTTCAGCTCTTCCCCTCAGCAGGAAAGCAAGATAGCGCTGGCTACATATTTTGGCCACAGCCTATTAAAAATATGTACTTCCTTCTCTGCAGGAAGAATACAAGTTGGCTGGAGATCCCAGCTACTAAAAGGAAATCCTCTTTTTGAAGGAGGAAAAGGGGGAGATCGAGCCAGACAGAGACACACAAAGCACGATTCCTCCCAGCCCTGCAAGCTGGCTCAGCTTCCACCAGCAAAAAGAAAAATAACCCAGTGAGTGTAAAGCAAACCTGCGTTCCGCACACCCAGCTATACTTGACCTGATGGCTGATGTAGACAGGCTAGGGTTCATTTCACCCGTACATAGCTAGCAACGAGGCAGAAGTCTCCAGCTGCTTTACATAGCTCCAGGTCCTTCCGAGTTCACAGAGAGGGACAGGCTGCTCTCTTGCAACTCCTCTGAGTTGTCTCGAGAAGACAAGGATTGAATCTGAAAGTGTGATTGAGAGTCCTACAGTCAGGCAAGAATAACTCCCACCAAAGTAAGCCCCGGCTGCTGGATTTTTTCAGGTTGCGTTCCAGCCTCAACTCCTTTGTACCAGCAGACAGGGATTTTTTGCACAACGCGACACGCAACCCAGAAGCAATCCAGCCAGGTAAAATACAAGCCTGCTGTCTGATAAACTATCACAAAGGCAAAGCTGTTCTCGGCAGTAAAAGAACTGAACTTCACCCCAGTTTGCACTATCATGGGCTAGATCAATCAAAAGCCATTTTCTGATCTCAATTACCGCCATGCGGCACCATTGATTTTAGGTAAGGATGAGTCTGTCTTCCATTCAAAGTTCAAGCTTTCTTTTCTGTACCATTATCAACCCACCCAATGCAGGAGAGACTCAGGAAAGCCTCATTTACCTTACTGCTATACGCTCCCCAGCTCCCAGTGCTGCGGCGAGCCAGTTTAGATCCCCCGCACTTATTACAACCCATCCTGCAAGTGAATGTTCCCCGTTTAAATCCGGTTTCAAGTAAGTTTAAGTCAGAGCAAGATCCGGCAACCCAGAGATGCCRTGAGCAGAGTTTGCTTGTGTTGTTGGGATGCCATGGTAACGTTGCATAGTTTCACAACCGCACGGACCAGTAAATACTTCCAAGCCCATGTGAATGACCCCCAGGGATTCAGGTTTGGTAACACAGAAGACGCTGTATTGACTGGTTAAACACCCCCGTGGGGAAGCGAAGGCTTTGACATTGCGACTGCTGCGCCTGGTGTCACAACAAGCCAGTCCCTGCACAGGGGGGAACAGCCCGCCGCTACGCACGGACACTCACAAAGCTGACGAAAGGGTCACAAGTGACAAATCCCTCCACAAACCCTTTGGTAAACATAGCAGGCTCTCAATTCCAGCCCAGAAAGTGCCAAAAAAAAAAAAAAAAAAGAAAAGAAAAGGAAAAATCAAATCTTTGCAGGGGAGCAAAACTGTGTGTTAAGAATACGTTATTATGCTGATCAATGTCAGCCTGCTGTTTCCACATCTTCTGTCGATATCCCATGGGCTAGCTCTTGCTGTGAGCTTAGATTGCAGTGTTTGCATTGAAAGATTTCTGGAGAAGGGAGTGCCCTTAGGTTTTGTTTGCACAGTGCAGTCCTAGTTTGCGATTACTGCTCCAAAGCGATTCATAAAATAATTAGTGTCCTAACAACAGGCAGTGTTTTGGTGGTCTCATGATTGGGGTATTGCAAGAGCACGATGGGGCACTCATGGGGCTGTCAGACAACAGTGTCAAGCTGTTATTCTTGCTAACGACACCCAAAAGCGATGCCAACACAGCGGCACTTGCAGCCAACGCCTGCAGCTATAAAACTGCCCCGCTGAAGATCTTCCCCATGCTGCAATCACAGCCCCCCCTTTCAGGGTCTAAGTAGCCTCACGAATAAGAATTTCCAGCTCATCAACAATTCCTGGGAATATAGAGAGACTGCTCCAGAGGGAACCTGACTGTCCCAAATACAGGCACMGTATGTCAACAATCTGATGCTCAAATGAGCCACATCAGGATGAGGTGGCTATCGATCGGGAAGTTTTACTGATTTGTTTAGTCCTACTTCCTCTGTCACTCAGGCGATAAAGCTCAATATAATGACGCAGCTCTTCAGCCTAGTATCTCAATGACAGGAAAGTGGCTTTTCCAGAAAGGCGACGGCTGGCTGATTTGAAGGATTCATTTCTTCCGAAGGTTGGCACCTTGCTACAGTTCATTGCCTTGCAATAGCCTACTGCTATAACTYGGGGCCTTACGTCTAATTTCAAGTTGTTTTATTGATGTCTTTAGTTTTCTGCCACTCCCCACTTCCGAAGCACTTAMACAGCTCTCTCGAAGCTGGTACGATTCCCCTGTTAACGTTAAGTCACCACTTTCTTAGGCTTATGTTGGATAAACTGAATGGGCTGAAATCCTCACATCTTTCACAAACAAGTGGCTTTTCTGGGGAACTCGAATCACTTCTGTGGCCTCTCTCTGCTCCAGTGCCCTCGGCACACGCCAACAGTACCGTTCGCACCACATCTTCATGCAGTTTTACACATGGAAACTATGGTTTGCTCTCCGTTCTTACAGCCCTGCAGCTGGACAGCCTCAGGTCTCAATCAGCGCTAGAGGCTGGTATGATGGGTCTCACCTAAACTACACTGCATCTTCCAGCCACACCTCTCCTTTTTGCAATGAAGCRGAGCAGCCTTAGTATGAAGGGGGGGACCAGCAGGAATAGCTGGAGGCACCTTGCCCGGGGTGACGGAGCCAGCTGCTGTAGACCAGCGCCAGCTCCGTGTTAACAAGGCTTCCAGCAAGCTCCTGTCCCTCCAGGAGCTGCATCTCACCTTTCCTCCTCCCGCTCCGCTGAGGGCAGGAAGCCCTCGGCTCAGCTCCTTGCTGCCTGGCTACTCCTGGGAAGCTGCCYGCTGCCGGCCCTGTAATCCAGCGCCAAAAAACGCCCTCTTTGAGCTCAGAATTGGCCATGCTTGTCCTGTTAGTTGAAACCCAAAAAGAGTATCAGTCTAAAACCAGAGGTGGTTAGATGACAGCACAAAACCACTCGTCAGCACCTCCAGGAACAACTTGGACCTCAAAGGAGTTGCTGCCGCTGGAGTCTCCCCCCCTCCAACATTTTCCAGCTGCTTGGCACAGCGGGGTAGCTCCCCGGCCCCACGGATCGAGCCCTGCGTGGCTCCCGTCCCGTTTGCAGAAGGAGCGTTTACGCCCCACGCTGCGGCACCGGGAACCTCCGCGTGTTGCCATGAGCTCCTGGACAAACAAGCAAACCCAGCCCGTGCAGATGGGCTGCAGGGGTGGATCCTTCCCGGGGACACAGCGCGTGGCGGGGCACCGGCTCATCCGAAAAGCTCTCCGTGCCTGACGCATGGTGGAGGCATTCAAGCTATGAATTTTCCCCCCCCTGCAGCCTGTTTTACATGCACCTAAAGCTGTTTTCTTTCCCCTCTCCCCCAAATTACAAGATCTTATGATTACAAGAAATCATGAAGGAATAACTATAAATATAGTTATAATTATGTATAATTATAATTACATGGATAATTTTTACATGAAAGTTGAGAGTCACTCCCACAGCTAAAGCCTTAAGGAAAAACAAACAAACAAACAAATTAAAACACTACAGTTCTCAGAGCCGAGGTGAAATTGCCAGTCCTGGCAACGCCAGGCTCAGTTTTTCTGGAAACGGCACGTCTCGGAAGAGAACGGAAAATCCACGTTCTGTCCCCACAAAAATCACATGCGACTTTTGAGCCCAGCCTGTTGAATCTGTTGGTCTGTTCCAGTTCCTAGCAGCTATCTGATCTAACCTCTGCAGATACTCACACGGTACGGAACAGGCAAGCCAGGTCAGATCAGAGTCCATCTATCTTGAGCCAGTAACACACGCTGGCCAGCCCCAAAATACAGGGCAATTATAAAGTGATCCTTCCTCCGGCCATATTTCTCCAGCCACCAGCTGTTTAACTCTTCCCAAGTTGGAGGTTGCATCTTGACCAGCATGTTTAACCGCTGCTGATGGTCCTCTCTCCCCATTATTGGTCCACTCCTTGGTTAAACTCATCCCTGCTTGCTACAGCCTGCGGCAATGAGATTGCAGGTGGCATGAGAAGATCCTCCTGTGTTCCTGTTTCAATTAACTCAATTGCAAACTAATGKGCCCCATTCAGAGCAGATGGAAACCGTGAGGTCATTTCACTGCAGTCAARGGAACACCACCAGTTTATAGGAGCTGAAACAAAACCAGTGCAACGGTACTCGGCATTATTACAGGAGTTTGTGGGCCTGATTCATGCCTCGGTTAAAGGACACTGCCACAAMGTGAATGGAGCAAGGAAGGAGAGAAACGATCAAGCGCAGTCATCAACGAGAAATGCTCTTATCAAAGTTTTCTCTCATCTGACACAGCTTGGGCAGAGTCAATGGCACGATGCCACTTTACACCAACTGATCCTTCACCTCCAAGTCCACGAAGGATTAAGGTCTTACTTCCCCCAGAATACTAAGCATCCAACATGGCAGCCATCCTAATTCACCCGTGTTTGTACAGCCCTTGGCACAACATAATTGTGGACAACGACTGGGTTTCTTAATAGCTACCACAATACAAATAACCATCTTCACCGTGGTGACTACACGGGAACAAAGCTGCTCCACAACCTCTGGCCCCAATTATGAATTCCAAGATCTTTTGCAAAATCAAAGCTGTCCAAACAGATCTGTTGCCGAATAAATTCTCCTAAGGAAGAAAAACAACAAAGAAAAACACAGAACTGTATGCGGTATTTTAGAGATAAACTGTCCTGCAGGCAGGAAGTATGTGGGAGAGGCAGGAGTAAAACCCGTATCACCTCCCTCCACTCCCTACGCACTGAGTGACATGTTACCAAACACRTGGCTGTGAATATTCATTTGAATCTTCAGGCCACTGGATTGCAAAAATTCTATCAGATTCAGCGTAAACTGTCCTCCTGCTGCAGAGGGTGGTTTGTACCAGCCAGGGTTTCCAGAGATGGTTTCTCCTGGACAAGCGCCAGAGATGTCCACAGTGGGGATGTCTTCCATGTGGAACTGCAGGAATTTAATGCATTCAACATGTGAAAATGGGAGCTTGCAGGATCTACCCAAAACAGCTCAACCTGTGAACACACGAACAATTTTGTGGAAGACAGAGAAGCAGAAAAGCAAAGGCAGAGGGGCTAAACCAAAGAGGTGTAGGACCTCCTCCCAGACGAGTCACTGTCAGAAGAAAAGGGCAAAACAAATTCAAATGATTAATTTGTTAGAAGTATTTTATTACAGCTATAATCACCAAGCTGAGATGGTTATTTCTGCTTACAGAGGGGCCAATTCAACTCTCAGGGAGACAAGGGTTTTTTCCCACAATTGCAAACACGGGAAATACAGAAACAAGGAGACTCGCACTCCCAAGATCTGGGCTCCAGTACTTCCCACCYGCCTGCTGTCACACCAGCCAGGTATTTTATCTCAGCATTTGTATCTCAGCCACCAAGACACACTGCTCCAGCACCCAGCTTTTAAGCCAAACGTGACAGAGTTGGAAGCTTCCAAATGAAAGCAAAAAGGTGCAACCCCCCCCCCTTTCCTCTGGTCTTCTCCCAGCCTGGGACTTGGTATCAGGTTTTACAGTACGAGCAAAGGGCAAGACTGCAGCCTTGGATCCGATGGCGAGCCAAGCCCTGGGTGCTGATGGCAGCAGAGGGTGTGGTAGGTCTGCGTCAGGCACCATCATAATCAATACATTCAACACTGACAATAATAATTATAATTATCTTGCACCTGCCCACATTCCCTATGACATGAATGACTCCTTCCAGGTCTGTGGGAGGGGAGGGAAGATCAGGTCCAGCATCGCAYGGAGCTGGGGCTACCCACGGCCATGCCTGCTGCTCAGAGAAACCTCCTCCAGCCCCAGCACCCAACAGCCGCCTCCCTACACCCGCCAGCAGCCCAAACCCACCTCCCGCCAGCAGCTCCACTTGCGGCAGGTTTCCACGTTACAYGAGGACGGTGTGGGAGGAGAAAGGCTCGGCAGGAAAAGGGGAAGAGGAAAAATAGTGCCAAGAGTGAGAACAGCTCTCCGTGACGCTGAGGATGCTTCCTTCCCGCGTACCCMGGGCTGCACAGCCCCTCGGTGCAGGGGGAGAACTTTACCCGGTACGAAAAAASGTGTAAGGGCCCTTCAAGGCAGGACTGAGCTTCCAGTTCACCGCGTTCATCGGGTGCGCACCGGGTATGAATCAGTTGCGCAGAATTTGACCCCAGGAGTTAAAAACCAGGATGAATCAGATCTGGTACCAGATTTAAGAGGGATTACAGACTCGCTTCTGGGCTTAGTGCCGGCGTGGCCCTGACACACGCGCACACGTGGGGTTGCGTGGGGCTGGCAGGGGCACACGCARCCCCGCCACATCCTAACTGCCCTCGCAAAGCCGAGGCAGGGCGAAGCACGCGGGCGATGCCTCCCGCTGCCTCAAGGTGCTGACTCGGGCCCCCGCCTGCACGCTACGAACCTGTTGAGCTACGCTACGGGGCACGGCGTTTGGTGCCAAAGTTTCCCTTGCAGACACGTCGGGACGGCGAGCGGCTCCCGACGGCACGCTGCGCTGCTGAGGGGAGGCTCCGAGAGGTAACCGGCCCCCGGGGGGTAACCCAGCACCAAACCCCCGCTCACAGCGACTGCCCCTCCGCGGTAATTCAGGCACTGAGCAGGAGCAGAGCAGGCAGTGCCCTGCGCCTCTCCGCCCGTGCCGCGGAGGGGTTGGGTCGCATCATTTGGGATGTACGCAGCACGACAAACCGCCCCGGGAAAGCTGTGGTGAGGCGTTGGCATGGCCGAACGCCCGCTCTGCATTTATTCCAGAAAGGTGTCAGTGGCACGAGGGGAAAAGTGGGAGACTGAGATGCAATTCACATAAGTGGCCAGGAAAACAACATAAACTCAGACCTTTTGCCTGATGATTTGGGCATGTGGCCTCTGAAAAGCGCCGGCACAAGGCAGCCGCAAGTGAGGGAGCACAGAGGCACTGGTTCTCCGGCACAAGGAGCTCCCCTCCCGATCTTTGTGGGATGCCACAGCAAATTGTCCCTCAGTTTGTCCTCCTGCATCAAGCGGTGACACCGTCCCCTTCTCCCATTCCAACCCCCACCACGTCCCTGCGCCCAGATTGTGGCTCCCACCTCATGACAAATGCAGCGGGAGCCCAAATCCCCGTCCTCACAGAGAAAAAATACACCCAAAGACATCTCACCTCATGTGCCATCCCTTGAATTTCTGGGCTCRCTCCCGCTACACTAATTTTAGGAGAGAAGTTGCTGCAGGCTGGGATTGCTCTGATCAGCCACCAATTCCCACCTYGGGGCAAAATGATCTGCTTCTGCAATTCCCAATGCAAACGTCCACCTTCTAACTATCACTTTGATGTCTTAGGTCTTTTTTCCCCCCCAAAAAAAGATCCCAGTGTATTTTAGCGCCAGAACCTGCACGTTGCAAAACAGGTAGATGGCCTCATAAATATCCATGCAACCTCATTAAGAGCTAAAGGTTCGCAGTACCCGCTGAAACACAATACATTGTTATTTATGCTGCAAACCATGTGAGAATGACACACAATGCAGAAACAAAATGCCTAATTAAAAGTGACACAAGAGCACAGAGCCAGATTGTAATCAAAGTGGTGGATACTGGGTGCTGTCTAAAAGGAATGAAGTCATTTGCTCAAGTGTGGATTGAGAAACACTAAGCAGTAAATCCTCACATTGTGCGTCTTATTTTTGTTCTTTTAAGCAGCAGGGACATTGAGAAAGGAGAAGCCATTTGCCGAAGCAACAGGACAGGTTATTAGAAAGGGAGCTGGGGAACCTTCAGGCTCCCAGCATAGCTCCAAAGAGTGGGCTCAAAGAGTGGCTGACACAAGGACAAGTGGGGCTGATGGACAGTCGAGAACACAGGGAGATTCATAGACTTTGGGACAGCCTTCAACTGAGGAAATGGAGCAGCAGTTTCTAAGATGAAGCAGAGTCCCTTTATTTGGGAGATGATCCGATGCGGCTGCCTGGGGAAGATCTAGCGCCCAGCAGCTGCTTCCCCAGCCCTAGGCACGGATGGCATCACCCAGCCCCTTTGTGCAGCACCCCAGCAGAAACAAGTGATGTCACCATCACTTAATTAGTCCTACTTTTTTTTTTTTTTTTCCCCCAATACCTGAAATTTCCTGGAAACTACGTGAGCAAAAGCGCAGCAGATGGGTTGGAAACCTTCCTGAGTATGAAGCAGATGTGGGCACGTCCCGTCCTGCCTTCCAAACCCTTCTATAAATTCTTTGCAAGTGACGTCTATTTTGGGGGAAGTGATTTAGAAGGCAGAGTTTTAGCTACTCACTGTTTCACCCAGAAATCAAAGAGCAGGAAGGAGGGAAGGGGGCTGGCAGGAGGAAGGGGATGTGGATGGCTCTGGGCAGGCACATAAAGGAATGAAAGGAGGAGGTGAGAATGGAAATGTGACACTGGAAGGGTGGATAAGCATGGAAAGAAGGAATAAGTGAGAGAGAAGGAAAGAGCAGGGATGGAGTGGAGCTACGGAAGGTTGCAGAGCTATCCCCAACCATCCCCCAAACCAGGGTCCACAGAGACCCACAGTCTGGGGTGAAGTTCTCCTGTCCCCAGCCACCGTGCCCCGATCCCAGCACGGGCAGGGCGGCTACAGCGCTTCCCCCAGCGCCCATCCGCTGTCCCCCAGGCTTGGGAAGGGTCAGACAAGGAGAGCAATGGCAAACCACATGCGTGCCCAAATTAGCATGCAGCCCTGTGGTCACTGGCGTGTCCCCGGCTGTCCTTCCTACCACAGCACTGGTCTGGGCATGCCTCCAGCCCAGCCCAGCACCTTCCCTTCTCCACTGGGCACTGCAGAGACGGGCTGAGAAACGGGGCTGAACTACGGCGTCTCTGCAACCAAAGCCCCTCACCACAAACCCGGCTCTCGGCAGCGTCGCTGGCCTGTGACCCTGTATCATCAACCGACCTCCAGCCTACGCCACAGAGCAGGTGAATGCCTCTCCTGTCACGGGATGAGGGCCAGCAGCCAAATCTAACAAAAGCAAACCAAACATTTAACAAACTAGAAATAGGGCCTCTTCTCATTTTTTTATTTTTAAACCTGAAGTGAACTCAGTGGACTGAACCCGGCTCTCTGGAACCTGCAGCTGCTCTGCCTCATCCTACCTGTGGCCGCAATATCAGCCATTCCCCTGCGATGCGTCATTTGGCTTAACACGCACGGTTCCCACTCCAGACGCTCCTCGCGTGCCTGATGAGGCTTAAATAAGCCTTGCTGACCCACTCATTACCTCCACGGCTCTCTGCATCCCTCAGCCCTGTTTCTGTCTTGCTTAACCTTAATCATTCGGATTCCTTGGGGCAAATGCTGATTCGTTGTTTATGCTTCATACATTACCCATACTTAATAAACAGCAATTACTTATGGAACCTTGATAAATAAATTATTCTACTATGCGTATACATATTGAGCCAATAACCCTAAAAGGTGATTTGCAGATGGCTGGGATAAATCATCATGTATCAAGGGAAGGGTGACAAGACTCTCTAGGTTTTTCTGCAAAGGTTTAAGCACCCCCAAGCCACCCTGTGATYGTTTAAGCCACCCTGTGCCTATCCCCAAACCTCAGCCTACCAAACAACCACACTGCAAACTCAAAGCAACACGTTGCCTTGCTCCAGACATATCCAGAATGGGAGATCCTGGGACCACTCAGCGTCTTTGGATGGTGACGACTCCATCCAAATGGATCGGGAGACAAGCTAGACCAGGYTGCAAGGACACAGGCAGCAGCACTATGGGAGGAGGAGGACACAGCAGTTTAGCTGGAGGTGACCGGACCCTTCATCGCATCCTCCAGGGCCTTGTCCACCTTGTTATCACCCTCCTCTTGTCCCCATCCCTTTTTAGCTTGTTTTGCTGTGTAGCCGAGAAGRCAGGTCCAAATCTTAAAGCCTGATTTTGGAGACCAGCCCATTCCAAATTGAACCAAATACCTGGCCAAGGAGGAGCATCGAGAACATGGGCAGGAAGGGAAGAAACACCCTGACTCAGCACTGCCTCTCCCACAGGGCAGGGAAGACAGCAAGGGAGAGAAACATGCAGGAAGGCTTTGGCCACCATTGTGTAAAGCAGCCCTCCCTTCTCCATCACTGAAAGACAGCACGGGGTGACAGGTTTCTGCACTAAGTGCCCCTACGATACCAAAGAGCAGTATCATCTCACACCAGGCCGCTGGGCATTGCCATGGAGCAATGCTCCGGCTTGACTGAAATCAGGGTCCCCCTAGGACCCAGCACCATGAGCAGCAGTGTCCCCCCTTAATGGGGCAAGCTTGGATCCCCACYTCAACCCCTGCCTAGCAGGTGGGACAACAGGAGCTTCAGCCTTGGCACCCAGAAAGGAGAGGTTAGAAAGCAGGTTAACCGTCTCTCTGCAAGCTCTTCCCACACATCCTCACATTACCTGCCAGCGGAGATGACCACTTGCAAACACTTTCCTTAGAGGGTTATTGCAAATTACACCCATCCTTCTGGAAGGAGGCAGGACTTTGAAAAGCCTGGCTCATCTCAGAGTGGCCCCGATGCTCCCRTTGGAAAATGGCTTTCCACCCTGCCTTTCCCAAGCTTTAAAGGCAGCTGTAACCCTAATCCTTCTGCATCTTTCTGTGGCAGAATGATTTGCCCCCCCCGCCTCCAGCACCTAACAGAGAGGATGTGGGATGTGGTACACAACGCTATACAGGAACCGGGACTCAAAAGGCACCAAGCAACATGTTACAATTAGATCTGATCACCAGGAGTGTTTTTTTGTGCCATTCTGCGCTGRGAGATGCCATTTCAGCCAAACGATATCCTCACAGGCTGGATCCAGTGTTAGAAATTTCATTTCAAGAAAAAAAAAAAAAGGGGAGGGAGAGAAAGAATTGATACTTAGAGGAGAAAGGAGTAGGGATTGATGGTCAGACCGATGCGGTTGCCGATGCGATGACCAGCAGTGCTTTCTCTGCAGCAGTGCTCCCTGGGATCTTGCAAAACATAATCGTGCAATATCCCGCCCTAGCTCAGTGCAGAACACCGCTCCCAGCCGCTGTTAAACTGAACTAGCCTAATTTCACCTCTATCTCCTTCCCTCAGAGGGATCACTCCTAGGGAGCCATCACAACTGCCCTCCGTACCAGATGAAGCACAAAACCTGCCAGATGACCCCATGACCTGATGCTAATCAGGAACACTGATGTGCCTGCAGCCGCAAAGCCACAAACGAGCAGCCCACGATGAGATAGATAATCTCACCTCACCTTGCAAGAGCCATGAGCTTTGTCATCTCGTAAATTTTGTTTTAATCCTCAAAATAAACTATCAGGATTAAACYGAAAAGTCCTGACAAGGATCCGTTGAGTGAGGGACTCGGTATTCAAACGGATCATCAGGGGAAACATTTTCCCTGGAAAGGGTGTTTTGGTAGGATGGGCATGCCACGTAAAAGCACACTGTTCTTGGCAAAATATTGAAACTACGCTTGAAGAAAAGGTTAACCCTACTGGAATGGGCCATCTTCTTTCTCAAGTCCTTCTTAAGACAGGAACTACTACATCATCAGATATGTTTCTTGTTGAAGCAGGTCTGTGACAGATCCAAGCTTTCTTYCACTTCACTTGGCAGGAAAATTCCCAGCTTGTCTTCCAACATGGGGCAGAATCAGACTGTAAAACAGCAGCTTTCCCACAAAATGGAAATTCTCAATTTTGGCCAGAGAAGACCATCCCCTCTCCTGAGAACACTGCAATGCAATAGACAAAAAGAGGCAGAAACTGTCCTGATTTTTCACATGAGAAACTGAGTTAAAGCAGGAAAATGCTTTCAAGAAAGCCATGTCCAACATTGATTTATACCTAGGTCCAAACAGGTATTTAAGGGCGTGCCACCTTAGCAGCCTAGAATTCATTAAAAGACMGTGGTTTTTGGTGTCTCCAGTGCCAGCTTTTAAAGGGCTTTCAAGGAGTGGGAGTGCAGCAGTCAATGATGGACTTGGGCACTTCTGAGATCCAACTTGCYGTCTAGAGGTTTTGAAGGTCTCCGTTGTTGCCAGACCAGATGACTGAATAACCTCAGGACTCTCGGTTCCCACACCCAGGGGTCTCAAAACCAGACCTATCGTCCCTAAAACATCCAGAGCACCAGAAGCTTCCGTGATGTGCCTGTGTGGTCAAAGGAAGACCATGAGCACCTCTAATCACGATGAGCTTGAGATGCATTTCCAAACTCCTACCCTTAGCCAATTCAGATTCTTTCTTTATGATTTTAAACACTCCCTCCCCCCCAAAAAAAAAAAAAAAAAAAAAAAAAATCACAATTTCTTCCTGCAGATTTTGGCTGGAAACCAGCCAGGGGCTGAACCCAGGCTCCATGTGCCAAGGTACTGGTGCGGCAGCCGTGCTCAGAGCCGTCCTCCCTGACGGCTGCAGCCCAGCACCTTTGACTGCTTTCTTCACCATTTAAGGATGAGGAAAGCAGCCGCTTGGGGCCCAGCGAATTACCTGTGAGTGATTTGTTTTTGCTGTGAGTGCCTATGCCCTCACCACACAAACAAGCTCCTGAAAAAAGGAGGGTACAGAGAGAGAAGGGAAAAAAAAAAAAAAAAAAAAAAAAAAAAGAAGCCAACAGGTTGATCTGGATTACATCAACGGTTACACCCTCCTCCGTTTAATGAACATAGGAGAACAGGTGCTTGTAATTCATTAGCCAACCCACGAGCTGAGGAGACAGGAATTAAGCCGACCAAACTCCTCAGCGTGCCACTACTCTCCTTCCCTTTGAGGCAGCAGCAGCAAGAAAACTTCATCTCTTTTTTTCCTCCCCCTCTCCCTCCCTTCGAGCTGCAGAGCCACAAGCCGAGCATGACTAACCCTTGCAAAGCCTTCACCAGTGGCTCCCTCTCCTCCTGGGAGGTGTCAGGGAAGATGAGCAGAGGAAAAGCAGCCAGCACGTCCCCGGATCACCCGGGCYGCTGCAGTCCCAACGGGGTGCCCAGCAATGGCTATGGCTCTCTCAGCCTCCACGGAGATGGCGGATACCGATGCTCCTCTTACCCCTCCTTCTCCATCGACGGGACGCTCCTGGCCCCTGTGCACCTCGATATCGACCCTGACTTCCAAGCCATGAGGCAGCAGGAGAAAGAGGACATCAAGTTGCTCAACAACCAGTTTGTGACCCTAATTGAGAAGGTAAGGTGAGCTACTGAGGACCACAGTGCAGCATGGGGATGAAGATGGTGGTGGGGAAGCAGACACTAAGTCTCTCAGGAGACTTATGAAGGCCTTCAGCTAACCATTGCCAGGCTCTGAATATTAGGCTAATTACCCAATTAGCTATTCCTTCAGTGCTATCTGTTTTAACAAGTGTTAGCATCATCTCTAGGTGAAGCTGGGCCACATCCGTGGTCAGCGGCATCAGGCAGCCCGTGCATCTCCTCTGCTGTGCCCGTCGCCCCACGGGTCCCTGGGGAGGGCAGGCAGCTCTGCCCTCGGGGTCCCTGCCCGAGCAGCAAAGGCAGGGCCATGGAGGCACGGTGCCGGACAGAGCAGGCCTTGGCTCCCGTAGTGGACAAACAGCCATGGGCGGTGACGCTGATTAAGGCGGCAGCTCAAATTCTTCTCCAACTGCTAAAGAGAGCTGGAAATACCACCTCCATAGCAATGTGGTGGGCAAGGGAGACCCCCCCACCCACCTCCCTCCTCTGTGGTTTTTATTGCGAGGGGTTGCATGCTTAGCCAAGAAAGTGTCGCTTTCATCTCTTAAGATCCATGAGAAGGCAGAAGGTTTTCTCAAAGAAAAACAACTCATCTAGCCGAGGCAGGTTTCTGCAAAGCCCTGGTGCTCTGTAAACAGATGGTAATCTCCYAGGAGGATTGCTTCACTGCAGTCTACAATACAGGCACTCGATGCCAAGCTACTATGGCTTGGGATTTTTTATTTTTTTTTTTGTTAACTCGACTTCTAAAAGGACCTGAATTCACACTGGGAAGGAGGAGGGTGGGGGAACCATCTCCCATAGCATCTATCTAAACCGAATAGTTGTGAACCAACCACACCTACATGTGCAACCAGGCGTGCGGCGGTACCAGGGGGCTGCCCCTGCATGGAGGGGCACGGCAGCCTCCACGTCTGCGCTTTTCCAAGCACAGGTCTTGGCAATGTGAATTTGGAGAACCCCTGGTTTGGAAATCACCCAGGTGGGTTGTGTCGCACGTGCTGCAGGACTGGTCCTTTGACTATGCAGATCGAGAGGTCGGGGTTTGTGTGGATGTCAGCCCTGCTCAGAAAGGATGGGGGTAGGGGAGATGGGACAAGACCACGCAGTGACAATATGTACGTGAGACAGACCACATGCACTAGCCTGTTCTGTACAAACAGGGATGGAAGAAGTGAGAGAGCCTCTAGGTTTCCTGATAAACCCAATCTGGTGGCCTGATGGACAGAAGATACAAACACCTCACCTTAGTTGGGTGGCTTTGACTTCAGCGCTACAGCAGCTCCTGCATTTAGCTTTGAAGGCTGTAGCTTCAAGTGGTACATCAAGTGGCAAACTGCAGCCATCTGCCTCAGGCCCTCATTCCAGAGGAAAGTAATGACACTTCCTTGTCAAAGAGAACTTGCCTTTTTAATCAGGAATTCAGATGGTCTCAAGCCTGAGCGGTTAATTCCTCAGATAATTGACCACACTAACTTTAGGAGTTTGCTGCTGATGGCTTTCCAGCAGGCTGGTCCAGATCTGCTAGTATTTACTTTCCATCCAGATATGTCCAGGTGGAAGGCAGGGAAAAGCCAAGTCACRGAGCCCCTGTTTGAAGCCCTACCTTTAGCCTGAGCAGCACAGAGGTAGAGGCCTCCGAGGACCAAGCTTTGGTCACTTCTTCTGTGTTCAGGCATGATTTTCCAGGAAACAAGGCCAGATCTGGGTGATTCTTCTGCTGCAAAGCTCGTGTTAAAAGACTGCAAGGAAGAATTTCTGCCAAGAGGGATGCTGTATAAGAAGCCAAGATGTAAGCAGTTCAGCCCAGTGGATGAGTATGGTTTGGGAACAGGAAAGAAACTGAAGAGTTTGGGGAAGGGAGAAAGAGAGCAGCTAAGGATTAGGAGCAAGTTCAGGAACCGAGACTTGATTTGAGGGGCAAGGATGGACTTAGAACAACAGCCAACACATTCAATCATTTACCGTCCCAGCAGCAAACGGGGAAGCTGCCTTAAAATGAGAGGCTGTTCCCTACAGCCAATCCCCCAGGTTGACCCCAGCCCCGCGGAGGGATGCTCTATCACAGTCCCTGAGATGGAGAGAACAAATGGCCTAAYTGGCTCCTGGTAGCCCCGGAGACCACTTATTTGTGCCACTTCCAATGCCGCTTTCTGGCTCTTCTGCAGCATGATCCTCTGGTTCTCATCTCACACGTGCACACACACAGAGCGTGCCACTCTGGTTTTGTGCCAGGACAAAGCAGCCAGTCAGCAGACTGGGCTACTGATGGGATGTCTACGGCCATGTGGTAAGATATCGGGAAGAAAGGATTAGGTCTCTAACAGYGAGACCTGGAAGATCCCAACACTCACATCCCTTCTGCTGAAAGCTGACTGTGAGCACCGGAGGGCTTTTGCTTTGCTTGGCTGCTCTCTGCTCCTGCTTCTCTCTCTCTGTTCAGACAAGAAGCATTTTGGGAAAGATGCTGTCTCTCACCACGTGCATCTGGGCAGTGGTCAGCAGCTGGGAGCTCTGCCTCTTCAGTGCACTGATGCTGCTTCGGACCACAGAAATTTAAAGTCAAAGCTGAAGGCCAAGCAGAAGGCCAAGGCCTGACAGCATCTGCACCCCACTGCTCACACCGCACAGGGCGTAGTATCAGCACTGAATCATCTCCATGACAGAGCAGAGGACACTGTTGGAGGCAACTCTCAAATCACCAGCCAAAATGTGACTGAAGGAGTTTGGTTTTGTTCACAGAGGAACAAGAGAGGCAGCAATTGGATAATTGACTGAAGTTAGCCAAGAGCTTTGAAGATGAAAACTGGTAAACACTGAGCATTAACTGTTAAGATTGTGAATATTAGGAAAGAAGAGTGCCAGATGCAAACGGTGGGTGGATGAAAACGCAGTGTATCCTCTCTCAAGCAGACAGGCACACGCACACATAGACCTCACGTGGAGTCTGTAATTATTCTGCTTATTCTCTAGAGTTCCCATAGGCCTTGTCTATGTTACTTTGCAATACAAACCAGGACTCTGATTCATTACTCAAACTTCACCGTGGTGTAATCTTACAGATTTGAGAGGAGTTATCTTTGTTTGTGCCACTCCAAGGTAGTAAATCCGACGTTCATTCACCCTGGACATCTGTGCATGACATGTGGTGGATTTTCAGCCTTTGCCTCAATAGGCAAAGGGGACTAGCATTGAACAGTTCTTATTTTTCAGTGACTTAATAAAAGATGCTCATTCATTTTGATATGAACATGTTCTATCAAGAAATTAATCGGTATGTAATGTGTAAAACTTCTAAAAGTCCCTATAACCCTCCTTCCTCAGGCCTAATTTTCAGGGGCTTTCTCATTCTTACCTGGAAATCTTGGCTGATTCCAGCAGCTTCTCACTACTCTGAGGGTCTCCAGGTCAATGTCTCCTGCCTTGCCAGGAGCAGCCAGCTTTGCTTTTGGCTGTTGGTGTTACTGATGTCTCTGAAACCTCTTCTGCAGGTCCAGTGCTTGGAGCAACAGAACAAGGTCCTGACGACAAGGTGGAACTTCCTGAAGGATCAAGACAATTCCCACTCCGAGTCGGACATCAAGGCCATCTACGATCAGTACATGAGCAAAATGAATCAAGAGATGAAGGCGCTCAACTACGAGCAGGAAAATCTCGAGTCGGAGCTGACAAAGGTCCTGAGCACCATGGATAATTTTCGAAGCAAGTAGGTGTCTAGCCTAGCTGGGTATTACAAGGGGGAATGTGTTTGCAAGGTATCGGTTCAGCTGCGTGCACAAAGAATAGCGTGGGATTGATTTAACACAGACAGCCTGGTATTCCCAGGAACAAATTCCTAGTTTGGTGTGCACAGAACTGTGTATCTGAGAAGTTAGCATCCTACCCTCTTCGTGATTAACTAGAGATGAAGGGAAACCCATAAAAAGCGACACACCGATGAGTGCAGGGCATCTGAGAAATGCCTCAGCTCTGGAGAACAGTATTATCAGGAATGACAGCCACTAAAACAGAGAAATATTTATTTTCCACACTATTATCACAAGCCAGAACTTTCTCCTCAAACCGTTTTATGGATCTAGGCTGCTTAGTATTAACAAACACCCCTTCCTTGCCCCCCTCACCCCACGATATTTAATGCAAAATTCCGCTGTGACCAAAAAGTCAGACTTTTACCCAGAAAACATCTTGACAGAAAATATTGAGGCAGCTGAAAGTTTAAGGAAGGACCAGCTGCCACGTGCTTATCGCTGCTTTTGCCAAGAGCTTTGAGATCTTCAGATAAGAACACTTGAGATGTGCCATGGCTCATTCAAGAAGACAATGCTTTTCTTATTATCAGTGTCATTTGCATACCACAGATGAATCCACAATTAGATACTTTCCCTTACAGTTACACCCATCTGCCTACACAAGATCTCTGGAGCCTTCCATGCTGATTTGTAGCAAAGAGCCATGTATGGGCACTGTCAGAAGAGAACAGTGATGCTAAGGGACTACCCCTCCACTGGCACTGACAGACATCACTGTAGCAATAGCCCAAACCTGTTCCTGATGTACAAAGTGATGCATAAATACTAACAGTGCCCTCCCCAGAGAGTTTAGCCCAAGGACCTTAAAGCTTTTTGCAGACTTTGATTAAACCAGCTACTCAACGTGTCTGCAAATTAGGGGAAGGACCGATACCTCCACTTTACAGACTTATTAACGGAGACACAGCAGTTAAATGTCTTACTCGAGCTGTGAGTGGAGCAGGAATAGGAACTAAGGGTTTGGCTCTCGACCTTATGCTGAAATCATTATGCTCAGCATCCTTCAAGAAGTGATGCACTGATACCCAGGTGCCTAGAAATCCCTAAATTCCTCGTGGTGAGTGTCTGCCTGCTCTTTATTTGCATGCTGGTTTCACTACAAGACTTGGGCTCACTGATGCTTGCTTTGCTGACAGGTAGCAACCCWGAGCTTGGATCAAAGCCACAAAATGGATTGTGCCATTTACTCCCTGCCCTAAAAAGATTAAGACCTGTCATCCCTCTCTGGAGCACTTGGTCTTCCCTTGCACTTCCCCGAGGAAACAYCTACTCTGTGACCCTGCAGTTATGAAAGATACTTCTTGGCTTATTCCCTGACAGTCAGGAAAACCCAGATAGGAAAATGGTTGGGCTGGTGGAGAAACGTGAGATCAGTCATCCATACCTGCTCTCACAGTTTGTACTCATATTTGTACTCAGTAATTGCCTCATTAATTGCCTACGCCTGGCACTTCATTTTTTTTTTTCAGCCTGATTTCTTAAGGATAAAGGTGCTTACACAAACAGGCTGTCTGTGTGTTTTCCCCTACCTTTTGATTTTCTTGGGCAGTTACTACCTGTTGGACAACAGGATAGACATGATAGGGAYGCTACATCCCTCAAAATTAAAAAAATAGAGACTGACTAGAGGAACAGGACCCACCCTACACCCGACACACACAGAGGATAAGGATGCAGCACAAGCACAGTATTAGACAGCAGAGAATCCACAATGGGCACCAGCTTATGACTAGCCCAACTATCGGTCTTGAGAAGAGCTCCCGCTTTGTGGGACTACACAGCCACAGGAAAACAGCGTTCAGAAATGACACCGCTCCTCAAAGCACTTTTCCTTCATTTGCGGAGCCTTCTCCTTCTGCTTTCTCCCATCTGTGAGCTGCGAGGCWCAAGCCCTGCCAGGGGTGACCCAAGCAGCAAATAGGCGAAACCCACCCTGTCCTTGGGTGCTGTTAACACCCAAAGCAGGTGGATTTCTGCGACAGCGACAATCCACCGTGCTGCTCCCAGCGGTTAGTGATTCATGGGGAGAGAACTGCTGCTTCTGCTGAGCCTTCTCCAGGCAGCCATCCAACCCCGTCCTAACCCACGCTGGCTCTGTCGAGTCCTGCACGCTGCCTTCGAGAAGGCTGCCTCAGCCCAGTTGTTTTTCTGGAGCAAATGGTCTGCCTAAACCATGCAAATTTTGGAGGCTTCCAACTCCTGTGGAGGTTTCTTTTCCCAAAGGAAATTTTTTGGAGGAGGAAAAGCTAACAACTTCACTGGCAAATTTAACTGGTTATGCTCTCACCCCTGCTGCCGCACTCCAGACGTAACACGCCAYGCGCACAGCGACCGCTGCCCAACAGATCACTGAACGTGTGAAACCTGACTGCCAGTGCCCCCCTGTAAGCTCTGCCTTCTCTACCGGGGACTGCTTTCCAAAAATCATAGCTAGGACACTTGCACCTCCTTCTCAAATTAGGTTGCCGTTGACCAGCAATTCCAAACACAGAGAAGGATGGAGAGGGGACAGGGAAGTGGGTTGAAGGCTGGCACAGGATCTCAAACCCTGCTTCTTTAGGAAATCAAGCTAAAAAAAAATCAAATACCGAATCATACCCGAACAGGGATGACTGCCCAGAGGTGCACACCTGCACAAGTGTTTRCTTCAGCTCCCCACGCGTGTGATTTGCATGTGCAGAGACCCATTTGAATGAGAGGGCAGGGAATTTTTGTCTGTGCTGACCTACTCTGGTGGGGCACTGGGGAGATACTGCAGGAAAATATGGGGCATACAGCCCTTAGAGGATCCATTTCTGAGATCCAGGGACTATGTCAGCCAAATCTTGCCACCTGAAGACTAGACAGTCAACAGCCCTCTACCTTCAACCTCCGCAGTTGGTTTTCAGCTGCTTCCTGTCCCATTTCCGTGCTCCACAAGAGGAAGACTGACTTAATTTCATGCCACCAGGCTCAGATCCATCCCACCACTGTATCTTCAACCTAAAGTAGTCTTGAAGGCACATCCAGAGAGGATCACAGCCTGCCTGAGATTTGGTTCACCTCTGATTTTGCTTCACTGCCTATGGAAGGAGCCCACGGCGACCAGACGCCCGTCTCAAGTGTGTCTTAAGTGCATGAATCGAGATGGGATGGATTTACGCCTTAATGCATGACTGCTTGAGGATTATCTCTAAGGAGATAAATGCTGTAATGTGTTTGTGGAATGCTCCATCCCCATGTGAGTCATCTCCCGGCTGCCAGGTCCCTCCGGAGCCATGCGGTGAGCATGTTTGGCTGGCTGGGCCTGCTCTCTCTCAGTCAGGAGTGKTGTTTGTTCAATATGCAAGATTATGTCAGTGCCTGGCAATGTGCGAAGCTGCTTCGGCAGGCTGGGACAGACTGGGATTGGGCTGAGATGCAATGAGGATAAAGGAAGAGTGGCAGGTTGTAATTAAGCTCAGTACATAGTTCCTGCCAGCATGGCTAACATTCCAGCTAAAGAGCAGAGAAACCAGACAGGTAAATCTCGTTAGCCACGCTACCTGGCCTTTTAAAAGCAGGCAAGGAGGGGGTGAGTTTAACACCATGGGGGTACCCAAGMGGAACCTTAGGAGCACCTAACTGTAGAGCCTGTGCCAGTCAGATCCCCTCTGTGTCCCCCACTRTCCCCTCTGTGGAGGGAGCAACAGCTCCAGGGAGCTGCTTTTGATATTTCAGGTCAGTTCCTGAGCATGAGCATCCCTTGCCCTGCAATGCGATCCCCTGCGCTGCATTCCCAATACCTTCTCCTCCTTCTGCTCCTAGGCACAGCTCCTCTTTCTCCTAAAGGTTTGTCCAACAGCAGGGAAGGCTCTCGAGTGTAACTGGAGCGATGACGCACCAGACCACCAAACAACAGAATATGGCTGTCATTCCTGATTTTATCATCATCACTCTGTTAGGAGATGCCATTTTACCTCATTCCCAAAGATCTCAGCCTTCTCCATACCAATTTGACGACATCTATAAGTAGCACCGAAAGGTTTAATTTAATTCCATTAAATTCATTTAATTTAATGGAAACGCTATGAGCACATTAGGCTAAGAGGAGCCTGAGGTATCATGGAAGAGCAGGGAAGCCACGACCTCCCCGAGCGCACAACCTGCTCTGGTCTCAGCAGAAGACCCAACACTCCCAAAGCGTGTCCAGCAGCMCGGTGGGAGATACCAAACACCCATCGCATAACGCTCCTGCCCGGCAAACGAACCAACCGCTGCTGGTCACACACCAGGCCCAGAAGAGACTCTGTGGCTTCCTGGTCAGATACCTSCTTTTAGCAGCACCAGGGCTAGCCACATGCTTGTCCCAAGAGCCACCGAGGGTTGGTGTATTCCCTAAGCTACCCTCTTGTGTCTGCTGCTGGCCATCAAGAAATGCATTTGCCCGTGGACTAAGTCTTTGCTATCCTGGYCCTGCCTTATCAAACCTGTTTTTAAACACCTGCGGGGTTGGTTCCTCTGCTGGATATTTAGCCATTAGGACTCCACCCTATGCTGTCTGGTTTTTGTTACCTTCTGCTCTGTGGGCACTATTTTCCAYGAATTGCTTTGCAAGGTCCTGTGTTACTTCACAAATTGCGCTACAGTTAGGATAAGTTATGATACCAGTCCAGTATTCTCAGAATTTTCACAAGCCAAAGTTTTCTCCCTTGAGAGGACACTCAGACTCTGGAAATTAAATGCTGAGGATACCTGAAAGAAACAGAAGAGGAAGGCTTAGGGTGAAAATTTAGGAGTCTTTGGGCATGCGACTGGGTTTCACAGAGAGTAACTCACCACACCCCACTCCTCCATGTCTACTCTCTCTTTCTGTGGCAAATGTGAGGTAACCTGAGGTTACTTAGCCCTCAAATTATATTAGAATTAAAGCTACCTCCTCGCTACTCTGGAGCTCTTCAGACTTAAAGTGCTCATGGTGTTACTGCAGAGCAGCTGGCATGTGGCAGCTTGTTATCCTCTCTCTTGTCCAAGATGCCCACACCTAAGAGAAATCTCACCTTGCCGTCTAGCATACATCAAGGAGGTGGGACATCATAGTAAAAGCAGAAAGCTTTGATACCAATGCTTTTRGGGGCCAGCAAGACAACCTTAAGCATCCCAGAGGCCTTCACCATGTATTTCTTACTGTATTTTCCCTCTCCTTAGATACGAGGATGAAATTCGCCTCTGTAGTGGCATGGAATACACCTTCATGGAGCTCAAAAAGGTCAGTGGCAAGMGAGGCTTTTCCTCTGGACGGGCTCTACACCAGCTCTGCGTAGTCACAGAAGAGCCCGGAGAGGCAAGATGGTCCAGGCTCAGCTAAGACAGCCCAGAGCTACCACCCTGTACCGCAGATGTTTTGTGGGGTAATAAGGTCTCGAGGAGGACAGCAGAGTGGTGAACACAGTCACCATTTCAATAGGAAAAGTACAAGTGAGTCTGGGCCACTTGTGGTTACAGAAAAGCCCCACGGCTCCTGGCAGAAGCAGCCGGGGGTCAGACCGTGCCTGCACCCAACCACATCGCAATTGCCCTGGCCAGACCTGGCCTGGAGGRTTCCGCAGGCCAGGACCCTCCGAGGCAAAACCTTTCCTCCCCGGCATGTTTTCTCTCAGAATGACATCATAGGTTGGGAAAGGCTGGAAATTGATAAATGTGTTTGCTTTTGTTTCCTGCTGCATGGCCGCACCCTGTTTAAACATCCCGCCCCAGAAGGAGCTGCATTTGAATATCAGCTGAAGTGGAAGGCTTTGTGCACAGCCTTTACATTAAAAAAAAAATAAAAAAATCCAAGGTGCAGGAATGCAGGGTATTATTAGACAGAGGAAATGTTCTCTGCAAATGATCATTATGGCTAATTGCATGTTTTCCCTGACACACTCATCAGCCAGTAAGGGCAGTTCTGGCAACTTTTGTGGATGGCATCAGAGTTTTCAATAACCCGTGCTCTTTGTGGTGAACAAAAGATGAGTGGGTATGGACCAGC
Organism: Oceanodroma leucorhoa; assembly: GCA_030449065.1. Taxonomy (NCBI): domain Eukaryota; kingdom Metazoa; phylum Chordata; class Aves; order Procellariiformes; genus Oceanodroma; species Oceanodroma leucorhoa. Next base: position 101,155 of record JASVER010000253.1, on the reverse strand, counting down.
CCTGCCTGTTTCCTTCTCCACCCTACCTCATTTGAGACTTCCACCAAAGCGCTCTCTCAAAAAAAAAAACAACAAAAAAACAAAACCAAAAAACAAAAAAACACCAAAAAAAACCACCAACTTGCAGAGGAAAAAGGTCCACAAAGGAGCCTCCCTACTTGTAGAGCAGGAGAGCAGTTTCACAAGTACCTGCCAATAAATGGCAAGCAGGAACCTTGCTGGCGGAGAGGTGGTAGTGGGAGAGACTTCTTGCTACAAACTCAAAGACAAACTACTCATTAATACGCTTTSCATCTCCTGCAGGATTTAGATGTGAGCTCCTTGCACAGAACTGAGCTGGARGTAAAACTCAACGGGCTCCAAGAGCTGATGAATTTGAAGAAAACCATCTACGAGCAGGTAAAAATGCAATCGGGAGAGCGGCCCTGCCACACACATAAGCTACTATGCAAAAAAATGGCATTTTTGTGGACAGTTGCACTACAGAGAGGGTATTGTTCCGCATTTACACCAAAATGAGAGCTTGTCCAGGGGAGTTGCAGACAACTATTTGATGGCTTAAGGCAGGGCCTCATGAYGTAATCCCCTTTCTTTAACTAAACTAGCTCCATTTTAAATTTGATCAGGATGTTCCTTCTGCCCCACAGCTACTGCGGGGAGGCTGCTCCAGCGGGTCTCCCCTCCAACTCCCCATCTAACTCCCGAGCTCGGTTTTGGGCTCAGCTCCTAACCCCCACTGATAGCATTTGCCTTGAGACCAAACGCCCCAGGTCACGAGCAAACTGAGTATTATCCTATTCAGATTCAGAGGAAGGGCTCACCACAAAACAGGACAAGCCGTGGTGAACCTGGGCTGAGGTGCTGGATGCTCTTTAACACAATCCACCATAATCCATTTCCACTTAAATGAGAAGCGCGCAGTCAGGTCCGATTTCTCCAAGGGGGGAAGGACACAGAGGCTGAAGCCCTTCAGACAAACCCAAAGGCTGCAGCATGCCTGTATCTACTCAAACAGGGTGAAGCGATTACAGCCGCTTACTCAGAGCCTGTAAAAAGTTACCGAGCAGGCTCGGCAGTGTTTTGGGAATACTAATGATTTGTCTAAATTCTACCAGTATAAACAACTAAAGYGCTTGACAGAGGAACGTTAACATTCCTTGTGGGGAAACTGAGGCACAGAGAGGCAGAAGGACCTGCGTAGTATCAGGACTGCATTAGAACACATGCCCTGCCTGCAACTAACCATGAAGCCTTACTTYCTCTAAAATTATGAGATTATTCCTAATGCAAGGCAATTCACTGGGGTAGCTGGAAATCAAATCCTGCTGTGAGGATCATCATCTTGAGCTAATTTTCTCCAGGTTTCACACTGCTGTCCTGGCAGCAGGCTGCATTTTTTTTTTTACCYATGCTTCATGCAAAGAAATTACCCTCCACCCCTCTCTCTCTGCCCTCTCCTCTCCATGGCTTGTTTTCAGGTTAGTTGTTTTCTCACCTGTACCTATTGATTTGACTGACATCAATGCATAGGCACACATACCCAGTGGAAGGGCAAATGAGGAACAACTTTGCTTGACAGCTTTGCTCACTGCATGTTSGTATGAATCGGAAGAAAATCCCAGCCTCAATTCTCATTAATAAACCACCAGGTTCTTTTTTTCTCCCCCAYCCCCACCCCCGGCAGAGGATGCTCAAGTATTTGCAATAAACATGCATTTTCTCATATAGCTATTAACCTGCTCAAAGATTAACAAAGAGGCTCAAGGATTAAACACCAATGGGAAAAAATACACTGATAATCCTGCTCTTTGGAAGAGTGGTGGGGTATTTTTCTGTTATTCATGAATCACCATGTCAGGGTGCCCTTTGTTTCCCCAGTCAGGGAAAGGCAAGGCAAATAAGGTATACAAATGCTTCTCTAAAGAGATTAGAGCCCTCAGCACAAAAGGGTAGAGAACAAAAACATCAAGATTAAAGGTAAGAGATGGGGAGAGATGTATGCTGCTGTCTTTTAACACTGGCGTAAATCAGAAGCAACTGCAGAGATACTGATAAGAGCGATACCCCTGCAGGAACAGTCTGGGGCTGGGGGGGAGCTGCCAAGTGAATACGTACACCATCTGCTCAACATCAAGTCATGTCTTGCCTGGATACAAACCACCCAGGAGCGCAGTTTACAGGCACGGATTAAGGGTCCTTTTTAGGTTCACTGAGGGGAGTCTGCATTCATCATTGTTTGGCTCCTTTTCCTCAAGCTGTGACTGAGTCAGCTATCAAGAGCAAATATCCCAGTCAGTGATACTGCAGCTTGTGCGTGCATGTTCCTGCTTCCCCCACGCTGGCCTGAGCTTCCCCCGCACAGGAGAGCAGCTCTGGGGGGTGGAATAGGTCTCTGAACACATCCATCGCTAGCAGAAGGGTCCTGTTTCCCCCTTCCCTAACTAGACACAAAGCAGACTATGAAAACACAAGTGGCAGCCACAGCCTCTCTAGGRGCTGAAGCAGAGCTCGGCAGAGGCATCTTTCTAGCGCATTCCTGCAGAATGATTCATGCTGCCCATGTATGCCCACCATCTGAATATCGATAGATATTGAAGCATATTCATCAGTGCAATTAACCTGCTCTTGATGCAGTAAAAATGCACTATCTTGTCAGACTCTTAACAGATTCTATCCAAAGGTCCCAAACTGACAACACCCTAGCCTGAGTCTGGATTTTATGGAGAAAATAATACCAGTTTCCAAACTTCAGAGACTGAAAACCTAGGAAATCTCACCATCTCCACACTGTATACGGAAGATGCTTTGCCTAGCTAAGCACAGCAGATCTGCCAGGGTCCAGCGTTCTCCTGGCTTGTAGCTTTGTTGACTATTTGGTATCTCAGTCCTATTCTCTCTTTGCTATTCAGGAACTCGAGGAGCTGCTGACAGAAATTAAGGACATTTCTGTTGTAATGGGAATCGACAATGCATGCAAACTTGATATGAGCAGAATTGTGGAAGAAGTGAGGGCCCAGTATGAAGCCCTGGCTCTTCGGAGCTGGGAGGAGGCTGAAGCACTTACCAGGAGAAAGGTATTTGTCTCCTTATCTGATTGATACTGGGGAGAGGCAGGGAAAGAAGAGGGAGAGAGATCAGCCTAGAAACTACAGGAATCAGCAAGATGTGGAGGGACAGACTACACCTGGGAATGGAGGGAGGGACAGGGAGCTAACCCAGATCAACTCCTCCTAACTCAGGCGTGTAAATTAGTAGTTTCATGGCTCTAGGCTCTCCATACTGTCAGTGGAGAAAGGCAAGGACATCTCCCAGTGGCAGCCTGTCCCACCTAAGATGCAAATGACCTTCCACTGGTGCCTCCTTCAAACAGAACAAGAATGTGATTAACCCCAAGAGACAGTGTGCTCTATACCTGGCACAGCTTCAGCCAGAAGAGGATTATGAGAATGAGCCCAAAATCCTTCCACACACCTGCTATTTTTCCCCAGTTAGGTGTTTCTCCTCAAGGGCAGCGGGAATCCTCACAGATTCCTTTGCTACAGCAACGGAGACATGCAGATAACCCACGCTTCCATCTCCCCTGCAGCTGAATGAAGGAAGCATCCAGTCAGGCACCTACGGGGGACACCTCCTTGACAGCCGACGGGAGATCGCAGACCTGAACATACAGATCCAGAAGCTGAGGTCCTGTATCGTGTCCCAAAAGAGCCAGGTGTGTCCTGGGGTGGGTGACAAAACTCTGACGTACAGGTCTGAAACTACAACACACCTAACGCCTCTGCCACCCTTTTCCCTTTCCAACACCAGTGCCTATACTTAGAGGAACATATCAAAGAAGCAGGAGAGCATGGTGAGATGGCCCTCAAGGATGCCAAAGCCAAACTGGTCAAGCTAGAAGAAGCCCTACAGAAGAGCAAGGAGGATATGGCTCATCTGGTGAAAGAGTATCAGGAGCTGATGAACATCAAGCTTGCACTGGATGTGGAGATCCTCACTTACAGGAAGCTGATGGAAGGGGAGGAGAGCAGGTAAGCTGGGCTTCCTTGTGCCTGAAGAGGGGAAGGGATGCACCCAAACACCTAGGGARAAAGCAGACATCCCAAGCTTTGAGKCTGGTATTGAAGGTTTGATCAAAGAAAGAACAAATCCCAGCAGTCCCCATACAGTTCAGCCCTGTTTCTTGGTCCTAAGTTTTCCTTAGACTCCCCAGAGTGGAGGGTTCCAGCACTTCTCTAGATGATGCTTTGCCCAGATGTTGTTGAGTTAGCCTTCATGATCCAACCATGTACYGGGCCCTACCCACGTAGCCCAGCTCACACGGGCCAAACCCCAGTCCTCTGTATCTCTCTGGCACTGCAGAGGTTAATATGTGTCCTCACACTCTGTTCTTGCGTTCACAGCATGGAGCAACCAATACCCACAGTCATCAGCACCGTCCACTCCAGACCAAAGCACCGTAAGTGGTTTTACTCATACAAYTTGGTAAAGCAGAGTGTGAATGAAACGTTTCTAACCTCCCCCTTCTCATTCCCCCCGACCCCACCAGTTTCTGCCAGCACCCTGAGAAACTCCAAGCTGTTCGCAAGAGGAACAGGCAGCACCAACGGTGAGATGAAGCCAAATGGAGGCAGCACAAAGATATTGCCCTCTAGAAGCCACAGTGACAACTCAGCRACACCTGAAGCAGATGCCTTCACCYGCGGTGCCCGGCCAAAGCTCACTTCCCTGCCCACCGAAGAATGCTCCTAGGAGAAACGGAGCCCCAGGGCATAAACACAAGACCCGCTGGCATCTGTAGCCAAATGAGGCCAAAGCACTTTCTCCTGAACTCAAGCCAAGGTCCGAGGGACAAAGGATGAGAATCCACTCCAGGCTGTCTCTTTTGTCTTTACAACATCCCAGTTAACATCTCTGTTACCAGTTAAAAGCAGAAACCAACCCAGGATTCTAGAGACTCTCCCGTTCAGATACCAACGTCTTCCTCTCTAGGTCTGTTTCCCCAGAGGATTTGCATTCACAACATTTGAGATCTACCTATAGGAAACTTGGCAGGAGGGGAAAGTATTATTACACAAGCTTTTAACACAGCAGCCAGAAGCCATCAGCCCAGCCATTTTACCAGTATTACCAAATCATTCTCTCTGCTCTGTCCCTGCTCTGTGTGTCTCTGTGAGAGGTGTTCACTGATGCTGCCTTCCTCTGAAAGCCACATCAAGCGTTCCAAACTGAGCTGGTGGGGAGATGCAGGTAAACAGTCTGAGCCAGGTGGATTTGCATATCTGGTGACAAACGTGCTGGCTGTACCAGGGCATCCTTGGCCACTTCAGAGTATTTAACTGATTTTACTGCCTTTTGGGTGGCCCCTCATTCCTTCCCAGGCCACCAAAGCTAAAACTCCTCAAAACTTTTATTTTCATAAGCCATCTCTCTCTAACAGAGACCATCTCCGCCTGTCTCACCTAAAGGCACTCCAGACTCCACACACAGTGGTGCTAAGTCCTAGAAATGGGATATTGGTTCCCATTTAGCTACAGCAAGCAGGACTTGTCTTTGTATTTATTGAACTTAGCAGCTTTTACCTTACCTGGCTGACACCAGCCAATGCACACCAGTCACRTCGCACCAAAGCTACTAGAGCCAGCTCTGGAGATGCCACGTCCCCCTGCGAACAACGTGGGGGGGATGTTCTGGCCTCAACACAGATATTTCTGTGGCCCTCTTGCACAAACTAACACAGACAGTGCCCTGCAGTATTTTCCTTTATGAGGCCAGGCTCTGGCCTCAGCCACTGCCACGCAGCCCCACTTGAGTTCCCAGATTTTGAGTTCAYGGGAGGAGTTGTTAAGAGTCTCTTGGCACATTTCTGTTGAGTGCATCGCAGTATTTCCACATWTCTGTAGGATAGACAACTATCACAGCGTCTATGTAACCAGAACACTGGCTCTCCGGGGTTATGGCTGTTATAATAAAGTATTAAGTGTCACACAGAATACATTGTATTGTTGCTTTTCTCCAAATTTCTTACCACAGCCCACCTGAAACAGCAATTCCTTCCCCAGTTGCCAGCAGGTCCCAGCTGAGGGCTCTGGCTAAACTCTGGCAGTCAAATGAAGCTGAAATTGCTTCCCAGGTAATTTGTTTGGTCCACATCCCCAGGAAGAAGTACACAGGGCTGGAGGGGGAGACACGGAGCCAGCAGCCAAGGCTTTGGGGAGCTCACCGCTGTTTTGCCACCGGGCTCCCACGTGGCTTTGAATCACAGAGCAGCTCAAGCGTGTTTCAGGAGATGAAGGGTTCTTGCACAGGCCACCACACTCTCACCACCGTACTCATCTATGCAAAGCTTCYCCTTACTAAACTGCCCCCTGCACCTCTGCAAAGGAGATCTTCTGCGCACCTGGGACCCAAATCCGTCCTGGGGAACCACACTGCCATGCAGCCCCTCATTTCAGAGGTGCCCTTCCGGAGCACAGGGGTTTTCTTGGTGCTCCTTGCTCAAAAACACCCTCCTCTAAGGGACTTACCTGGGACATCCAAAACAGACAAGGCCCCCAGAGGTGCTAGAAGACCTGAGATGGGGAGCATCTCTGCTCTACTGTCTGCCACCCAACTGAGAGAAACACTGCACTTTCAGGGTCAGCTCAAAGGGTACAGAGGCAGAGGAGGGGAGGACAGTCCAGGCCAGCAGAAAGAGTCCCCACCTGTTAAATCTGGTTTCTCAAACTGGCAGGGATGGGAAAGGGGGGAGCTACGAATGAGCTCCCAGTTGTACAAGCCAGAAGCAGACGGCACTTTAGCGCAGAGCTTCCCCCGGAGGCAGGACCCAGCAGAGCCCTTCCACGAAAGCCCTTCCAGCTGGAGGATCAATGCTGGGCTTGTGGGAGGCTGCAGGACACCAAAGGTGCGTGAGGCCCAGGAGACGAATGACTGCTCTGAACAGCCTGGCATCCTTGGGAGGGAGGCTGGGGCTGAGGCTCCCCGAGCAAGGCGGGGAAGGAGGAACACAGAGCTAGTGTTGCCCAGAAAGAAACYGGAATGGAAAGGGAGGGTTTGGGAGCATTCAACCTGGGGGAACTGGAGGAGAGGGTGGTCTGAGATGAGTGCTTGCAGCCAGGCTGGAAAGGGCAGGGGCTCAACAGCAGCCCAGTCCTGCAAAAAGGGAGTTTCTAGCTGTTTTCCCKCCCTGCCATATGGCTTTTTGGGGTTTTTTTTGCTGCTTCTGAGCCTTCACCACCCAGGGGACTGGGAGAGAGCCCTGAGGCCAGAGCAGGGGACTAGGAAGATGGACTCCTGGGTTCAGTTCACTGGTCCAGGACCCAGGAGAGAAGGACCCAACTCACTATTCACTGTCTCAGCCACTTCACTGCTCTGTGCCTCAGTTTCCCCACTGACAATTGGAAAGTGTACCTCAAGCCACATCATACCAGGGCAATGATTTTATGCAGCAGAATAATTCCTGCACTCCATTGATGGGAGCTGAGCTATGCCTGAGATTGTGACATTGCTTTGGGACACCCGTATCTGTCCGTGCACCCRTCCTTCCCCCTCCACCATACTACCCCTCAAGCAGTGACTTCATCTGAAGGACCAGCCCCTTCCTCAGGGCTAATTTCTGTAGCTCTTCTCACACCAGAGACACAGCCAGCCCTAAACCCAGCTGTTAAATTCACTGGGGAAGTTCTGTATCTTTTTTCTTTGTCCAGTGAAGGGCATCACACCCCTCGCCCCCTTGAGAAATACCAGGCAGTGCCATCAATTCAGGATCTCAGAATCCCCTTGGGGCTGCTGGGGGACAGTCCTACAAGGGCGAGGATGCTGAACCAGCACAGTAACCAACACAGCGGCCAACAGATTTAGCTGCTGCTAAGGGGATCGGTGGAATAAAGGCAACCTTATCCACATTATCGGGCGAGCTGCATCTGTGCAATCCAAAGCACAGCCATCTTCAGGTAAAACCGTACCAGTTTCAACTGCAAGAGGCTTCCCAAAGATGATCTCAAACCCTGTCTGGAGCCAAAGATTGGAGCACCTGCCCAAGCACGGGGAAAGGAGACATCAGATGTCCAGGACATGGCCCAGTTGCGAGACAAAGCCCAGGGGCAAAACCCAGGGACAGATAAATCCGTGTGCTGAAAGCAGGGGGCAGAGCTGATTTTGGTGGGGCAGACTCTGGCAGGGAAGATCACCAGGGAAATATTCTCATCTGCACAACAGCAACTGGGCTGGAGTCCAGAAGACAAGCCAGAGCAGACAGAGGGAAGCGGCAGGGCTCCTCTGCTGTCTTCCAACCGGGGAGATTCTGAGCTCCAGACCACATCTAAGGGCACCGCATACCTGGGCCGCTGCCTCCTGGGGTGGGGAGCACCCAAGTGTGAGCTCCAGGCTCCCTCTCCTGGGCAGGAGACACCATTGCAAACGCCTCCAAAAAGGAGGCTCAGAGGCCTCCACAAGTCCTGGATCCCATAAGCTGCCACATCCCAAACAACCCCCTCCTTCCTTCCAGCAAACCCAGCCTCCCAGGAGAACGGGAAAACAGCTCCCAGGCACTGAGAAAGAGGACACCAAAGCATGGTCAAGATCTTTCCCTGGATGCTTCAAGAGGGTAGAACAGTGGCTATGAAGGTAGACTGAGACACAGAGGTTTGCCCGATCCTAAAGTGTGTTCTTCACCCACCAACTACTCATGTCCTGGTGGAAATCATGCCTGTAACCCGGCCTTGCTGGCCCAGACTCATTTCACCRTGCACAGACTGAGATCTCATTCCTTCGTAGCCCACACACGCTTTCGAATCAGTCTGGGGATCTGCTTGGGGAAATCAAATCAATTCCCATTAGAGCGACCAAGAGTGAGAAACACCTCCTTCGATCAGATCCCACCACTCCAGGGAATGAACCTGTCACCTTCCCCTCCTTGGTGTCTGGCTTTGGTGAGTAACACTCAAAGCTATGGCTGGGGGCTGTGCTGCCRGCCCCGCTCTGAAAAAGGCCAGGACCCTTTCTAACCTGCAGAGACACACCACTTTTTTGTCCTTTTAGGACTAAATCCTGCAAGAAAATACTGAAAATAACTTTATAAAAAGACAAACCATGTTTTCCTTTGGGCTTTCAGCCCATCTGCTCCCCATGAAACAGCTATCCAGCTGCATGTGGGAGGATTTCTGGTTCTTCTCCCACCTYTCCTTTCCCTCCAGATGTAGGGATGCTCCTTTGGGCAGAAGCAGAGAGCGCCCACCAGGCTCCTATTAAAACAGGGCATGGACCTGGCCTCGGTCTAGGCAGACAGCCTATCTTCTAGCCCTCCCCAGGGCACTGAGCAGCCGGGCTCACAGAGACAAGTAAATTTAGACTGGGGAAACCTGGCGCAAGCCGAGTTCATGCTCTGTACCGGAGGGGGGCAAAAAATCCCTCCACGTGTTCCATGTTGTTAAATGTGTGGGAAGCGAGATGGAAATGTGTTCCTGGGGTGGAGAAAGGATGGCCTAGAGCTCTAGAGACTTTCCACTACACCTAGTCCCACTGAGTGCAATTGTGCTCTTCCAAAAATACCCCCAAGCCCACTCCATTTTCCAACCCAGTTTAATCTGCCAAGTCCCACTTCACCCACAGCTGCTCCCCCTGGTTCCAGCTCATGTCTGAAGCGACTCTGAGAGACAGGGCACAAGACAGGAGGAGAAAGATGGATTCCCCCAGGCTCATCTCCCAGGCCTGCTGCCTGGCACAGCCATTTCCAGGGATCGAAGCAGCCCACCCCAAGAAATCAGCTGTTGGGAAAAGGAACTCCCCCAGTCTTGGGCAAAGRCAAGAGTTTAATTTCCTTTCCCTGCATGATCTTGGACAAAACTGTGCCTCAGTTTCCCCTATTTGTTTTTGCCTGCAGCCTAAGATGGGATCAAGTTGAGTGGGATATAATTTAGTTTTCCTAACCAAATGCTCCAGCCCAGGACAGAGAGTAGGGCATTTAGCAAGCAGGAAAGAGGCTTAACCATCAGGCAGGCAGTGATTTGTACTGTCCCTGCTGTCTGCCTGAGCTTGAAGAGATCTCCAGCCCCACCAAGAGGCACCCTTGGCTGCCCACCCATCACCTCCCTGGCTCTTGGGGGACACAAAACCAGCCGCACTYGCTGGGGGGAACCAGCCTCTTTGCAAGCCCCAGAAATGAGCCACGCTGGCTGCAAAGCCAACGCTGTAATTGTCTCCAGGGCACCTGGAGAAGGGAGGGGAGAGCAGGGAAGGGTGGAGGAAGACATGCCCGACCCCATCAGCCCATCCACACCTCTCCACTCATCCCTTCTCAGGGAGGAGGAGGAGCAGCAGGCACTGGCTTTTTTGACCATAAAAGGCCAGGTTTTTCTCTCCGTGGCCAATCCGGGGAGGAATGTGAACACCTGAGCCTTGCCCAGTCTGCCAGGGCCCATCCTCCCTGCCCACACCCYGCCTCCTCGGCCAGGTGTGCAGAGCTCTACCTGCAGCAGGGGAGGGGAGGCCACCTCCGCACAGCCCACTCGTACCTGGCACCAAACAGGGGCCAAATTCTGCCCCGCATGGATTCATCGCTGGGGACAGCGGGGCGGTCGGGGCTTTCCTCTCCTGCAGCCCTTCAGACTCGCCAGGGTGGCCAAGCTGAGCTCAGGTTGTCTGCTGCAAGGCTGGGTTGCCCCTTTCTTTCAACTATTTCCAGTTATTCACCATCCCAGACATGTGAAACATCTCTTTTTCTGTCCTGCAGCCATCCCTGTTGCTTAGTTTCCATCTCCACCTGCGCCTGGCTGGMTCAGGGCAGCCCTGGGGTCTCTACCTCCCAGACAGTGCCTGGGAGACAGGAGCCTGCACAGACCTGCTGAGGGAGCTTCACCTTTGAGATGTCCTCAGCCTGGATTTGGTTCAGGGGAACTGGATCACAGGGGGACTACATGCATCGCCCTGTAATGGCTGGGATTCCCAGCAGTACCAAAACCAGTGTACAACAGGGCTGGCAGCCTTCTAGCCCAGTGGCTCCCTGTCCTGGTACCACATCTCACTGCCTCAGCCCAAGGTGAGAGGAGGAATGAAGGACAAGGTTGGCCCATCACTTGGTGCACCCAGATTAGGGGGAAATAAGAAAAAAAATAAAATAGACCCAAGCTGCTCCCAGCCAGGAGGAACATAGGAGAGACCCTGAGCTGCCAGCCCAGCCAGCCCCCAGCCCCGCAGTCCTGTCTCCAGGSCCCACCGCCCGCCTCTGCCGCAGCGATGCACGTGCCAACTCTGCCATGACTCCGCATGCCAGCGCCCTGACCAAACGAGTCCAAGAATTTCAGAGAAACCAGCGTTCCCTTGTTGTGCTGCCAAGATTTGGTACCCACCTGCCAACAATCCTGGTTAGTGCGGGACGGATTCCAGGAGAGTTGTGTCAGCTCGCTGCCCTTGGGCTTACGGGCTGGGAGTGCCAACAGGTCCCACACCTCCACCTCCAGGCATGCCAGGGATTCGCATACGCAGCGAGGTAGCAGCAGCTGCTGCTTCAACACCCTCCCCACCCAGCCCAAATTCCTGCATATCCACAAGGCCGTCACAGGCCTGGAGGAAGCCTCACCTGAAACAAAATGGCAATAATGTTGGCCATTTTGATGTTTGCCCATATTTAATCCTGCACAGCCCTCCAGGAGGACAGAGCCCCGGCGTGGGGGCAAAAAGGGTGGGGACCAGCGTGTGTGGGAGGGCAACGTTTCGTTCCCTGGAAGGCATGAGTCAAAACAATATTTCCCAGCACCTCCTGACCTGCTCTCCCCTCTATGCACACACCATTTATGCTACAAAGCACCATCACGCAGTGGGAGTCTCTGGGAATCCAGGGCAAAAAGCAAAGGGGCACTGGGAAAAGCAGCAGCTCTGCCCACAGAGGGGGACATGAACGAGACTGTCCCTGCCTGGCAGGAGGGGTGTGTGGATTGTGGCCCGTGCTAACCTCCATCAGGTCTCAGCAGAGATGGGGATGTGCCTCTTTCCAGTGTGGAAAGTTCATCGGGGCTTGGAAAGGCCAGACTGTCCAGAGCGCAGTCACGACACCAAGAATAGATGTGCGTGAACTGGTGTCCATTTTGCTGAGCAAACAAAGGAAAACAGAAAGGTCAGGTCAAATTACTACTAGTGATCAGGACCGAGACTTTGCAGCTCAGATCAGGGTCTGTCTGTCCCAGGTTTCATACGCTCCAGGCTCAGTATGGTCCAGAGACCATTCACAATCTCCCACCCACCATCTTCGCTCTGCACAGATGCTAGCTGAGTCTGAGACAGCTTTCAGCTGAGGGGCCTGACGGCCCATCATGGCATAGACTGCAGACCTTGACTGGTGGCTTAACCTTGCTAGCAGGCACTGCTAGCACAGAAGACCTGCCCCCTTAGGCCTTTGTAGACATTAGCAACCAGAGCTTGTAACTGGGGTTCAGATTGTTGTCTACTTGAGAAGTCAAGCTCCATCCTCTCTGCTAGCTTTAAGCATGGCTACTTAAACAACAGATATCCCTCAACATCCTCACCAGGAACAGCCAAGCGCTCGTGGTGCGTTTGAGGAGGTGGAAGAAGCCCAACACACGGCACACGTCCACCCTCGGGAAATGGAGATGGTTCGGGCCCAGACCGCCCAGCTGTACTCCCTCCCAGCCCAACAGATCTCTCCAACGCACAAATACACCAGGCAGCCTCCAAACCTGATGCAGCACATCGAGCCGAGACCCATGGAGGGGCCTGGGTGAGCTGGGGCAGTGCCCAGTGTGTAGGGCAGGGCAACAGAAAATATTTGAGATGGCAGGTTGGAGGAGATGAGTCACGCACAAGGCCGGGCAGTCCAGCCGCCGGAGCTGCCTGCTCAACTCTCCGCCCCTACCGGCACAGTACCCTGGGAAGCTGCTAACCGTGGGAACCGGGATATCGCAGCAGGCCAAGCGAGTACAAAAACATGGCTGTTGCTGAGAGGAGATTAAAATTGTCCATCTCTGCAAAGCAATGACTTAGTGAGAGAGCAAAACCCCAGAGCTCAGCAGGTCTAGGTGCTCGAGATTGGCTGCTCAGCCTGGCAGGATCCCCGCGGCAATCAGCCAGGTATTCATAACATAATGGGAACGGTGCTCACCCATTCCTGCCGGGGCCTGCGTGTTTGCGAGATTTCATAGACACACCCKTCAATCCAAGGCTTCGGAAAAAAAGCTCAGCAGCTGGGGAGGAGGGGGAGAAAGAAAAAGAGAAGGAACCACTTCAGAGCGGAGGAATCCCAGCTGTGACTCACGGTGGGGCGGGTGGCGGGGGCTCTGACGCAGAAGCAAACAGGGCTGGGAACACCGGGGAGAGGGTCAGGGCGGGCTGGCTGCAGCCCTGCCAGGGGATCCCGCAGGCCAGGCAGCCCCTCTGCGCAAAGGACTCCTCCGCTAAACTCACCCAGCATCCAGCCTTCTCCTGCAAAGGGGGGCTGGTGCCATCGGGGCCCAACTTCTGCTCATGGAAACGGGCCTGGCTATTTTTTAGCATTAGTGAACCTGGCATGCACGTTTTCCAGCTTCATAATGCCCATGTGCCCAGCTTTACCCACCTCTATGGCACTGAGATTAACTGCAAGTCCCAAAATCTGCTTTGTCTCCAACAGTTCTCAGGCTGGTGCTGTCCCAGTGCAACACCAAGACCTTCCCTGACCAGCAATCTCCGCCACCCAACAAAGGTTGGCTCCTTTGAGCTGCCCCACCAGCACACACAGAGGAAAAAGGTTCACACTTGAAAAAGGGAATATAAAATATCTGGGCCTTGGTTTCCAACCCTTCCAGAGCRTTACCGTGTAGCCAAAAGGAACTGYCAGCTCCTTTGTGCAGGRTAAGTGCAGTAGGGCTGAAAGACMCCACTACCAGCATAAGAATGCTGATTTGGAGCCTTTTGTATAGTTTGCAGGGGTTAGAAATACAAGGCAAGGAGTAAGATAACACCAGTTCAGATCCATAGCTGCAGATCCACTCTGGATTTACACCTGCCTGTCTCACTGACCTCAACATGGTGTAAATCCAGCATTCCCTTAGCACTTGACTGGACAGAAGCCCGTGAAAGTTCACTGAAGTCAATGATGCTGCACCAGTTTATCCYCCTCAGTGCCAGCTCTCCCAGTGGGTGACACTGTTTTAAGTCCCAGTTCCTGAAGTCAGGGCAACATGGAAGAAGAGTTGCTCTCCTAGTTCAAACCAAAGCTTTAGCCTACCAACAACAGAAAACACTCAAAAGCTGGGACCCCAAAAGACTTACAAACCAGACAAGGAGGCACAACTCCAAATGTCTTTTTCTTTTAAAGCAATGGACCACGAGGCACTAAAAAAATCTTTAAGTTCATTTAGCCTTGGATTTGCCCAGGGGGAATCCTGAAACTTAGCAGCATGCAGCATGTTTACCCCTCTTAAGAGACAGACCTGAGCTAGCACCAGGCAAGCCCTTTGCTCCCACAAACGGACTGCTGTTCAGGCTCCCTGTCAGTGCTTTCTCCAACCTAGTTTTGAGTGTACTAAGGTGGTGTGGAGCCTCTGGATGAAACAGAAGGACTCCATCCATACATGCTCCGCTGGCAGCTTCCCGGACAGCCAGCTCACACTCATGGCAACAAACACCTACGGGACATGTTCTGACCTGAGCGCTGAATTCGGTTCTCCCTGGAGGATTCGCCCACGTACATATCTGGAGTGTGCTCTGCAGATTATACAACGCACGTTATCTAGGGCAACAATGACAAGTGGATCCAGAGGAAAGCCCCTGACTTTGCAGGGTCCTGGAGGATCCCAGCTGGACCAAGGTGAGGATTCAGTGGTTGGCAGGATTGAATTTCAATACAAAATGCCTGACTGTAACCCAGAAGCATGAACTTCCACGTTGTTGGAAGCTTCTTAGTCCTTGATGAGACCTGAAGTAGAGTAAGARGCAACTCAGGGTCACATCTTTGAATTTAGAAACCAGCCCTTGACTGCAGCAACGCTCCAGCCCTCTGCACTGGTTAAAAACCTGGCTCACAACTGGAAATTGCCTCTTGGCCGCACCTCCTGTTCACCACTTGGTTCTGGGAAGGGTCAGCATTTCAATCTCTCCTTCCTAAAGCGGGCTGAWGGGTTCCAATCCTATTGCCACCCCAAGTAGGAAAGACCCCCAATTCTTCACTCAAGCAAAGAAAACAACCCAAAGCAGCCCGGCTGTGCTTGTCCATCCARGTCCTCCAGCTGCACAAGGAAGAGGCAGCGTCAGCATAGAAAGACTTAGGTTGCTCCTGAGACTCCTAAAACCCTGCTATCATCACAGCTCCGATTCTGAGATTAGCCCTAGGTCTGTACCTGAAGCAGGTACGTGACAGCGCTAAGAGGACAGAGCTGTTGGGACCAGCTTGCAACTGTATTGAGGATGCTGCCGTCCACAAGCAGCAGAGCTGGCAAATTAAGACTAACTTCAGCCTGACTGTTCTCAACGCCATGCCACCACCTTGCTCCTGATTTACGCTGCTAACACCACACACTGGCATCTGCTCCTCCTCTGCCAGCTTAAACCTAAGTGGAATAAGCAAAATTTCASTGAGCCTTGGCTACAGCAGTACAGTGGGACTAAACTCCTTGTGGATTTTATGTGAACTGGACCAGGCCCCTTTGAGAGTTACTTTTGTGCCAATTTTTCTGAAATTTACTGAGAAGGCTGAGCTTTTTGCAAACCATCCCAGCCATGCAAGGAATGGGGTGGGGATGTTTTGACATGGAGTCTTGGATCACTTACAGATCCCACCCAGCTCCCTCCATGCTCACCTTTTAATGCTCTCTACGTGCTCTTGTTTCTCGAGAACATCAAGCAGAGAGCAATTCAGATAGCGTAATTTAACAGAAAACAGGCTGCAGGGAGCAAACACTGCGCAGACCAGAGTGAATATGCACGGCTATCAGGYCCAGGCACAATCTGTGCATGTGAAKGCAGCATCCGAGSCTACACCTGCATCTGCTCGTGTGTGCACAAACACATCTACGTGTGCAGATGTGTGTGGAAGCATCTCTGAACCCATGCTTGTCTGCATGGGCTGTGAAGCTCAACTCTAAGCAATGCCACCACTTAACTGGAAATCTGAAGAGAGACTTGGCCTGGCAGCAAGAAAAGGGGAATGCTTGGGGCAGGTCCTGGCTGTTTGCTGGAGATGAAGGAGGAGCAGAAAGGCCCCTAATTAGCTCGGAGTGAAGTTCTTTCGGCAGTATCAAATATCCTTTGCACCTCCAGCTGCTAAGCAGAAGGGACAAAAACATTCCCCCTCACCAAAGAAAAAAAMACTAACAGAGAATTTGTGCTGCCTAACCAGAGGTATTTAGCATTAGATTCCCGATAGGTTAAGCTAATCCTGTGTACATCACTAACTTTACTAAAGCAACTCCTCATCTTAGTGTGGTAGCTCAGCTCCAACTCACGTTACACCCTTTATTTTCTTTGCTTCACATTTGCTGCAGGTGAGGTTGGAACCAAGGCTGACAACATTCCTGTATTCTTCAGTTAAATCCTGCCCCATAAGAAAAAATTCAAATTCTTTCTACATTTTCACAACAAATAGCTGCTTCTTGCAAAGCAGAACAGACATGTCTAATGCAYATGTACATGACTGCCCCTGTTCTCAGCGTTTATCATCTAAGAAGCCTTGCAGAATCACATTTGTTTAGTCTGCAGTGAGATCCAAATCCAGTTTGAGATGTGGATCTACATTTCACAACTGGCCTTTATTCCTCTAAGGCACTATTATCCCAGCCTYTGCACCTGAATCCCAAAACCTGCAGAATTCAGTGGGTCTTTGGATCCGGAGCTCACCTGTTGAGCCATGAACCTTGCATTGATACAACCCCTGGTGAAGATGTCCGAAGCAGCCCTCGAAAGCAGCGCTCCTTCCAGTTCTCAGACACTGGTGAGAGCTTTCCTGAATTCACAGGAACGTATTAGAGTTAGTAACAGTGCCCAGTTACGCTCCACGAACCATGCCAGGGAAGGACAGAAAGGCCAGGAGTGACTTTGGTACTCCTAAAAGGGCAACAACAGATTTAGCTAGGTATATGCCGGGGTAGAAGTAGCCTCCCAGCACACCCACTTGTGTCCCCCAGTCCATGCAAATACTGCTCTGGAGTTAGGAGAGTGATGGGGCAGGCAGACGGCCCTTGGGCTGGGGAACCTCAGGAGACGCAGCCAGCTCAGGCTTCTTTTTCCACCTCGCTGGGAAAGGAGAATTCAGAGGCTGGGCCGCCCAGCCCCAGAGGGCTTTGTCAGCATTGTTTGCAGCGGGGAGCAGGCTGCCGGCCCCGCCTGGCGCTTCCCTTTGTGCGTTTGCTGAGCTCTGATCTTACGGCGTCCATTGCCGTGGGGAGGGAACTGCTGCAACCAGGGCAGACGGCTCCAACCTACTTTCGCCGGGTTTTGCGCAGAAGGCAAGTCTTGCAGGCTTCAAAGCTTCCACATCAGCAAATTGCCTGACAAGTGCCTTCCCTGACATCTTGCCAAAGAAATGCCAATGTAAGGGAAGTAGGGGGGGGTTCTCTCATATGTGGAGGTGCCCAACTTCTGCATTATATTCAGGAACAGCTCATCTACCACCTCTTTCCTTTCYCCCAGCCCCTCAGGCCCAGACCAACCTGCTCTTTGCCATCTTCACTGCCCCCCAGTTCCTGTTTTGCCATCGTGCAACTACAGTGCAGGTGCCTCTGCCCCACAGCAGGTGCACATGCAAAGCAGTTCCTGTGATGGGGGTAAAATGGGCCGTTCYCCCGCCTTATCACACAACCCAATTTCTATTTCTGTTACATGATATCCATTGACATATCACAGAGAGAGGAACCAGGGCGAGCCGCTCTCCATGACCTCCCTCTAAAAGATCCGATGGCCCCTTTGTGCTTCTCTGCTCTTTAAGAGTCRAAGTCTTTGACTCTTAAGTCTCTCAGACTAGTCTTAGAGATGTTACACAAGGTGCTGCAATAGCAACTGATGGACTCAGTGGGCCCACCTGCCCTGGACCCTGAARTTAGAGCAGGGAGTTGAAAGGAACCAGGTTCTGCATCAACCAGTTGCTCCACTGATGACAACTGTGACCGTCATCAACGTACTTCTACAGGGAACATCAGGCCCTCTGGAAACCTCCAGGTACCTTCTTGCTACGTGCCTCCTCTCCTCCCTGTCTCTACATACACACCTGCACATACACAACATTATCAGATTTACCAGTGGCTTTACGAGCATTTACACACTCAATAAAGCATTCTTTTGCCTTGCAGTTGTGCCAGCTCTTTGTGAATCCTTAATACTCTTCCTTTTGAACCTGGAAGAAAACCAGGCCACCTCTACCAATACTGTTTGCTGTAGTTCATAGCTTACAACTCCTTAAAAAGACTTTCCTCCCTCTCCCCTAAACCTCTACCCTTCTGAGTCATGCTCTGCACAATGCCTGAAGTCAGCGCTTCCCACAAACCAGCTGAAGCTGGTCTTCAGAAAAAACGCAGACACATACATACAGAGCAGGGAACAGCTACCAGCCAGGACCTGCAGCCTTGGCAAAGAGCAGAGAGAATTTGCTGGTGACAGCACCAGYTAGAAACGCAGATCAAGAGAGAACACGGAGAAGCAGAGCGGCTCTCCGCTCTCCACCTCCCCCGAAGGCAAAGATCAGTGTTTGGGACAGTAACTAGTCACCTGGGAAACTTGCACCGGGGGAGAGAAAGGCCTAGCACGGGCCTGTTTTTTTCCTTTGCATTACTCTATTCTTCAACCTACAGCTCAGGTAAACGCATCCTTTGGCCCTGGGRATCCCCCCAAATCAGTGTTGCACTGATGTTATTCAAGGTCAGATGAGATTCCTACTTTCAGCATTGATAGAAAATTCTCAGGAGCAAAGAGCTCATAAATACAAAGGCCAGGAGGTACCCCAGGAATATCTGATTTGATTCCCAAGTCTCATCCACATTTACTCTCCTCCTCCCTCCTCTCCAAAGCAGCTACAAGGCTCACCACTCCTGTGAGGTCCCTTGTTCCCTTTCACTGAGCCACAGWCTTTCAGACAGCATCTTTTCCACTCAAGGCTGAACACTTCATTGCACATTCCCATGCTCTCAGGTTCAACACTTCTGCTCTCTTACGGCTTTTCCACGAAGGCAATGCTTGCCCTGASCACTGTACAAGATATCACGGAAGAAGCCACACCATTTTGGAAAGACCCACAGGTTGGTTGAGGCAAGGTAGAAAAGGTGCTTTCACAGGTCACCGTGGCTGCCCTGATCCAAGGACAAGGTTGTCCACRGAGGTCATCTGCAGTGGGCTCAGAAATGACCCAAGGCAAACCAAAAGCAGTTCTCTTCTCAGGCATCCGTCCTGAGTAACAACTGTGGGTATTTTGAGGAGAAGACTAAGCAACACCTGTTAAAGTAATGGTTAAGATGTGTAGCTAAAACTCAACCTGAGTCAATAAGGAATGCACTGCAGGTCCTGCTCTAGGGGCTGGAGGAAAATAAATAATTCAGCATCTACCCTACCTAGCCACCCCAGAAACAGGAGTCAGCACTGGTCAGGCTGGGAATGTCCAGACAGAGAATGCAGCGGTTACTGCAGCAAATCAGTCCCAGGAGATCCAGAAGCCCTGGATAACAGCCACCACATACGTTCCTCAAAAGCCCTCACAACTTTCAAATACTGCCCTGCTAATTCACTTGCCTCCACGCACTGGCAGCAACGAGGTCTAATCCCTGACGTAATGCAACGACAGCCCCGCAGAGGAGACCTCCTGCCCTGTACCGTCAAGGCACTGCAGCTGCAGAAGGGGACTGATGTTCTCTAGGTAGAGATTGACACCAGAGCCCACACAGGGCAGCGCATCCAGCTCCCCTGCGCCCTTTTATGCTCATGCCGTGTCACCTGCTCTGACGGGACACGAAGATGCTGGCTGTATTAGAAGGGTACMTTAAAACCTTGGCTCTCCTGTATGCTTTCTTCACAAAGGGTAGGAGAATTCTTCCCCAACATGCAACCAAGGACCTCTTCCCTCACACTAGCCACTTCACACACGAGCTTTTCCCACCACCATCTCACATGCTTGAAACGGTGATCTTCTAGGAGGTAACTGAGATTAAAGGGACACGGAGAAAGAGATGAGCAGTCTCAAGGGCCRGCCAGGAGAGGAGCCGCCCTGCTTACTTCCTTTTGATCTCCACAGAGAACACCACGGAGCTGCCCTTCTCTTTTGATGTGTCACCCTGCAGCCTGTTCTCTCGCAGGAGGGCAGGCCTGTTGCAGCATGACTGCTCCTGGATTTCAGCTGCTGGGGTAACAAAGGTGCATTTCAGCAGCTTCTATGCGTTTCACAGACTTCAGAGTCTCTGGGTTGACCCCARGGGTGGAGGGGAACTGAGCAGGCCAAGGAGGGACACCACCCTCAGACTCAGCTCTAACTAAATCCTTGTCACTCACGTGGAAGATGCATAAATTGCTAGTGCAGCAATAAAACAGAATTAATTATTATGGAATCATGAAGCACTCCCCACCAGGAAACAGAGCAGAGGATCTGCAGTGCCATGTCTAATCTTTGACTTCGATGAAGGGGTTTTAATCAATTACAAAGGCACTTACCTAAAGTGCATTCTCCTATGGAAACATGAGTAAGATCCCTCCTTACCTTCCCTGCTTCACAGCAAGGTCCCCACACTACAGTGAAGGAGTTTGGAAAGCTCTACCACTCGGAAAACATTATCACTCAAAATAAAACCTTCTGCTCAGAGTCAAGCCACTCTGTGAAGGATCCAAGGATGGAGCAGTTTTGTTGCAAGTCAGGATAAAAGTCCAGGCAGCTGATAATAAGCATTTCATAAGCCTGATCTACAGCTGATTGAACTCGGATTGTCTGGTCATTACAGATCAGGTCTGCATAGCATTTTGTATTCACTCAAGAGCTTAACACACCAGACGTCAGGTTATGCTTCCCAGCAAAATAAAGACTGCAAGGTCACAGGTCCAAGGAAAGGAGCAGCTCRCCCAAGTTCTGCAGCCAGCTGGTGACAAGCCTAAGAAAGGAACCTGTACTTCCCAACCTAGAATGAAGGTCTTTTAGACTTGAGCACCTTCAGCTCTTGTCAGAGCACTATAAGCATGTGCCAACCCCAGATCATGACCCCAAGCTTTTTTCTTCAAACTGAAGACCCCTTCGGAGTCCAAACCTAGTGGGTGACCCAGCTCTAAGGTAACAAGGACKCTCCCACATAATTAAATCCAAGAAACTCAAGCTTGAGCTGATAAGAGAATTGGTGGCAAGGCTTCTGCCCGTAAGGCTCCAAGGGATTTTTGTGCAAAGGCCTGTGGGAAACCAAACCTCCCGCCCATGTTAACACAAGTGAATCTAATGAGAAAACTTGAGGTGCCTGCAACGAAACCCTGAAGACTAAAGAAGGAGCCCAATGGCAGGACAAACTTCCCACACACCACTTATCTATCTATCTGTCAGCTTCTCCACTAGGTCCAGAGAGACTGCATCTAAGCCTCGGAGACTCGAAGAGACCATTCTCGCCTAGGCATCAAACTTAAGTGCAGATGGCTAAGCCGCATCCATTTCCAAAACCAACAGGGCACCAGGAAGTGAACAGCTGATCTTTTTGATCCCCTCTGACGTCCCCTGACCTACCAAGCGCTCCCCATTTGCAACCAGGCCGAACAGGGCCAGCCTCAGACTCACACCTTGGATTTGTGGTTGCTTTTCCCACCAAGCCCCTGCCCCAACTCTGCCAAAAGGGCTCTGTTTCCTCACACCACCAGCTCACCTAACAAATCAAAACTTTGCAAGAAAACTGGCTCACACCTGGTAGAGAAAAGACATCATGTGTTTGGTTTGTGGCTGTTCTCAGGTTTCCACACTGTCAGAAACAGATGCCCATATTTCCACGGGTTGACACCTCTCACTTTTCTCCTTTAATACACGGGCAGCGAAGTGCCAGGAAGAACAAGAATGAACTTGCTCTCAGCTGAGCAAAGGAAATCCGAAAATCTGCAGCTTCTGCCCTACAAGCTTGCAGTGACAAGTTGCTGGGTTTCCAGCTAGAGGAAGCTGCTTATGGGAGCAGACATGTTGCTGCCAACTCTCAGTTCCTAAACTTGATTCCACCACTCTTGGGCTGGTCACACATTCTGACGAGAGTTGAATTAAACCATTTTTAAACCATGTCACCATTTAGAAATGCTGATGAACAGCGTCTGCACGGCTGTCAATACATATATGCTTAAGAAAGGAAGCAGACAGCAGGGAGATACAGTCTGCTGTACAGATGACAACAGTCATTTGCTCTGGCAGCTGTCAACATTAAACTGATAAAATTGCTGCTGTTGCRCCATATTTATGCACTAAACTTTTCCCCACTGAGCGCATCCCTTGTACTCATCCAGCACAAGAATCTAGGAAACARCAAACTGTCTCTTAGCGTAAGCAAGAGTTAAAGTTAAGAAAAACGAAAAATAATAAAAAAGGACCTCTCACTGACTCCATCTAAATCTTACTTCCTACAAAGGCTGGAAGCAACTGCAGAATCATCCGGAAACYGGAACCTCCAAGTTCTCAGCCCCAACTTTGATGCTAGCTTAYGCATGACTAGAGCTTCACCTCTTCTGCCTAGATGTTTCCATCCAAGGAAGGGGGATAATTAGCTGTGACTTGCTACACAGCAGTGGCGTGAGACTTAATTAGTCAGAACACTTTGAAGGTATGGTACCTAATTAATATCTGAAGTGGCTGCAGTGTTTATTATGAACAATGGCATAGCTCACAGCTGATGATACAGTTCAGCTCATCAGTATTTTTCGTTCTCAAAAGTGCTGTGCAAACATACATCCAATATTCCACATCAGAAATCTCCACAGTGGTGGGTGGTTATCAAGCTCATTTCATGGATGGAAAAACTGAGGCAAGGTCTGATGGAGCCCAGCAACAATCACAAACCACAGAGCATGGGAACTCCTCACTTGCTGCCGGGATGGAACAGGGCAGCAGTTTCACAGTCCCATCACAGTGCCCTGCAATATTTTGGGTCTGTTTGGAAATGCTCAGCTATACGTGCTCTGTGCAGGTGTTGAATTTAGCAGGCCCCTGTAAGCAACGACAGGGTTGGAGCTTTAAGGGTAGGAAAGAGCAAGCAGGATCCCTTAACTAACGTCCCAATGCACAGGCRCACACACAAACAAATAACGTGGCACATAATGAGCGAGCCAGGACAGCCACGGGACCTACACATCAGCACAACCTGATGCATATATGCTCCCAGCTGAGTAGCGGGAGCACAGCCCTCCCTCCACGTACGCAGGGAAGTTGCATCTCCCTCGTTTTAGCAGCAGCAACCACCACCAGGTTGGCCCCATCCCTGGGCCGTGGAGGAGGTGAGCGAGCAGTACTTTCGGCACAGAGGCCTCTGCGCCTTCCCTGAACCCAGGTACCCTGAGCTCTACAAGGGTAACCACCCCCAGGACTCACACAAGCAAGGGGCATCTCCATTTCACCAGCTGTACGATGAACGATTCCCAAGCAACTCTGCAAAGTGCTCTCAGCACTAGGGAGCAGAAGTTTTGGGTTTAACCCYCATCTTTATTTTCCTTCTGTCCGGCCTGCAGGAGACCTGGGAGCACATTTTAGCCACATGGCAAAATGCAGAGAGTATAAAAAACCAGAAGTTCTCCAGAGCCTTACATAAGCACTGCAGCTGAGATCCACAGGCTCTCTTCTGTCGCTGTGTCATGGAGCTGGGTTCCCACCTGTCTCATCTCCCGACAGCTTCCTGGAGAGCAGAAGCAGCAAGCTGAAAAGAAAAGGAAAGATTTTTTTTTTCTCCTGTCTGCTAAAGGATTGACTCCATTTTGAGCTCCTTAGTATCCCAAGAACTGCAGAAAGGTTTGTGTTGACATTATTTTGAGCTGTATTTGTGACAATATCCAAAGGACGAGAAACAAAACACACTGCTGTGCCAAAGCCAACTAGTTCTGGAGCTCAGCCATTTCTGAGACAGTGGGACATATTGRTATTAGCAATTTAATAGTACAGACTTGTGAAACAGATAAGAAATCATCATACTGTTATATACACACTGGGACGGTTTTCAGGCCTGTACATGGCCAGCATGTAAAGGCTGGAAAAAAGAAGAAAAAAAACCAACCCACAATCTTTCAACACRCAGCAGCCCAAAAAGATCCCCCAGGCAGATACTGATCTATCACACGGTGCATAAGGAACATAAAACAGGGTCTCTTTGAAGGGGAAGGTTGTTCTAGATGTGTGCAGGGGATGTCTCCGTGTGTAGCTCTTTGGGTTGTCTACCTTCCTAGCAGCTCTTCATAAAGYTTTTCACAGGCAAGTGTGTAAATCCCCAGAGGAAAATGAAAGGCAAGAAGCCCTGTTCACCCCTTTAAACTTGAGCACTGAACAGATAAGGTAAGGTCTATTTTATAAATATTTCCAAGTTCAAAGAAAACAGCAACTAATATTGACACAACCCAACAGAAACATCCCAAGGGGCAAGGCTGTAGGTTGCACGATACTCCAGTGCCACCAGTCGCATRACACAGGAAACAGCAACTAAGGAGAAGGAAAGGGGAGGCCGAGCTGCCTGGYAGCGTTGGGTGAGCCAACACCCCTCGAGTCAGTGGAGCTTACCCRTAGATTACGATGAATGTCAGATGAGGTGTTTAATTACCAAAGTGATAAATGCTATACRTTAATAAGCTGCGAGAGAGATCAGGCACTTGGGTGAACCCTCAGGAAAATACATGACAAATTGGTTCTCCCTTCACTCCCACAGGGACAGTAAAATCAGCCCAGACTTAAAAGTCTTCTTTAAGAAAATTAACAACCACCACCACCAGGCAAGGCTCATTTGTTTGCAGCTGGGAAGGCCGAGGAGCTCTCAGGACTCCCGGTGGGAGTCCTAAATATTTTCTACGTAGCAGAACACTGTGGAAGTTGCATTTATGTGAAGAGCCTCAAAGCCTTTCTGTGACCTTACTCGGTCCCTTTAAACACATGTACGTACACACACTTTTTCCACAAGTTATCCATGGATCCCAGCAGCTTTTCATCCAGAAAGCTGCGGCCAGCCAGCGAGAACACTCACACGCTTCGCTCTTTCATCTGAGCTCACTGTGGAGGAAATTAAAGCTTGCTTTTTTTTTTCCCCTTCCACTATCACTGCATGAGTAAATAACGAGGAAGTCCCAGTAAAGACATAAAGTAAAATGCAACCAGTTTCCCTCTGCCCCTGCGCACGGGCTCACCGGGGCACAGAACTGCTAGCCAAGAGCCCCTCCTGGAGGAGACCTCCTCCCCTCCCCTCCTCTAGCACCGAGCTCTCACCCCACATACTGCGCTTCCCTCCCACCTCGCAGTAAGGAAGCAGCGGAACCCAGAAATTCACGAGAGTCATCAGCTAGCTATTTCTGCGTGTCAGAGTCTACTCAAGTGAGGTTTTTAATCTGTTTAGACAACACTGTAGAAGTGTGGCTCCYACTTACTATCAAAGCTAACAAAACCACCATGTATGAACTAAAGCTAGCAGGGATATTAAAACAAGAAAAATGAAGTTAAAATAAGACATTTTGCTCAAGTTTTCCTTCTTCCTAGATTTTTCTGGGAAAAAAAAACCCAAAAAACAACCTAGTGAAAGTTGTAATACTTTAACCCAAGCCAAACATAGCTTCAAGCTTACCAAATCTCACTTGAGCCAGTAAATACAATGAAATGATAAACTCAGTTACCTGGGACTGCTTAGGTGTTGAAAACAACRTGAACAAAAAGAAAGATTAGAAAACCCAACACAGTATTTACGATAAAAGTAAGTTATTTTTATTTCCAGGATATTATCACAAAAAGCACCCACTCTGTTACACACAGAAATGAACAGACGCCCTACCGTGGAAATCCCTCACTCCACAGAAAGGTCGCACCACTGTCAACCCCCAAAGCGCACTCCAGGCAGAGGTGCAYTGATCACGGCCTGACCAACAGCATAGAATCACAGACTGGTTTGGGGTGGAAGGGACCTTTAAAGGYCATCTAGTCCAACCCCCTGCCATGGGCAGRGACATCTTCAACTAGACCAGGTTGCTCAGAGCCCCGTCCAACCTSACCTYGAATGTTYCCAGGRATGGGGCATCTACCACCTCTCTGGGTAACCTGAYGACCAGACACCCWCTGCAACGATCCAACTCACTTGTTCATAGCTGGTAAACCAGGTTATGTTTTCCAAGAGCATTTTATACAGAAAGCAGAAGCATTTTGTACAAGAAGCAGAACAAACAGTGCATCGCACAGGTSAACAGAAATGTCCCCTTTCCTTGAAAAGCTCCAAGGGCAAAAAAGGCATGTTCTCTCTTCTTCCAGGGAATATTCTTGGTACACATAGAAAACACATATGTAGCAACTTTGATTTCAAGAGCACTTTCTAGGAACAGCAGTCTCAGAACCCACAAGGTAGGTTAAAACTGCCACTGCATTTTGCAGATGGAAAGAACGAAAATCACATAGACATCACCCAGTAATCTTGCCTCAAACTCCCTAGGGAGGTCAAGGTCTGGTCCCAATAGGGATTTAGGAATTCCTAGATCTGACTCTGTAAACAGCAAGCACCTCCTTGCCTATAAATTCACAAATGCGAGAGGCCAATTGTCAGTCACTGCTCCTGTTCGGAAGACTCCCTGCCCTCRTCATTTGACTTAAAAAGCAAGAGACTTCTGTCCCAGCTGGTGCTCCCAAAGCAACAMACCAGCTCCATGGCACAGTCCTTCGTTAAGATCTGGGTTATCCTCTCCGCCATATCCCCATTGATAGCAAGAGATCGGAAGTGATCAAAGTCATTCCTGCCCAGCTTCCGCAGGCGGCGCGCGGCTGCCCTGTAGCACTTCCACGGCTGAGGTTCGATCAGCAGGTACTTGCACAGAGAGGAGAGGAAGGACAGGAACTCCATCAGGCCACTATCCCCATGATTTAGGTGGATCCACATGGTCACAGACATGCAAAAACCGATGTCAAAGGTGGAGCGGCCAAAACGGCCCAGGTAGGAGCTCAGGAATGGCTCCCTGGCTCTGGAGTCCATGATGTCCAGGTTGGCAAAGGATATGGAGGCAGGAAAGGGGCTGCACTGCTGAGCCCTCTCAATCAACACTGGATCAATGTCACAGCACAGGAGGTTCAGATCCTTTCCAGCTGCAGGCTGGTCCRGGCTGCCTTCGCTCTCCTGAAGGCCAAGGAGATGCCTGTACAGAGCCACACTTAGCTCCTGCAGAAAGGAAAACAACAGGGGTTCACGGGGCCTGCGCCGCTTCGTTAACACATCACCAAGCACATAGGATCCCACTCTCAGCAGCAAGGTACAAACGCCAACTCAGAGCTTTCTCTCGATGAAGTTCAGAACAATAAGCTCACCGACAATCTTCCTTTCTGTAGCAAAAAGCATCACGGTAGCCCTGACTACCGGAAAGTCAACCAGAGATTGGAACTAAACCTGTATCACCCCACACTTGGGGYTTTGCTCTAAAAACTATGGGAAAGATGAGCTTTAGTAACAGGAATCTTGCTGGGTATCCCCATCCAACGTGGGGGTGAAGGCTTCACTGGCTTCCCTAGGTGAGCCCCAGAGTTCCCTAGTGACGCYTAGAGCTATTTATAATGCCTAATTTAGAGTAATGCATTTCTTCTTCTTCTGCTAAAGTAGAAGACATTCCCTGACCATGAGATTCTAGTATAAGATCGTTAACATGAGGKCTTTCCTTCCAATTTCCTTTCACAGAGTGCGCCACTAAGTGGAATGCGTATTAATCTTTCATTAGAGATCCGATGAAGCTCCCGAATGCCATCGGCTAYGAGGGCACAGCCCACACAGGCGGGBAGGCAGTGTCCTCTAGYGGTGAAAGTCTCTACATCTCAAAAGAACTGGACTGAAAACATTTTTACCTGACCCGTTTTACAAGTTCACCTGAAATAGGATCCAGAATTGTCCTTTAGATAATGCCTTAGGCAGCCTTTCAAACCTTCTGGCAGGGGGCTGGGGGAAGAGAAGCCATGGAAACAGCAGTATTCTTGTCCTCAGCCAGAATGCAATTTCATTCTGAATGAGTAATTATTTCTAAGTTAATACGCTGATTACAACACTGAATTACAACACRGCAGAGCTGCGCACTGCGGAAAAGCCATGAGAAAAAAAGCAGAACTAGGTAACGAAAGAGAATGAACTTTTAAAATGGGAAATTCTACGAGATTCGCCAGCTCCGTCACAAGATCTTCAAGAGCACATGACCAGGATTTTAGTTTCAAGTCCTGTCTGATGGATGAATGACGTGATACTACACAATAYACAACAGAGTATGGTTTCTAGCTTCAGGCTTGCCCAGTTCCCCTGCTCTTAGGGCAGTCCTAGAGCAGCTCTCCGGTGCTCGGGACAYGCAGCAACCCAGGGCACTGCAGGCTTAAGCCTCCGTGGGAAAGAGGACAGACTSACCAACGCAGCCTCCTAAACCAGCTCTCAGCAACACAACGAGCTCCGCTCCGCCCCACCCCTGCCTTCACCCCAACCTTCACCCTCCTCTCACAGGAGACCTGCGGAGGGGGCTTCCCCCACACCGATGATCTCCTGACCCCACCAGTCTCATGCTGCACCCATGTTCTGCTTTCCCACAGACTCCTCCCTGTCCCAGCCTGCTACCCCTGCCCCAGCCGTTCCAGGCTGTTTCATTCCTCCCCAGCCCCCCCAGGTCAATACTCCCCCCAGCCTTCCCCACTGCTCCCCAAGACTCCAGGCCACTACCCCCACCCAATCTTCTCAGTCTGCCCCATTCTTCCCCAGCATCCCATGGGAGCACCTCCCCCAACCTTCCCAGTCTTCCCTCCAACACCCCAGGTCACTGCCTGCCCCAGCCTCCCCACTCTGCCCCAGTGCCCCCAACACTCCACACCAGCAACTCCCAACCTTTCCAATCTGCATCCCAACATCCCAAGCTCCTGCATCCCCCAGTCTCCTCCGTTTACCTCACTCCCTCGGGTCACTGCCTTTCCCAGTTCTTCCCAGTTTGCCCCACTGCCCCCCTCCCAGGCCCTCGTCCCYCCCACAGTCTTTTCAGTCTGCCCCACCACCCTAGACCAGTGCCTCATGCCCAGTCTTTTCTGTGTGCTGGACTGTCCCCCAGTATCCCAGACCGGTGCCTCCCCAGTCTGCCCCACTGCCCCCCAATACCGCAGACCGGTGCCTCCCCCCAGTCCTTCTCACAGCTTCTCAAAACCCCAAACCAGTACCTCCCCTCAATCTTTCTCACAGCCCCCCAATGCTCCAGACCAGTACCTCCCCCCAAGTCTTTCCAGTCTTCCCCACAGCCCAGATCACCACCCCAGCGTTTCCCCGCACCCCAGGGACCCCCAAGCCTGCTGCCCCGCGGCCTACCCCTCCCGCCGCCCGCCAAGGAGCCCTCTTACCCCCGAGTTGCACCCCACATCGAGCCCCAGCAGCGGTCGGGCCGCCGCGGGGAACAGCCTCCGCAAGAGSCCGCCAGGCAGGAGGCTGACTCGCCCCTCGGGCGGGTGGAAGCGGGAATAATTGGGGAAGTTGCCGTAGGGAGCCGCGCCAGGCTCCAAGGCGGGAGACCCCTCACTCATGGGCGCCGCCATTTYCCTCTCTGCCCTGCGCGCGCCGGGCGGGAGCCGGGCGGGAGGAGAAGCGTTCCGGGGAAGAAAGGTTCCGGGGGGGCTTTCGCGCATGCGCCCACCTGCATTGGGGCGAGGCGGGAACCTGCGGCCTTGGTGGGCTGACAGGGACAAGGGACGACGCTACCCTCCCGCTGCCAGCAGGCAGCCCCAGTCCCCTTACCCCAGCCATTCCGCGTCCATTTGAGTGAAAAGAAGAATTTTTGGAGATTTTGTGTAAAAACACCCTGTCACACCAGAGCAGGCTGAAGGGGGACGGCTCCAACCGCCCAGGTGTCACCTGTGGCCCTGCCACCTTTGCCCTTTGCTCCAGTGTTGCCATGGCGACGCAGTGGCCTAACATGGGGGCACAGGCCTTGAGGGGGGGATCTTGGGGTCCTCCCTGCCCAGGGCACCTTGGCAGCAGGGCCCCGGAGGAGCCACCTCCCCCGAGAAACAACCCACGTCCAAAGGCTGTGACAAATAAAGCCAGGAATTTTACCTCAGCTTTCAGTCAGTGCCGGTGTAAAAACCCACCTGAATCTGGGCGACCCAACCTTGGCCAGTGCTTTCCTCGTTTATAAAAGMGTTTACAAACTTTTATAAAAATGTTA
This sequence comes from Oceanodroma leucorhoa, assembly GCA_030449065.1. NCBI lineage: Eukaryota > Metazoa > Chordata > Aves > Procellariiformes > Oceanodroma > Oceanodroma leucorhoa. Next base: position 70,873 of record JASVER010000253.1, on the reverse strand, counting down.
AACACATATAAATATATCTATAAAAATAACGTGAATGTTATTGAAATCGCATTTAAACATGCRATTGCCCTGGGATTGCCCAGGCCCCCATAGGCAGGCAGCTAGCAGGAGGTTTTACAGCAGAAGAAAATGAAAGCCCGTGGTTAAAGAGTTGGAATGGGGAAGGTTTTAGGGTCAAGTTGACACACGGAACCTGGATTTCATTTTATGCTGATTTTTTTATCACAGCRTGAAGAGCAGAGGGCGCCAGGAGCTCAGAAATGCAGGTGAACAACTCCTGTCTGAATCGGGGCTCTTCTTACGTTTTGTTCTTGCCSTGGAAGAAGCAAGAAGGGATTGTCAGGGATCCCCCGCACCGTGGCAAGGCCTGTGCAGAGTTGGCATCAAGASTCCATCCTTCCTCGAAACACCTCAAGCACGGAAGGGAAGGAAGGCAGAAAGAAGTGGAAAAATAAATAAAAATTTCCCCCTTCTCCAGGCAGCGGAATTCAGGTTTTTTGAGGTCTCCTCTGACTCTCTCTGGCTATATTTAGGGCCCCCAAATTCCTGTCCTGTTTGTGATAGGCATGAGAAACAGCGCGATGCCTTCCTCCTTCTGGCATCCTTCACACCCTGATGAATCTCCCCGTCTCCTCCCTTCTCCCACATCCCTGCATCCTACCTCCGAGTGGTCCCGCTTTGAATAAGCCAAATGAATTTTTGCCCTGTTCCTCAAGAGCCAGGTGTTGAAATTTGACTGAATCATAAGCCTTTTATCCCATTTGTGATAATTACAGGAACAGCTAATGATGCYTCATATAAATGCTTATGGCCACCTCATTGTTTGCATGGAAATGCTCCACKTCAGTTATTTTTCTGCAAATGCTGTCCCACAGCAGAGCGTTACCCAGCACAACACATGGCAAAATATTTTCTTGCYGCAGAAAATGCAGCTGTGGGCAAGAAAGACCGTACTGGCTGTACTGCGCTGTTTAGCCACGCTCCTTAGGAAACAAATCTCACACCTGCCTTTTGGGCACAGCTCCTTCCGGGGAGCAGAGATCTGTTGCAACAAGATGCTGCAGTTGGGATTTCTCTCCCCTGAGAGCTCTGACAGCTCGGACTAATCAGCCCTTCAGAGCTGATACAGAGAACTATGAGTTTTCACCGCCCAGTGAAGGGATTAATTTGGGTCAGGTGAATTGCTCTCTGGAGGCATTTCTTTTTCCCATTGACTCTAGAGAAAGCTTAGTACGTCAGGTTGCTTTCCAGAGCTACAGAAAGTGCCCTCTGAGCAGGTGCCTTGCTTACGACACTTGCTTACTCCCACTTACTTGTTTTCTAATCCTGTGGCCGCTTAAACCAAGCCTGAGAGAGCAGGATCCTCACCCAGGGAGCCCTTTGGCCCTCAGTTCTCAAATACTTCTAATACATGATGCCTACGCTGGAGCCATGTGCGTTTATTACTTTGTGTAGGGTGTGTTCCTCAGTCAGAGAAGGGACAGCCTGGTCTCCATTAAAACTTTGGGCCATGCCACATCATGCCATGTCTTGTTTATGTTTTCTGTTTTAAGGGGATGAAGCACCAGCTGTGCAAGCAGACCTTCCTCCAGCTGTACTTCAGTAAGGACACCTCACAACAGCAATAACAGTTTTGCAACAATTTATTAGCAATGTTCAGAGAAAATACAAAATCCTATTTACAATGAAATCATAAGAATGGCCGGACAAAAGGAGCAGGGGGATACAGAGGCAGTGTCCAGGAGATGCAGACCTCAGATGAAGGACATCCACACGGAAGAAGAGAAGCAGCCCTGCACCTCCCCTGCACAGATGGTCAGGGAACCCAGGAGGAACATGCCTGTAGCTATATCTCATACCTAATCCTGTGTTACTCAGCCTCACGGGGACTTCCACCTCTCTGACCATGTACATACTACTCACTGCTTCAGTCCAGCGCTTGGGTCTGGCTTGGATGGACTGCAAGCYGTGGGGTTGGCACAGAAGAGGGACCAGGACACATGCAAGAAGGAGCCCTGTGGAGGAGCATGGGAGGGCAGCAAGCCATCCCCACTCAAGTGGCCTGGAGACATGCAGGTGCCATGCACGTTTCTCCCACGCAGGAGCAGAAAGCCAGGAGGTAGCAGCAGCTCAGGCAGCAGCAAAGTTACTCCGCACCAGAAGGAAAAAGAGCAAGAGAGCCAGAGCGGGCTGCGGATCCATGTTCTCCTCCCCRGGTCCCAGGGTATGCAGGGCCAGTTTGGAGGAGTCCCGGTACAGAAAGGAGGGCTGCAGAGCTCTGGTCTAGTTTGTCCTCCAGAGGAGGAGTTTTAGGACTATTTCAGAGTCAGAACTCATCACCTAACTCCATACTCCCTCCTCAAAAGCTCGAAAGCAGAAATACCTACAGGCCTTTTGCTGTGAGCAAAAAAAGGCCCCACAGCCAGTCTGCTAAGATATTTCAGAATGCCTGCATGCGTCTGAACCAGAAAATTCCCTCTTTAAAATCCTATTTCATAAACTTTTAGGGTGCCTCCCATGCTGTCTCCTCTCCCAATTCTGCCTGTTCGGCAATTCAAGACCCTTGTTTCTTCTCCGGCATGTACCRCAGAAATCAGTGGGTCATGAACTTAATGGTATCATCACCTAATAGTCTCCTTTATTCCTGAAAAAAAAGGGAGGGGGGGGCGGTTTTGGGGTTTTGGAGGGAGGGAAGGTAAGGTGGAAAGCATCAGTCGTACTCCTGTGAGATCATGGACAAGGTCAGTGCAGCCGCAGAGGGGCTGAAGCATTTTTACTCTCTGCACGGTAACTTTCCTCTGCCCGGCTCGGGGCATTGAACACGTGTGGCGGGAGGATACAACATGTGAAGGGTAAAAGCCAGGGCAGCAGCAGAGGAGGAATGTGCGGTACGGAGCATTTTGGCATAGCCTCTCTCTAACACACGGGGATTGCTAGAGGCAGCTCAGTGACGCACTTGCCCTGGCATTCCCAGAGAGATTGAAGATACGGGTTTCTATCAGCAGGAAGGATCACTTTTTAAATAAGAGCAAAAGGCCTCTTATCTCCACCTGGGGCTTTACAGTTAGAAATTAGCCAGCTAATCCCCAAACAGGGGAATGTGAGCAAGGGGAAGATGGAAAGTTACCTGAGCACTCAGAGGCATCCAGTGCTCTCACTGACATCCCTGTCTGGGGGAGCAAAACTCGAAAATGGCCAGAGCAAGAGGAAGAGGCAACAGTGGTGTTTGCTACAAAGCGGTGTCCATTTTGAGCAACGGGCATTCACCCTGGCCTCAGTCTCTGGGTAGTAACCACTTAGGAYCATAATCTCAAGCCACCAAGACAATTTTGTGAAGGCATCAGGTCCTTACGATGGGTCACAGGACCTCAGCCACACATTTCCCAYGTCAGGAGGTGCCTGGCTTTGCACGGGCTCTGAAACTCAGCCTCTTTCATCTCTTCTCTGCCATTCTCTGCCAATAATCCTTACACGGGATCACGGCCCTCCCAGGTGAAGAGCCACRCTTCAGAGAGAACTGATATACGTGTCCCCCTTGGGTGGGGAAGTGAGCCCACAGCCAGTGGTCCTGCTATCCCACTCTGGGAAGGAAAGAAAGTACAAACTCAGCCCCACGGCCAGATGCAAAGGATACAGAAGAATTCCTCCTCCAGGGGCATTAGGGATGTCCTCAAAGAGGCTGCATGTCCTGAACAACAGGTTCCCTTGTGCCTGGAGGACTGATTGTTGGGACATCCAGACTATGTGATCCCATGCTCTGCACGTCTAAAAGCAGGCACTATCAGGAATATATCTCTGCAGAGGCCACAAGGCTCCAGATGAACGCAGGAAAGAAACAGGGGGATGCAAGGATTTCCCTAGTTGGTTTTCCTGCCAGGATCCTAGCAAAATTCCCTACTCTCCTCCCCCTAACGTTATTTTCCCTTTGCAGAGCTGTTCTCACCACTTCCACATCCCGTGATGTGCAGCACTCAGACAGGCAACTCTGACAGCCTCTGGGGGAAAGAAGAACTTGGTCTCATGCCTCCCAGTCTCTGGTCTGGTTTGATCTCAGTAGGAGCGGAGGGAGCAGAAGAGACAGAACACTTAAGCCCTGCTTTGCTTTCTAGGTCACAAAGGCCTAACAGCATATATACAAGCTGCATAAAGAACCCAGGGGCTTTGCTCAGCTGATTGAATGGAGCCTGCTAGTGGGCCAGAAAGGGTGGGTTTGTTTTTGTTTGGGTTTTTTTTTTTGACCCTCTTTTCCTCTTCTTTTAATATTTTTTTAAACACTTGCATCTTGCCAGCAAAGAGAAGATACTGCCTTGCTGTACTCACTCCTGGCTGGAGCCAAAGAACTGGAGGAAGAAGGAGAAGATGTAGATGATGTCCAGATAGATATTGAGGGCTCCAAAGATGTATTCCTCYGGGCTCAGCGAGTACCGACGATTCCCCATCAGCATCTGGGTATCAAATGCCAGGAACTGTGAGGAAAGAGGAGGAAACCCAATAACACTCACATGAAGATTTCGCACACGGAGGCAAGAAGTACTTTAGTGACAGGAGTTCTCCCAATTGCTTCACTGTACCCAGAACAAAAATGCAGCCACTTTTTATGGGCTGTAACTGCAATTTAAAAGCTCAGAACRATGCACAGAACAAGCTGCAACTTTCCCCTTCCTTCATTTCGCTCTTGATAGTCACATCCTGAGCCTAACTATGACTCCAGACCTGCTTCCTTCATGCTTTCTCCCARGGTTCCCCTTTGCTTCATCCCTCCCAAATGTGTCCCAGGATCAGCTCTGGAGCAGTTCTCCCTGTTCCTCCTCAGCCAGTCCCTACGCCTTGTTATTCCCAGACTTCTCCCAGTTCAGAAAGACCTGCCAGGTAACAAGGTGACCTGGTCCCAACATGACATCGCAGCAGCAGCAGCACCAGAGTAATAAAGAGCAAGAAGCCCGGGATCCTGGGCAGCACCAAGGTCTGCAGAGCTGCCAGCAGAGGTAGCCCGACCTAGAGGAGAGCTGACACCTTTCTGAGGTACAAACACGACTGAGCRCAGGGCAGATTTTACCAGTGAAGCCATCACAGTGGGAATCCACTGCCCAGCCTGCCTGCAGGGACACGGCACTCCCAGGAACATGGGGTACAAGGCAGGCTGGTGACCCAGCTGCAAGAAAACCTGCGCCTTGTCGCATGACTTCAAGCTCAGTATCTTCTCCCATCTCACCTTTACTCCCTCTGTTAACCTAGCCCGTGACAGACACCTTGGCGTGGAGCTCTTCAGGGCTGGCAGGGCATCTTTGCCATCGCCTGGGGTCAGCTGGCACCTCTGCCCTCCCCCGTCATAAATTACAACTGATCTCCCCAGACAGTGTCAGGCTGAGCTGACAAGCCTGGCACAATACACTCCACCAGCTGAGTTTCTGACTGAAGTTTATGGGCTAATTATAAGATGTTTAGCCTACTTGTATTTTACAGAGCAGTCTTTAATCGTGAATCACGGAAGAAATATCTGAGCTCACTTGAAATGACTTTATTATAGCTAATAAATGAAATTGCTCAACTGTTCTTATTCACAACATGCCCAATGGGCACCGCCTTGAACCCCAAGGCAGCCCTGCTCCTGACCCCCACCTCCAGGTAACGCCAAGCATCTTCCCAGACAACTCCCACACCTGAATGGCAAGCACGGCACTGCCGGGACTTGCTCGGGGAAGAGGCTCGCAGGAGGGACTGCTGGGGAGCAGGCGAAGGAATGAATCAAGCCTTTTCGACTCTCCTTGGAGGAGCTGCCCAGCTTCAGGGCTTTTCCTGCCTGCAATGAAGCCCCTTAATCCCAAACCATGGCCTCTCACTCTGTTTCTGTACCTCTGTTTCTGTTAGTCAAACTCATACCCAATCCTTGGCCCRCTCCCACTCAACCAGCCCCGACTTGACTTTGCTCACTTCTGCAGYCTCATTCCATCCCCGTGCTCCCTTTGCGCCCTGCAGTCCAGCTCCCACTGCTGTGCCAAAGCTTAATCTCTGCTTTTCCCACTCCGGAGATGCCTTTTTGTCCTGTCCCTACAATGCTTTCTGCTGTTCACACCTAGTATTGCGCATACAGCATCGGTTTGCCAATCGCACCGTGCTCCGCACCAGCACTGTCACGTATACCAGCACCTTCCTGGGCCGAGGCTGAGGCACTGTCACGTATACCAACACCTTGGGACGACGCTGAGGTCACTGCAATAATTGCTATTCATGAGCCATTTGAGGATGTGGAGCTCTCTGCAATCCTGCGACTCGCTCTTCTCCCTTCCCCAAGCACTCTCCAAGGCTAAAAACATTTATTCCTTGCTTATTTTTCCTGCCAGCGCATTCCCAGGCCCCATGACCAGCACCACTTACCATAGTAAAGATAATGGCACCTAGCAGAGCGTAGATTGCGTGGAGCCAGGGGACCTRAGGGAAACAAATCCATCAGTCAGTGCCTGGGAGAAAACTGGTTAATTAGGGCYTGACACAGAAGAGGGCTTAGCTCTTATGTGGAGGATACGAGTTAGGGAAAGTGCTCTAATAGCCCAGGATGGACTTGCACCACTTTCAGCTCCAACACAGTTTCTGTTGTTGACCTCTTCGTGGCAAAAAACAGGTCACTGCCTCAGTTTCCCCTCTCACTGTGACCATTGTGTCTACCTGGTTCATGAGCTTCTAGATCAGGCACTTGTGTTTCCAAATCGCCTACTTCAACACGGCTGCCATCTCTGTGGAATTATCTTAGCGCTATCCTGATGGAAACATATTTTGCAGCAGCCCTAGGTATTTATTTATCCAGACAAGGCTGATGCCACTGGAAGAAACACCAAATGCTCCCAAGAGCCAGGCCCAGCTTTAATTAACAAGCATAACTTAAATGTGTTCATCTGCTGGAGTCACAGCAGGAAATTCTCTGGAATTAAGACCAAACTTCAAACCCTGCTTGCTGTGGCACAATAGCACACACAGCGCTGATGGAGAAGTTGCCTGTATTCCAGAAGGTGCCCAAATGGACGGCTGATTCAACCCAGAGATCGCAGCCTGCCTCCCCAGATAGACAAGCTCATTACAAGGCTGCCTCAAGCTATGCTTATCTTGACAAGCTGCAAGATAAAGAACAGTTGTCTCAACAGTTTAATGGTAGTGGCTTGGCACTGCGAGCTGGTTTGCACAGGGGAGAGGTGGATCTCAAGCCAAGACAATCAAAATCCAAGCTCCTGGTTTTGGAAACACCAGCCTGTGTATTTGTCCATCATCAGACCAACTCCAGGGCTAGTACCAGTGGGAGTGTCTCCTGCAGGTCTGGCCCTTAAAGTATGACTCAGGTCCCCAGAGAAGACAGGTAGGATGTGAAGGGTTTGGAGGTCACTTAAAGGCTGCCGTGATCAAAGCCGGCTGCCTCCGTCTCCAGCACAAGCAGGCATTCAGGGTGATTAATGGTGGCTGCACAGCCCCACACACCTTCCTTTTATCAGCATCTTCCAGGGTCTGTCAGGCTCTTGCCTGAATGACAACTCACCTAATGAGACACTCTTGGATGGAGACCAGACACCCTGTGCTGCCACGCCAAACCTTCTTACCAGGTGTGGTCACAAGCCGCTCCAAGATTTCAGCTGGGCACGGCCAAGGCCAGCTGTGACCGGGTCTGAGCCAAGAGCAGCGAGGCTGAAGGAAGGTGCCGGACCCATGCAAGAGGGACTGGCAGCAGGTGGAGGAGTGACAAGGTAGTCACTCATGGTCAGGACTTGTTCCCAGGCCCCTCTCTGGAGAGGCTTATTTCTGAGAAATTTGAGCCTCAAGATTTAAACACTGCAGGATGGTGCCTGATGTTAGTGTGAATACAGCCAGAGCCAGGCACCCCGCTGCGCTTGTCCAGAGTCCAAGTCCTGCCCTCAATTTGGAGCAAGAGCCCTGTTTTTTATTGGGCAGGCCAGTGCTTTAATGTGCTCACAGCCCTGGTTTTACTGGAGCAGAAACTGAGGCACAAGCAGGTGATGTGACTTGCCGTGGGGTCACTACACAGCTCCAGGAACCGAAGCAAACTTCCTCAAGCCCCAGGCCAGTGCTGTCCTACAGCCTGATATCTGATTGTCAACAAGAAGGCAACAGCCACCTGGTCTTGCCTTTTGTTTCTGTTGGTGTTTCTGCACATTTTCAGAGAGCAGGCTGCGACACCCCTCTCAAACCAAGCCCTGGAGCTTGCCCGCTTTAGGCTGAGCAGCTCCCAGCCTCGCACCAGGACTGGTGGCACTGGGCGAGGACGGAGGGGCGCAGGTCGTTACTCACGTATTGGTAGGGCAGTATCACAGCCAGGATGATGCCACCAAAGAAGAGTACCATGAGCATGACGAAGAGGACGCCCTGGTAGGAGGTGAAGTCAAACTGCGGAGGTAAAGAACATCACGTTACAAGTGCAGAGTGCTGAAACAGGAGGCAGCGAGGGGAGCCAAATCTCCCCGTGTCCACGGGGAGGGACCCTCCAGCAGCACACCCGTCTTGCTGTCACATGGCAATTGCTTCATCTGCATCTCAGGTCCTATAGCCCAACACCCATCTGTATGGCACACAGAGCCCAACGCTTACCACGTCCCCCTTATTGCCATGGGCAAGAACTCGGTACCCATCACATACCTGAAGTCCAAAAACCATGTTTGTGCCAGTGCCCTTCTGYACCCCACAGCCTAATCCTCCAAAAAAACCACCTTACCCCCACACATTAGCATCTTCCAGCCCCATCTATACCCCYGACACATCCCTCATCCCAGCATCTGTCCTTATCTTCCTGTAACCTTCACTTTCCATCCCAGCATCCCTCAGGTTGCTCCTGTATCCAGAGCCTTACCGACCTGCCCCTCACACCTCACCCCCAGCRCTGCCTGACCCTGTGGTCCCACCCCTGGGAGATGCCTCTCCCAGAGGGACCSATCTCACCTTGGTCTGGAAGCTGAAGATCGTGACAGACAGACACACCAGGGCTGTGATCCCCAGACACAGAAGGACCGACTTAGTATTGTAGTAACTGCAAAATTAACAACAAAGCCACTTTTCAGTGTTTCCCACAGGGACAGGTGGCAGGAGGGATTAAGACAGGCAGAAGCATAGCAGAGGTGTACAGGGAAAGCATGAATCCTAGGCACAAATGGCACTGAAATTATCAATGTCCCCCCTTAATGTAAAAAAGGAAGGATAGAAAACACTAAAAACAAAGACTAGATGGGTTTTCCTCCTGCTTTAAATAGAAGAGGGTAGGCAGGAGGGCATGCTTATGCCTTCTGGGAACTCATGAGCAGCTAAGATGAGGACTTACTATAAAAATCTATCCATGGACAGATGGAGAAGGGGGAGGAYTGAAAACCGGGAGGTAATAAAAGTAGAATGACAAATGTCATTGCAGCACAATGAKAAATCAGAAAGCTGCAGCCACTGTTACACTACTGATGTGCTCGTGACAGGGGCTTGGGTCTTGGAAAACTGCAGGGCAGGAGGGATTTGAACAGCTAGAGAGACGGCAGGCTTAGGTTATGATTTTTCTGTATGTCTGGCTACTGATTTGGGTTACAGCACCAGGCTCAGCTCTAAGAAAAGCCAGTCCCCACTCTCCCCTTCGGTTTGATTTGAGAGTGATATCACTGGTATTTTCCCCGAGTTGCTGAAACCACTACTTTCTTTGTCCCCAGCACGCATCCATCAACACCCACTGGCTCATCTGCCTCATCACCAGGGACCCACGTGAACCAGGGCTGATCTTGTGAGCAGATTGTAACAGTAAAAACACAAGCAAAAGGGAGCAAGCTGTAGACTACAAAAAACGTGAAATTGCTGGAAAAAACTCCTTGTCTCGCTCCAGCCCCATCTGCTAGAGTGCTGCTTAGTGGGAAAGGTGAGATCACAGTATGTGGCAGTCCCCTGTGGCCCGTCGTGCAGGCACTGCCTTGTCCCTGGCTCTCTAGTGCTCTCCTGTAGGATTTAGCACAGCTAGGAACTACCCTGTGCTGCCCCAACTGTGACGGAGAAGGGGATGCCACCATAGGTCTTGGAGAGCTTCTTTAAAAAGTGTTTTCAAAAGGGAAGGTCAGGCTTTGTGTGGCTGCTGGAACAGCTCCAAATAGTTCAGGCGGCCCATATATTTCAGAAGTAGGGAAGCTTTTCGTGGGAAGAGACAGGACATAAGACCAGAAAACCTCCAGAGACTGCATGCTCAACCTACCTGGAGAGCATCCCAGTGAGATAAGCCATGGAGAGTGTCTGGGAGGGAAAGAGAACCACATTACCCCAGCATTCATGTCCCAGGAGAGACACAAAACAGATAAAACATTTCAATTACAGTGATAATGACAAGGGCAATGAAGCCTCTTAAATAGATGCTCAAGAGAAGCAATTTTTACATAGTTTCTAATYCTCCAGTGATTAATATCCACAGGGCAGGTTAAAGTGAGGGCAGGCCACCACCCTGAGAGCAGTCCCACCTTCTCCATCCCTCTACCCCTCTTGCACAGGACTCCAGCACCCTACCCCAGCTCCCACCACCGACCAGCCTCTGCAGGCGTTYTTTTATTTTATTTTATTATTTTATTTAAAACAGAGGCTCCCTTCTTTCCTGCTTATCACATTCTAGTTCAATTACAGCTCCTCAGCCCAAGTGCAGGGCAATTAGAGGATGAAATTCCTGCTTTCTGCAGGAATCCAGACCAGACGTCTCTCCTGCTTGGAGCCATTATGAAACCCACGCTGGTTGCAGGGGCAGGGCAGACGCTGTCCAGATGTGCTTACTTACAAAGATGCTCAGCAGAATCAGATTCCATGGGAAATACCTCCTGCAAGTGAAGAAACAGGGGCTGGTCAGCCCTGCGGTGCGGAGGGCAGCGGTAGTTAGCAGCGCTGCACAACAGGTTGCATAAGATGTGCCGTATAATTAATGGCCTGTGCAGCAAATGGCAGAGGTGGTGCAAGGGGACAGTCATCGTGTTCGGAATGAGAGAGCACTTGGGGTGCTCCTAGTCCAAGAGGGCAAACGTCCCCATGATATTCCAGCAAAGCAGTCAGCGGTGCCCTGCTCCACTGAGAGCAAAGCCGACCATCCTCTGCAGTATTTAATAAAGAGAATTCGGAGCTASAGAGTGATGCAATTTTTGCTGCAACGCAGCTTCCTTTCCAGTTGCAATTTGACTTCAGCTTTTAATGCTGTGTTGCAGCAACCCACAACTGCATCGGGCCTGAAAATACAGCTGCCACCTCARTCCCTACATCCCTGTGTCAGCATGRCCCCATCCTATCTCTGCAACATTATTGGTCATGCTTGAAACAAGAGGAAAAACATTCATCCTTCATTTCACAGGGCTGTTTCAGATCCAAAAAGAAAATATTTTACCTGGGTCCGGAGCAGCAAGCAAGAATCAAGTAGGTCACAAAGAAAACAGCACTGCAAAGAAAAGAAAAAGAGCAGTTTAGGGAGGAAAACCCAAGCATTGTGTGTTGGGGCAGGAGAGAATTCTCCAACTGACAAGTTTCAGTGCTCTGCTGCACTGTTTAAAATGCAAGCCCCACGCCAAAAGTTAAGGCTGGGTAGGAAGCAAGGCAGTAACTACCTTKCGCTGAAGCAGTTTTCTGCCCACAGCTGCCTACTTTGCTTATGCCAGTGCAAGGTGGGACAGYGCAACCGTCCCTGAAAAACCTGAAGGATGGTTTTAGAGCAGAGCAAGGGTAGCAGTCAGGTCCAGGATAGATGGAGCACCCAAATGTGTTTGCTGTTGACACCTCRTCAGTGCATAAATTGCTCACACGGAGGTGGCCAGACTTTGCCTCTCATTTCCAGGCACTTCCTGGCTTGGTGGGATCAAGGCATCCTGCTGGGATTTCAGCAGCACTTAAACCAAGATTCCCAGGGCTGGTAAAAGTGACTTGCCTAAGGCCAGAGGGAAGGTCTGTGTCGGAGAAGGGAACTGGTCCCATGTTACTGCACCAGCGCTCGAGGAAGAGTTCAGCAGCAGAAGGATCCTCTAAGGTCAGTGAAGCTTACCGACCCAAGCCTAATATGCTGTTGCACAAGCCATCCCCAGGTTACAGGAGAGTGATTTATCTCACATGACTTGACCCTTCAGCAAAGCAAAAAAATCCAACAGCTGAGGGATGGTCTCCCTCTGCTCTGGACRTCACGCAGCCCGGGTGTTTTTCCACAGTGCTGATGGATTATGGCACAGTGGGAACCTGCTTACCTGCTTTCACCCAGCGCCTGGGGGGGAAAGCAGCTTCCAAGCATGCCGATGGCTGCACGATAGCCAGTCACCTCAGGTCTAATAAATGAACATGATGGCAAAACCCACGGGCCATGATAAACGCACCAGAGATAAACCTGAGCATTGCTCTCCCACGGGGAAACCGGGAAAGCTGGAGTGGACACGGCTGAATAGTTGGAAAGAAAGCATGGAGGGAGCAAAGAGACCCATTGCAGTTGTCCACCTCCTTATTGCACATCTGCTCTTGCTTTATTCCCTCTGAGCCATCACCCCGGCGGTAGGAAAACACCCAGGGCACCCACTTCTATTTTACAGAGATATAGGGAGAGTTGGGGTCTCTGTGTATGAAAGAGGTCCAGACCCAGATCAGGATAAGGAATTGGAGATACTGGGATGGAGGGAAGGGTTGGCTAGCTGGGAGGTGAAGGGACAGACAAAATTTAAGTCCCTCAAGCACAGAGCCTACCCCCAGCTGGCCCAGGACAGGTTTGCTCCTACTGAATGATATAAATACTAACTGTCCAGTGAGCTACAGGAGATGAACTCAAAGGTCAAAGCACAGACCTGAGCTTGGTCTTGTGTCCCCACAAGGCAACGCTGCTTCTCCAATCTACCAACTGGCCAAGGAGGAGCACATTATTTTCCTTTAGGGTCAAAGAGGCATGCTGATGCCAGTTCCCTTCTATTACTGCTATTTTGGGGCTTTTTGTCTGAGTTATATAAACTGGTGTCTCATCTCCGGGTCCGGACACATTTCATGATTTGGGTGTGAACTAATTGAAGCCAAGTTCACAGAGCCTTCTTCACAGACAATTGCATTGCACGCTGACTGCTTAATTAGCAGCACTAACACAAGCGGCATCCAGGAAACCAGCACAACTGCAAATATACTGTCGCATGGAGGCACAGCCTATGCTACCTCCGAGCTGACCTTTCGGACCAGGTTTGACTAATGAATGGCATCCCAAATTCTGGGCACTGAGAGCRGCTCCATGAGGAAGACCCAGGCATGACAGCCCCACAAACATCCTAATCTCTCCAAATGCATCCCCTGCCATTAACATTGCCTGCACCCTTCATCAGTTGCATATCAAGGCATGCGATGTATACCCAGGCAATCTCCTTGCTTTCAATGGGACAAACCCCAGATTAAGCCTCTAAAGTACCCTAGACACCCTTTCAGGTCTCGCATCTGGGTTTCTGCACTGTTTTCCTGGAAACTCCCCAGTTTTACCTGGTTTGCTCTGCAAGCAATACTCATGTACTCATACTTTGACCCTGGTTTGTAGAGCAGCAAGCCCTCTTTTTGAAAGTATTTGTAGATATCTACCATATCTCATGTCTCAGACTCATTTAGGTGAGATTTTCTATCTTCTCACCTCAGAGTTATCCATGAATTTCCCCAGTTCCCCCTGCATACATGTTAGTGCAATTCTTCACACGCAAGACACAAAAGTGTTTGGAAAGTGTCTCCACATCACCACAGCCACAACCAGAGCTGTTTGGAGCGTACACGGCCGTAGGAGAAGACAGACATACTCACTAGGAAGCCCAGTACCAGGCAGCATGCGTCTGAATGTACCCCTTGACCGGCTCACTGCAAGACAGAGAAAAGGGATGCTGAGCAGAAAGCATAAAAAATCCAATCACTTCACAGTTTGCTGCTAAATTAAACCTGGGAACACACACGGTGATGTAGCACGGGGTATGTGAAAAAAAACCATGGCTGAATCTACCCAGCAGACTGACCAACTGGAAAGAAATTCGACCTGTCAAGTCAGAAAGACGGCCCTGCTGTTATCCATTACACAGACAGGCTTGCTCGGGGAATGACCACTGCCTTCTCCGAGAGGTGACTAAGAGCTGAATCCTGACAGCGATTCATTATTTATTCTGGAGGCAACGTGAGCTGCACATGCCGAAAATGCTCAGTCATCTGAGCTAGAGACAGCCGCTGCTCGAGTGTGGGGTATCGGCTTCTGCAAGGAGAGGTAACCCAGTCCCTAAAGCTGAGCTAGGCTGGGACCTGATGGCCTTGATAACTCCCAAAGGAAAAATACAGCAGTTAATAATCAAGGTCAAGCAGCCCAGGCCYCTTGGCTGGGGATAGCACCCAGAAGGGACGACGCACCATCCAGAGGACATGCAGGAAAGGTAGCAGAAGTACTGAAGGACCTCTCAGGGTTCCCTCAGTTTTGTTTTTCTATTGAAGCACATGGGAAAAAAAATCAGGTATCTACATAACAGACAACACCCCCAAGTAACGGGTAATTCAGGTCATACACAGGACAAAGCAAGCATTGCTGCTACGTAGGAGACCTACCAGAAGGTGAAGAAAGCCACAATAACGACAGTGACCAAGAGCTGGACCATCAGGATGGCATAAACCTGCAACGAGAGGCAGCAGCCCGTGGGTGACCCGCAGACTCTCTGYTTCCCACCCAGCCCAGGGAAACCAGCAAAACCATTGCAGCCAGGTCCCTCCAAGGGCTCAGAGYTGGTCTCCTGCCCTCACAGGGGAAGGCTGAGCCTGGAGAGACTTGCCCCTTACCTTCCTGATGAACACTCTGCGCACGTTCCTGTCATCCCAGCTGAAGGTTGTGAGCATCTCTGTGTCCCCCGGGTACCCGCCGCTGCCATAGCTTGGGCTCGTGCCTGAAGCAGAAGCCAGACAGATCAGCTCCGTCACCCASTTCCCTCCCCAGCTGCAATAATCTGACCCCAGTGACTGACTACAGCTCAAGAGGCCCAAATTTCAAGGTTTTCTTGTTGCACTGCAAAACAGGGGCTTGCTGGGATGCACTCTGCTCCCTTCCCATTCCTGCATCTTATTAGGACCATCTCCGAGAACAGAGGCGGGAAACCACTTCTGCAAACTMCAGCACGACAAGGACACCAGGGTTAATTCCTGTCTATGGTAACACTGTATTTTTAATGGCAATTAGAGRGCTCGTATCATACCCTTGCTCACCTTTCACTGAATATTAAAGCACCTCCGAGAGGAGCCRTGACTCAGCACCTCATTCATTCCCATCAGGAGCTCTGGTGCAGGAGGATTCCCTCGCTGCTCTGTAATTACCTGAGCTTAGGCTGTGTCTGCATCACGTCTTGTGTCAACGGTGTGCCGTCTCCTCTGAGAGAACCTCATTACAGCCAGCTTTTCCGTAAGGTCCGTCCCTGATTTCCGTGCAGGGAGTCAGAGAATGGTTTAGCAGCAAGGCTAAACAAGGGGGAAACAACCCCGACGCTACTGCTGAGAGTACCTTCCCCCAAAATCATCCCACCACACGACCCAGCCCTGCTTTGCTGAGGGCTCTGTAATACAARTTCTTCTTGCTGGAGTTTCCCTGCAGATGGGCAAGGAGGAAAGGTGCACCATAAAGCATCAGTTTGCTCTGCAGCCTGAAGGGAGATGGAGGGAAACGTCGGAAAACCTCTGCCTGCCGGAGAGGCGACTGTGGTGACAGCCAGGGACGAAGGTAGCAGCAAGGATATTGGAGGGCAGGGGTTCTGCGAGGAGAAACCCAAGGCAGCAGCTCCTCCCTGCTAAGATCAGCTGCACAGATTAGATGTAAGAATCAGCCTTCTCCACCTCCTGAACCTCATGCTTAAGAAAAAAAAACCAAAACAAATACTGAAACCTCTGTTGTCTTAGTGCATCATTCCCCTGTGCTATTCACTTCTCTTGCAAATATCCCCTTTGGTGTTATTAACAGTCTCCCTGCCTGGGTTTCCTATAGAATGAAGGCTTATGYGATTACACCAGCTATACATTCACGTCCCTGCCTGCTTGACAGATGCCTCCCCTCCTTCCCAAAGCTTTTTAGCTCAGTGATACTCAGATCCTCCAGGTAGATGGAGGAAAGACCCTTTCAAACTCAGAGGACAGGCTGCAGACACCAGCAGAGCCAAACTCTGGCCCTGRTCCTGGATTTCTTCTGTTTTACTGGTCAAAGGCTGTTTGCTCTTACTGCAGAAGCCTCATCCTAAAGACGCCCCTGGCAGGAAATAAATCCTTTGCRCTCTTCTTGTGCCTAATAAATCTCTTGTGCCTTCTTCTACACCCCAGTGGAGCTGAAACTCCTGCAGTGCGTCCTCCCTGCATTTCTGCAAGATCTGTCATCGCCCACACGGGCCGAGAGCACCTGAGGCCCGTACCCCCAGGACACTTCAGTGCCTCCTGCATCAAAGCAATCAAGGCATCTAAACACCAAATTAGGCACCTAAATGCCTCGGAGGAATGGAGGGAGTTTCCTCCTCCCTGGCTAGTGTCCCCAGCACCCATCACCTCCCACCGATGGCCACATCTCAGGTAGCCAGACAGTGTGTCCCAAGCTCATTATTAAAGAAAGCAACCCAAACCAAACCACACGCCACTTCTCTCCGGCTACTTCCAGCTTGCAGCGTGACTGAGGACAAGGAAAGGGGAGAAGGACATGAGATCAGAGGAAAACACCAGCAGGGATCAGGACACAGCTGCAGAGAGGAAATCCTGCCAGGCTCGTCAGGGAGGGGACAAGAGATGACACATCACCTAAACAAGTCCTCCGGGATACCCGAAATACCAGCATCCTAACCCATTTGGGCTTTACCCATCCTAATTCATCATGACAGTAGAAAGACCCAGATGGTTGTTATAGCAAGCTGGGAGGTTATTTATCCCCACTGTTTCTGACCCCTGAAGGCAAACAAGAATGGGAAAAGTCTGTGAAACCATCGGGGTGTGCAGGCACACACATCTCAGAGGGGTTTAGCTTGCTCTTTCCCCTTCCCTAAACATCTCCATCCCCGCAGCCGCAACCATCCCCGCTGGATGGAACAGGCAGCCAGCAAAGCACAGCAGAGGAAGAGGACTGAGAAGAGAGAGAGGACTCAGGAGTCATTAAATCCAGCCCCTCCAGCGCTCTGTCCGGTTCAAGCTGTGCTGTCCGAGCAGTCGGCCACCCCAGCAGACAGGCTTGCTGGCCACTGCACCCCCCATCCGTCTCAGCTTGCCACTACACAGCCGCTCCCCTGCACTGGGCACAGTCGAGCCTTCGTCTGCTTGTCACAACCAGGCAGAAGCTGCCCGCAGCACCCAGGGAAGAAAAGCCGTTTGTTTGCCGAGGAGTCGGCCACACAGACCCGTGCTGGAACAATTCAGCCTTCAAGTCCAGCCATGTTTTAGCCTCCACTGGCTCTGAACCCTGGCTCATGGCAGCCAGACATCACTGATACCGCGACACTGATTTTGCCAGTTCAGCAGCTTCTTTGAAAGTCGGGGTTGAGCAGGAGCTAGAGGGGAGGCTGCTGCCTGCAGAGCCGGGAGCGTTGCACCAGGACTCTCCCCAGCCCTGGGAGGTGGCATTGCCCAGTGCARCAAGCTGGGAGAGGGGATTTTTCCCATGCCGGTACTGGGAAGGAGAGCAGGGACAGAGCACTGGAGTTCAGTCCCACCTCTGGAAGGCAGTGTGGTCTAGTGGTTGGGTGAAATGGCTTTTACATATCGATACAGACTTATATGGCTTATAGCTACAGCTCTAGGGTGAGCTCTACCATGGACCAAACYGGGCACCACATCCCTGGTTCCCCTCTTCTCAACAAGCCTGCAGGGGGAATCTCTGCACCCCTCTCCCCCCTCTGCAAGGGGCTCACCCTGGGTACAGTCASAGAAGGACTTACTGGGGTCAACGTAAGCCCAGCTGGGGTGGAGCGGGACGGATGGGGGAGGAGGGTAAGCACCAGACTTCATCCCTTCTCCCGCTGTCGCCTCCTCATAGGTYGGAGGAGCTGGTGGAGCCGTGGCATTGTCCTTCTTCTCCCCTTGCCCCTCGGAGTTGGGGGGTTTGTTGTTCACAGAAAGCTGCACATAARGAGGGGGGATGGAGAGATTAGACTGTAAAAAACAACACAGAAACTGCCCTGCAATAGGAACCGGACAGGGCATGGGACAGAGTCTGGAGGTCCCTCTGTTGGATCCCAGGAACTGGAAGGACACCCAGTAACTCCTATGAGCTGGCAATGCACCCACCCCTGCACCCCCAGGATGTGATTGAGGGAAGAGATGGGAAAATACCTGACGTGTTAAAGGGGATGAAAAAATCAKAGGCAACCAGGTCTGAGGGGAGACATGGCCTTACTCAGGGTCCTCTGTGGTGCCTCAAGCTCATATGTAACACCAGAAAGCACCCAAATAATTCTCTACTTTTCAGCCTACTTCTTTCTAWATTTCCCCTTAAAAAAGAGCTTTCAGTTACTGGGCAGAAAACCTGCCCAGTAACTCATTTCCACTTACACCCACATTTTGGGGAGTTTCTCCTAGCCCCYGGGAAGTGCTCTGGTTTGGCCCTCCAGCATCTTCTTCTAGCTCGTTCCTCTCTGCCCATCTAGAGGCTCAGCCTTGCTGCTTTCCGTGATTTGAAGATGCAGCTAAGGGACTTGGGATCCCATGTCTTCAGACTATGAAATCCCAGCAAAGAGCCAGCCTCAGGCCACCTGCAAACTTGCTTCTCCTTGGGAACRTTATCCATTTAACCTTCTAGATCTTCGTCATCCCGGGATAAGTTAGGAGCCTGSTATCCTGCCCTTGCTGCCAAAGGGGGTGCCAGCTCAGTGTCAGGGATAGCATCCCCATGGATCACAGGGGGATGCAGGGCTGGAACCACAAAAAGTCCAAAGTGAAGCAGATCGACTAACCAGCACTGCAACGGACAACACAGTCCCTGTAAGAAGGTCTTTAATTAAAAGGGTAACAGGCCCTTGAAAATAAAGCCAGGTACCAGGCTGGGACAGGCACCTCAAGCAGACCCAGCTGCATGAGGATAACTGTGCCACCTCCYCTGCCGCCTCGTGGGGACTGTCCTCACCCTGTCCTCCGTTACGTAGCCCTTGGGTGTAGGGTGGCCAATATCATGCAAGACCCCCAGAGATACGCAAGGAGCTACAAGAGGGACGGTGCTGCCTGCATCCAGGCAGCCTCCAGCATCGTTGCCATGGCAATGGTGCACTGTGCTGGCAGAGGATGCATAAACCCCCCCTCCCTGGTCTCTGAGCATTGGAGAACCCCAAAAATCCAGAGCTCCCYGGACCAGAAAGGAGGTGCTCAGGGCAGGTGCCAAGTGCTGACTGCTGGGGGCATGGATGAGAAACCACAAGCACCCGGYTGCCCTCCCTGACATCCAGGATGGGTGGAGGAAACAGCCACAGGTCTAACCGCAGGGTTGAGCTCCACATCCAGCACCAGGAAAAACAGCCCCCAACCCCGTAATGACACAGCCCCCCACCCCCTTCCTCTGCCAAAAACACCCCCATGGCAGGGGCCAACGCACCGGGCTGTGCACGGGTACCCAGCTCCCTCCTCCGCAGCAATTGTTTTATTCTTTAAATCCCCTCCCTTCAACCCATTTCCCTCCCCCCCCCCAACATGCAACAATTATGCAAGCAGGACTAATCATCACCCAAGCACTGGCCTCCCACCTACCTTCCCCTGGGTCATGGCTCCTCGCTAACGATGCTGCCAGACCCCGTGAGCGGCAGCAGGAGGGAGAAGGCCGTAGCTGAGCACGAGCCTCCTCGCCGGGTCCCTTCTGCCCCCCTCTCCCGGCGTGTTTCGGGGCTGGCTGCAACCGCTGCAGCTGATGCCTTCACCTTCTAGCAACATCCACGGAGCAACGGGCGCTGAGGGAGGACCGTACCATTCCCAGCCTGCGGCACAGGGGGAAACTGGGAAAGAAACAGCTTAAAACGGAGGCGAGCGGCCACCAGCAGCCATGGGGAGGATGCACAGAAATGGGGAGGCAGYGGCAGGGTCCCACACCACCGAGTGGGAAGCAGCCGCCCCGGAGACGCTGAACTCAGGGCTGGGGTTGCAAAGGGGAGGGAGACGCGAAGGATGCTTTGCTGCAGCATCTCTCTGCCGCTGCAGGTCAGAGACGACCACGGGATGGGGAGCAGCAGCTTCCACAGGCCCGGCACAGCAACAAGGGCTATCTTGGGGGGGCTGGGGGCTCCCCTGGGGCAAAGGGGAAGGCCTGAGCCAAGCTCTGTAACATGAGGGCAGGAGGAAGGAATMGCACGCGGCGCTGGCTCCCTTCCTGACCCTTCCCAGGCTTTGCATGGAGCAGGATAGAGAGGAGAAGGCTCATTTGCCCCACACGCGTTGTCCTCTCTGGCCTGGTGCAGCCCCACCGGGGGGGCACAAGGAGGGTTTGGAGGTGTCCCAGGGCAGCCAGCAGCCCCCGAGCACCACGCAGCCCCCATCACCAAAGCAATATATTTAATTCAGCCCCATGAAGGAGAGGGCTGAATGGGGAATCCAGCACCCAGCCCAGAGCATGTCCAAGGGAAGGGACACAAAGTAAATGAGGTTTTGCCCCCCATGACAGGACCTGGGGGAACTACAGTGTGGAGAGCACAGTGAGATGGAGACAACTCCTCTTACCACCCAGCCACGCAGGAGAGAAAAAAAATTGTCCCTTTAAATAGCAAAATGCTTCACATGGGCAGCAAATTTGTCCAGGAGAGAGGAAGAGACAGACGGCACAAACACAGCGCACCCTCTACCCAAACACACAGAGGCGCAGGCTTGCGATGAATGAGAGGTGTCAGCAGAGCGGTCTTGCACGGTGTTCCCACAAAAAGAAAGCACGTGCCCTTTCACGCCACGGTCCCYATGGTCCCCACGCTGTCACGCCACAGCCCCCAGCCCCTGCCCTTCTCCCTCCCCACAGTCTCAGGGCCCCGGTCTCCCCCCGTCCCTGGTGACCCACAGCCCAGTGGCCCCCTTTCCTCATCCCCACCTGGGCTGTCCCTATGGCCCCGTTGCCCCTTGCACCCCATCCCATGAGGCACATTCTAGCAATCTCGTAGCCGRTGGCCCAGTCCCCATGGCCCTGTCCCTGCTGACCCCACGGCCACCAGCCGGCACAGCCCCGGCTGCTCCCTGCCAGCTTCTCCAGCCGCTCGCAGGTTTCCCTGCCAAAGGGAAAGGCCCGGTCGGATGGAGGCCGGAGCGACCCGGCCTGCCAACTCCTGAATGCGGCGCCRCTGCACGCAGCCGCCCCVGGGGTYGGAGCTGAAGCACGTGGGTCACTGCCTGCCTGCCGTGTGCCCCCACCCCTTCCTCTGGTGTCCCCCCGYGGCTCTCTGAGCAAGTGSGAGACCCCATTCCTCTTGGGACCCCGCAAGCACGGTGTCTGCCCGGGCTAGAGCAGAGGGCTAGTCTTTATTTTTCCCGTTCCCGAGCTGTAATTCAGCAGCTGGATGGTTGAGCCCACGCAGAGTGGCCGTCCGTGCCCATGCGCACACCCGTGGTGCGCGCGTGTGTTTGTGAGTGCCTGCCCGTGCCCGCTGGGGAACACGCGCAGCCTGGCTCCCGCTGGGTCCTGGGGTGGGCAGCGGTGACATCCAAGGGACAGGCAAACCCCACAGGGAGACGCTGACACGCGGCGCCCGCGGTCGCTCCCGCCCGTGCGCTAAGCGTGGGTGCTGAGAGTGATGCCCTGTTTCCCCGGTGGCCGCGGCTGGGCCCCACGTCACAGTGGGCAGCGGTGGCTGTGTCATTGTGATGTCACTGCGGGCTTGTGACATGGGCACCCCAGCGGGTATAAAGGAGGCTGCTGCCAGAGGCGGGGGAGCATCTGGAGGAGAACCTCGGTGCTGCTGGGCAGGAGTTTGGAGAGGACTCGCCAACAACCTGTCCSGTGTCCACTGTGCAGTGGAAGGCCCCCGACGGGGTAGAGGAGGGTGAGGGCAGAGTACCCCAGGGTCCCCGCAGCCTCGGTCGGGCGAGGGGGGCAGCCGGGGCTCTGTGTGTGGCTGCGAGCGGTGGGGGGAAGGCAGTAGCCTGGGCCGAGGCAGGGCCAGGTGGGGAGGACACGTGTGCTGCTGGGGCTGGTGGGGGACCAAAAGGAAGGGGGTCCCGGGGGTGGGGGCRTGTTGACCGCACAGGGCGGGATGGTGACGCTGGAGGTGGCGTCGCAGAGCCCCAGGGCAGGGCAGCCCCACGGGCAGGAGGGSCCCGTGAGCGCCCGGCACAGCAGGAATGGGGAAGCTCCTTCTCTCCCCAGCGGTCCCTGCTGCCCCCCACCACCTCCTGCCACCTCCTCAGCACCCAGCTCGCACAGGCCGAGCCGGGCACAAGGCGAGGGGGCCTGCAGGACCGCTGGCCGGGTGCGGGTGTGCAGATGGCTGATGGGCACTGGGACAGCACCGTGTGCGAGGAGGGGTATGTCTGTGAGAGGGAATCTGATGGTTCCCCATTCCCGCAGGCAGCAGAGGCTGCGGGGACTGATCGAGGAGCCAGCAGAGATCTTACACAGAGCTCTACACAAATGGTAAGCAGCAAGGAGCGTATGGTAGGTGTGGAGTGGCTCCCGGTCCATGGGGGCCGGGGATGCAGACCCTGAGCCCCTGTTCTCTTTTCCGTGTGCAGGAGACCTATCGGTATATGCGAGATGTGATTTGGAAGTTCAATTGCAAGGTTGGTGTCCTGTCCTCTGCCCACATCCCAGAGCTGAGTCGGCTGAGAGGTCTGAGGGGACTTCTGGAGGTCACCTTGCCTTTTCCAACCCCCCTGCTCAAGGGGGTCACCTAGCGCCAGTTGCCCAGTAGCTGTGGGCAGAAGCATGACTGGGGAGGACATCTTCCCCAGAATATGGGGGCGTCCATCCCTTCCTTATGCCCAGCCTTGTGAGCCGCCCAGTCTCCCAGTGCCCTGGAGCAGTGGGGTAGCGAGTGGGCATGGCCCTGAGGCTGGAGAGGGGCGAGGGTGCCCAGGTCCCAGCCCAGCCGCCCCCATGGGACACCCGTTGTTTTGCAGGGGGATAAGCACTGCGCCCACATGCTGACCTGGCTGTGGGAGGATAAACGGGACAATGAGGTAAAGCCAAAAGGGCTGGGTGGAAAACGGGTGGGTGCCCACCGGCCCTGGGGTGGGGGGGTCAGAGAAGGGCCACAGCAGGCTCAGGGACTTGAACCCTTCCTTCTCCCAGATGGTGCGTCAACAAATAAAGAAGTTTGAAGAGGCAACGGAGCAGGACGAGACCTTGTAAGTTGGGCCCCTCGCCCCAGACGGGTGTCCAGGGGGGTCTCTGCAGCCCCCCGAGTGATGGGGCTGCCAATGCTGGTGGCAGGCAATGGGGAGGGGGAATGTGCAGCACGCGGTGTGACAGGGGAGCCCAGTCCCTGCCTGGGGTGGTGTATGTTTGGAAGGAGACCCCTCGCGTGGCCATGGGGGTCTGTAACTCGTCCAACCAAGCCCTGTTGCCTGCAGCCAGCAGAAGAAGAAGAAGGAGGCAGAGGTGCCGGGGACTGCGCTGCCGGAGGTGGTGGAAGTGCAGCTGGTAAGGGGGAGAGCCTGTGCCAGCCCCTGCCCCGGCCAGCGTGGGTCTCCCTGGGCAGAGGGCTCCAYGCAGGTCACAGCCACGCATGGGCTATGCTGCCGCGCGAGGCAGAGGCCAGAGGCACCGCGCAACTCCCGCTGTCCCGACTGTGCGGCAGTGCTTGACAAGTGTCCTTGCTCTGTGTTGACCTGCAGGCGAGAGAGATGCTGGCAAGGAGACGTGGCTTCATTTACTGGCTGCAGTGAGTGTCCCCACCAGGTCCCCTGTGCCCTGGGGCCCGCTCCCGGGCAGCAGGTGGGATGCGCCGGACACCCGCTCCAGCCGGCGGGACTCACAAGTCTAGGCTGCTGGGGAGCTGCTGTCGGGCTGTGGGCTTTGCAGCTGGGAAGTGCTCAGCATCGGTTTTCCCTGGGCCAGGGTGTTTTCCCAGGCTTGTGGAGTTTCGTGTCCCACCCTGCCTGAGGGAGCAAGGAGAAACGGCTGGGGAGGCAGCCCCTGGGGACTCCCAGAACAACCCCCTCCATCCATAAGCAAGATGGGGCTGGGATGCATCCACACTGCCCTCTCTCCCATCCCTCTTCTGCCCCRCAGGACACTCTGCGTGCTCTTGGTCAGCCTGCAGCTGGTCGTCGGCTTCGCTCTGGCTGCTGCGGTGCTCTACGCCTCCTGGTACGACCCCGAGATGTTCTACCGCCTGCTGTTGTGTGTGCTGTGTGAGGAGACCTACAGCAACCTGACATATGCCCTGGGAAAGATCCTCCCCGTGGTCAGTGAGGGGCTGCTGCCCTTTTGACAGCCCCCGCCAATAAGGCCTCTTCTGTCTCCACCWCTGTCGCGAATGAGCGGTTYAGAGGCCGCGCAAAGGATCACTGTCGAAGGTATTAGCAGAAAGTGATTTTAATAGAAATTTATGAAAGCATGACTTAACAGAGTTCAATGGCAAGGTTCACTCCATCACTTACTCCAGGAATGAAGCACACAAAGGAAGAGCATGGGAAGCTGGAAGGTCCTTGACTAGTGTAAACACTACTTAGCAACAACTAAAACATCAGTGTTTTATCAACCTTATTCTCCTACTAAATCCAAAACACAGCACTATACCAGCTACTAGCAAGAAAATTAACTCTATCCCAGCCAAAACCAGGGTATCCTGTTAGAATTGACTTGGAATGATTTATACAGAGGCCAAGGACGAAAAGGTTAAGGAAGACCCTCCCGTTGAGTCACGGTTCAGAGTAGACCCAGATGGATCTACCCCTAGTCCCAGACTTGGTCAGCGGTATACATCTAAGGGATTATATGTGTTTAGCAGCAATCTAAGGTTCATTCACAATCTTAAAATAGATCATAAGATTTTAGTAGACTATATTTGCTAGCAGGTACTTCCATCAATTCACACACACACACAAAGATAGATAAATATACAAAGATATATATACCTGTTAAAAATCATAGAACAGTTTGGCTTTGAAGGGACCTTTAAAGGCCATCTAGTCCAACCCCCTGCCATGGGCAGGGACATCTTCAACTAGACCAGGTTGCTCAGAGCCCCGTCCAACCTGACCTCGRATGTTCCCAGGGACGGGGCATCTGCCACCTCTCTGGGCAACCTGAGCCAGGGTTTCACCACCCTCATCGTAAAAAATTTGTTCCTTATATCTAGTCTAAATCTCTCCTCTTTTAGTTTAAAACCACTCCCCCTCGTCCTGTCGCAACAGGCCCTGCTAAAAAGTCTGTCCCCATCTTTCTTATCAGCCCCCTTAAAGTACTGACAGGCTGCAATAAGGTCCCCCCGGAGCCTTCTCTTCTCCAGGCTGAACAACCCCAACTCTCTCAGCCTTTCCCCATAGCAGAGAGGTTCCATCCCCCTGAGCATTTTTGTGGCCTCCTCCGGACCCGCTCCAACAGGTCCGTGTCTTCCCTGTGCTGAGGACCCCTGAGCAGGACGCAGTGCCCCAGGGGGGTCTCACCAGAGCAGAGGGGCAGAACCCCCYCCYTKRMCC